>OX387967.1:13960774-14381215 GCA_947578425.1 Eugnorisma glareosa | reverse complement strand
AAAGAAAAATGGAAAAAAAAACATTATTTTTTTACAACAATCAAAAATCTTTTTTTTGTTTTGTTTCCATACAAGGCTAGTACGTTTGTATGGAAGTATGACCGGCTAGTGTACCCTTAAAGGTTTGGATACGGCTAAGGCCCCCTGGCAGATACTATACTGAAGTCACAGCCAGTCAGCAATTTGTCCGTACCAGTTTGACTGATCCATTACTATCCAAACTAAAGCTATTATTAATAAATATAATAAAAAGATTTAAAAAAAAATACTATTATTATTAGCTAATATTTAATAAATCATACTTAATCACTCTGCTTGCTGTACAGTTTACTGTTGAGAATTTGGATGATTGAAACATATGTTCGACATGGCGTCGCGGCTTTGTTCTTTCTTATACAAAATTCGCCCCATTTCCGTTTGACCCGATCAGCGGGACTCAGACCCACAGACAGGACTGAAGTCTCAAAGTGTTTTTACCCGACTGACCCAGAAGGTAGGTAGTAAGTTTTTTATTATCAAGAAGAAGGACAAAGCAGCAGAAGTTTTTTTTTTAGGCCTTTTTAGAAATAAGATACCAATTGGTAAAACTTCTTTGCTAAACTACCTAACTAACTTTGTTCTGAGCAGCGGTGGCCCAGTGGTGGCGGCCCCGACTTACGAACAGTAAGTCGTGTTACTTTGTATAATTTATTTCATCACCACTGCTCTCAAAAACGGGGAAGGAAAACATCGTGAGGAAACCGGGATGTCCTAGAACTAAAACATCGAAGACATGTGACATCTACCAACGCGCACTATGCACGCACTATGTACCGCGTGGTGAATTATAATAATAATAAACCATTTATTTCAGGAAACAAAGACCCATAGATAAATACCTTAATCTAAATATACATACTAATAACATTTTGTGTTAGTATTAGCAACTTATAAACTATGTTAGTAACACTTCACTTGCACTTGCGGATTATAGCCCATTCCCTCTCATAGAGAGGAGGCCTGCGTCCCAGCAGTGGGAACATTATAGACTGATTATGCTTATGCTTTGCTAAACAAGCATGTCCATTTACCAAGCAAACCCGCGAGTAAAACTAGTGTAAGTAATATAACGAAGTCTTGTCACCAGACAGGAGCAATCATTTTAGCGGCAGTGATCAGTGGCACGCTCGCAAATGCGGCTTCATTTCGGCCCGGGGCGCGTTGCGGGCCTACTGCGGCTATCCGTTTTGATACTTGGCATTAAATATTTATTTTCTTGTTAGAAATTCATTTTTGAAGTAAAGGCAATAGAAGGTGGATTATGCGGATGGTGGAAGACAGGGTTATGTGCTGCTCATTGGGAAAGGGTTATGACCAGCTGTGGACTGCGATAGGCTGAGTTGAAAGGGAGTGTGTGATATTTATAGGAATACACTATACACTTATTAAGGTCACTCGTAGTTACAAGTGACTTTCTTGATAGACAGGAATGTTAAACTACTCGATTTGCGTCGTGGGTAAGCGTTAAGCGACTGCCTTTCTAAGCGTCAGATTGTAGTTTTCCGCAGAAAAAAATCATTCGCATTCCACAAACGATAAACAATTGCAGATTTCCAGACCATATGAAGCTGCATTAAATTATATATTACATAATCAACCTTTCTCCATATTAAATTCAGGTCATTAAATGCACAGGCAACAGAAAATACGAGCAGTAAACTTCAAACTAGATTATTCCCTGCAAGTCGCACGTCTCACGCTGCGCACCTCTCAAAGTACTCTTTAACGTTAGGATCTTTATAAAAGTGGCGTCAGAACGTGACGCTGAATCACAATCGCTTCATTTTATACGTCATATAAATAATGTTCCTCACATTAATAATGGCTGCTGTAATATACGCAGACGTATGTAGTGTTATTAAGGCTGAAAGGTAGGTGGCGCTCTGATAAAGCTTGATAAAAGTGCTGTAATAAACGCGTTGGAAGTGGCGAGTCTGGGAATGACAGTGGTAGAACAGAATTTGATGAGATTTTTTTATACATGAGTGTACTTAAATGACTTGCTATTACCACCATTTCTAACTTTACTGGGCGCTTCTAGATTATTTTAGTTCGCAAGCGATCCACGCAGGCGGTGTTGTAATGTTGAACGATAAAACCTGAAGCCAGCGTAAGCTGCCAGCTCATAATGTAACTAATCCTTCAAAGAGGTGCTAAATTAAATCTTTTTAATTATACCTCCCGATTTGTCATCGTCGTAAACACGAGACGAGAGGCACGAGAGTATAAAACGCGCAGGTACAATAAAGGCGAAGCGTAGCCAGCCGTGCGGTAATCCACCGAAAGTACCAGGCATCCATAACACGTATAGATACTCAAATATTGAACGAGGCAGGCGGGCGAGCATCACGAGCAGGGCTGCCAAGATTCCACGACATCGAAAGTTATTGATATTACCGAGAGGATTGCCTCCCCCAGTCGAATTCATAAATGGAATATTTTATGAAATTAAGTACGGGTTTGAACTGCATACAAACCTCAATTGAATTGGAGTGCATCAAATACTCATTTTCAAAGGATGAAGAATTTATTTATGATATCAATAAAATCACTATTCCAACCTTAACTATTTTCTAAAAACTCAGCAACTCACTGAGTGTAACACTCAGAAAACGTACACAAAATCATTCTAAGTTTATAAGCAAACAATAAACCACGCAGTAGGAGCAATAAAATTGCCAATAAGAGGTTTCTTTCCTACGTCGTCGGCAGCCCTACTCGGCACGACACAGGATACGGGCCGCGTTATCGCGCCCCCGCGGCGGGCGCACGTCACCTTGTCACCGAGCCGGTTTAATGGGCTGCCGTGTACGCCGCCTGCTCCAGCTTGATGCTTTGATTTATGAGCCTCTAGTACCTATGTATGTGTAGCGTGATAAATGTGTTTATTAGTTTGTAATTATTTATTAGGGTACGAAAGGAGGTCACGCCTTGCAGTAGTTAGTTTGCTTTTGTTGACAAAATGGATGGTTTGATGAACTCAGAATTCAATCATTTCACATGTTATTAAAATATTGGTTCCTTAGTTTTTATGGTAAATAAAAACAATTCATCATTAAAAACTCCATGATTTATGTGTGTATAAAATAATCCACAAAAAGCTCAAAAACATTAGTATAAAATGGAACATCGTTTTAAAACAGTTAAAATATAATTCTTCAAAGCGTGAAATGCATGTACTGTAGGAGCCGCGTACGACTGTACGTGGGTAGCATAGCAACGTACAGTTAAGCTTATGGCCGTCGGCGAGCGCACCGCGCCGCCACTATAGTGGGCCGCACCCACCGTACCCACCGTGCCACCGGCCGCCGCGCCGAGCCCACCGCGGCGACCCGACACGGCTTCCATACGGGGTGTGCGAGCGACACTTTTTGTTTTTTTAGGCCACTTGTACCATGCAAGACGATAACTTATGCTTGCAGTTCTTTTTTATTCCTTGGAAATACAGAGGACTTCGACGATGCTCAGAATACGAGTAATGCTCCTAAATCGGAAACTTTACTTTAGTCAGGAATATAAAGTGGCTTTGACATGGAAAATGATACCAGTAACTGACAATTTCAGAGAATTCTACGTGTAATTCAATAAGGAGCTCTCTAGCTTCGAATACCTAAAACACTCTAATATATTCGCACGCTAATGAAACTGATGTCTAGAGCAGGCCTGAGACCACCCATCACACCGCTAATTAGTCACGGCGCTGCATTATTACTCGCTAATGTATTCGAACATTAAGTCCCCAAGGTGGCGAATATATTTCGCTGTATAGATGTATCTGCAATCAAGAACCTCTGAAGATCGACCTTCATTTTGACAATTAGGAGAATTGCTAAGTAAGACTGTCTATTTTGTTTTCAATAATAAATTCGCTACGAATACTTCTGAGGTAGGTAAGATTTAGCCAGTGCTAAAAAGCAATAGATTTGGTATCACTATCAGTTCAGTACACCAGTTCTACTGGCATCTGTATGTTTTCTGCGCTATCAAGCTTCTCCAACCTTCCCATTTCAGTTACATCTAACGCCACCGCATCCCAAATAGGTATTTGGTTGTCAAGTCCAAACTTAGCGCATTTTTTGCATTCTCAGTGTCCGTGTTTGCTTGTCACCACAAAAACTTGTACCGACAGAGGTATAGCGCTTTAAATCTTGCATCTATATCAGTTGGCGGCAACATGTTCGTGTCGAAAAAAACGTCGGCGTTCTGGATTGCATAAAAAATGTCTGGCGGCGGCGAGCGGCGGCGGGTCGCTAACGCCGCCTCTAATGACGGCGCGCCCGACTCGCTCGCTTTGTGAGTAGGGCTGCGAGATGCTTTTATTAAATGCATTAAATTTTTGTCCATACGGTACTTTTTTTTTGTTTATTTATTCAGCACTGGGGGTCGTTTTATCGCTGACGTTACTCCATTTCTTGAGCCACTGCAAAGCATTTGCTTGAATGTTATGTGTTTATAAGCGGTATGTTGAGCTCCATTTATATACGTTCTTTATCATTTGCCATGGAAAGTAATGAGCACATTTGAGTTAAAAACACTGATTGAATTCTATTATTTTGGAGTTCTCGAGAAAGATACGACCTGAATTGATTATGTTACTGTTATTAGTATAAATTTATATTGAGCAATTCACTCTACAACAATGCTGATAAATTGATAATGCATATCAAATATAGCGTTTATTCAAATCAGCGTCACAGTCACAGCCAATAAAACCGAAATACAGTAAACTTCACCATCGCACACAAACAAGCTTTCAACTAACGAAATTATGTTTCAAAAAGAATTTACACAAACGCTCATAAATAAGTAATAAACGTGCACAAATTAAAAACGAGTCGTCGCCAGCCCTGGCTAGGCGTGGGTGCGAGTTGCCTCCTACATATTTAATTTGCCCGGACTGGTTTCTGTCCGAGCGCCGCCCGCCGCTACGCTTTGTGTTTCGTTATGGCTCTATCGCTCCGCACTGTAGGGCTGCCTGATGAGGAATCGCTACTTTATTGGCGAGTGGGCGCTCTGAATACGGAGCCCGGAATTTATGTTTTAGCGAATAGTTCCCGGCGTTTTGTCGACGCCAATAAAATACTCAAACGTTGCGCTGTTCTCGGTTTATTAAATAAAATATTGCGGCTCGGCAAAGTCGCGATCAAAAACTCATTTTCGATCACATCTAAACAAGGTTTTTTGGTTTTTCGGTCTTATCTTGAAATATTGTGAAGGGTGACAAGTAGTACGTAAGCCGAAAAATGAAATCCCGGTCACGAACTCGGAACTTTACTTAAGAATATTCGTAGAAAACAAAACAATAGGAAAGTTGGTCGTCTCATGGAATATTTAAACTATTGAAGGGTCAAACGTTCTGTGACTTTTTTGTATCTGTTGGGACCTTAAGTTTGAGCTAAATATTGAAAAAGGTTGAAGAAAGCCATCTGAAACTTGTGGACAGCACTTCTTAGACCTGTCTAAAACTAAAGAAGACAAAAATTGAATCGAAATGTCTACGTTACATGAATATAACACAAACGTCGACATAGGCTCTCCTGTTCTAAACAATGTTTTACGTGTCCCATCAGTTTTTAACGTTAAGTACAAAACACTTATCCGCCACGTAACCTGTAACGCAAACTGTCATAACAACAAACTTGGTAAGCGAGACCTCTCTTGCGCTGTACATCCAAGAAAAGCGTAAAACGCCTTCTTAAAGCGAACTAGCTCATATCTTAATTCATAATTCAATATTCACTCCGCTCCACTTTCTGTGGCAAAGTGCAAGCGCGCGGGAAAAAAGCCAGCAGGGCAAACGAGGGAGGTACAAAGTGTGGGGGGTGGGGGGTGTTGGCAGGGGGAACCCGTAATCCCTTATCGCGGCCGCCGACCGCGCATCGACAATTATTATAAAGAGCCCGATGTAAACTAGTGTAAGTACGTACGGTGTGAGCCGTGAATAGGAGGGTCTGATTTATGAAGAGTGTTAGTCATTTGTGACAGTTGTTAAACAGTTTTTGTTAGAATCTACTCTGAGGAAAGGTCTTACCGGGATCCCTTCATTCATGTTCTACAAGTTGGATGTAAGAAGTTTGAGCATTGCGATGCCAGTTACGCCAATCAAAGTAGGTACATATATTTCTTTGGTTTGCAATGATTACTAAAATGTTAAAGTACTTGCCAAATAACTTTTTCCGTATGTATAATAAGTATCATTATTCTTTTACATCTCCTAATATTACATTTCCCTGTAACTGAGATCTGCATTTCGTATAACGATATAAAATTCCAACATCGTTCGAAAAAAATGCAACTCAAATTTCTCCACACATAAAATAATATCAAGTATCAAAACCGTTCGTACTTAGTACTCGACACCGCGATCGTAAGCTACCGGCTACCGCACGGGCCGCCGGCCACGGTCCCAGAATATTATCGCGTTCTCTCTCAATCACACCTCTCACTCCCACGATAGGGAAGGAATCACGCCTTGCCGAAAACTTCGGGAAAATAATCGGATTTGTTTTAGCCGAGGCCGAGATCGCGTGTCTGGATTTGTAATGTCGGAGTATGGTCGAACAGTTGTGGTCAGACTGTTTGTGATGCGAGGGCGAATGGCCGATGTCTTGTAGGTTTTTATGTGTAATTTTCTAAGCTGCTGCTTTTGAGGGATGGATTTAAAGTAGGTACCTTGGTCGTTCTGGAATAAAATGTTACAAGTTGTCTGTTTGACTAAAGATTGAAAAATTCAAGTAGGAGGCGTTTTTGATTTTGTTATTTTCTTGAATCAGCTGTGGCAAAATTATGCAGAGTCAGAGTTTGACTGATTTGACAGCAGTGAAATTAAGAACTTAAGAAGTGCAGTCAAAATAACGGAAATAGATACGAATAACCTAATTTTTTCCGAAATTTTCGTCTTCGTCTATCTTAACTACCAAATAGACAACTTGCCATTCCTCACGACACTACTACCCGAAGAACTCAGCGAGCTTAACCGCCCGACGACGCGACGCCCGTCGAACGCGCTATAAGAATTTAATAAACACTCAGTAACTTTGACGCTTCGTAGCGTAGCTCGTACCGCAAAATCTATGAAATTACAAGCGTTGGTCAAATACACGGGGACTTAATGAAGGTTGGAAGGTACTTGGGAGTATATTAAGGGAAAAGTTGTTACTTTTTTTTGAGAAAAAATGCGGGAAATTCTTTATTTTTCAGTCTTTCGTAAGATTTTGGTCTTGAGCTCGTTTGCTGGTTTCGAATTCGTACTTCTTCAACAAACGTAAGATTTTTTACGCTAAATCATTATCTAATTAGATTCTACAGGTGACGATAATGCCGAAAATTACAGTAAGTCAAAAGAACTATATTGTGGGAAAACGCACTTTTGAATCGTTGGCATGGCTGAATCTTCTCAACATTTACTGTGATTGTGCATATTGTAACTTTGTTAATAATTTAGATATAAAAAAAAAGATAAAGTTCCTAGGAAGTCCGCCTTACTGTAAAAAAAAGTGATAACACCAGTAACACGACTTACTGTAATTATGACATCGGGGGGCAGGATAATACTTGCAGAAAGGTAAAAACGTCTAAAGAGACAAGCGATAACGATGAATTTTCAAAAATGAATGGGACTCTCACATGCTACCGAAAACCTTAAAAATGTCAAACACGTTGCATGGCCGTTGACAATCGTTTCAGAAATATGAAATATATCTCTCATAGATCTCGGCGTCGTCGGCGCATCCTGGTTAGTCGGTCTACCACTTTTCTGACTGGCTAAAACATAATAATGGGTGTAACACAAGTGTAAATCTACCCAGGCACTTGTTCTCCACGTCATTGCGATTTTTTTTTTGTTCTAAACCATGCCTTCTAGTTACGGAAATATTGGGGGTCAAAGTTCCAACTTTTTTGAAAGTTTTTAACATACAAGTTTAATTTTATAACTTTAAATACCTCCACGACCCCCGTACTGTTCAATGCATCCATCAGCACAATATTTTAAGTGCGTTGCATTGAGTCCTACCGTAAAACGTTACAAAATGTTAGTTTGATTTGATGAACAAAATGCTTGATTGACGGCTTTGTGAAAAGTCTTTTACGTCTTGTATTTACTACAATATTAGCAAAATTAGTAATTTTCTAATTCGTGCAGCTGCGAGAGAAGAGCCTAAAATGGCTGCGTTATCAGAATCATAATATGAATCACGTTAAAAAATTAAAATTCTTAAAGTAGTCTGTATGGTAATGAACACAAAGTCCATTTTAAGAGTTTTAAATTTTTAACGTGATTCATATTATGATTCTGATAAAGCAGCCATTTTAGGCCCCCAAATTTCTTTATTGTTCCGCAAAACCGTTCCACATTATTTTGGCTATGTAAGCAACGAACGGTCACACTTTCTTGTGACACAAAAAAATCAGTAAATTAGTCTAAGTTGGCAGTACAAAACACTGCAGTGCGTAGATTTTTCTACTCCAAGACTCCAAGCGTAGTTTGAATTTCACCAATAAAACTGAAATCAATGTCAAACGTTTTTTTTGCAGCCTTGTATGTCCCACTGCTGGGCAAAGGACTTCTCCATATCCTTCCAGGTACTCTACTCCTGCGCCCCATCGAACCAATGCGTGTCTATCTCTTTCTTTCACCGGGCCATTCATTCATCATCATCATATCAGCCCGGAATCACCCACTGCTGAGTATAGGCCTCCCCTTTTTTTCTGCCACATTTCCCGGTTCTGTGCCTCCCTTATGCAGGTGTTTTCCACGACTTTGACCGGGCCATTAACTACCTTTAAAACTGTTAAAGATCTACCTTTCAAATAAATGCCTTCCACCACAACATACCTTTTTCTTTTTTTTTTTTTTATCGATGGGAAATCATCGAATAACCCCTTCCGCTCTGGGCTGAGCAGGAGGGAGTGTCAGACTTTTACTGACTAAAACCCATCCATGTTCCTTCATTCTACACGGTATTATTCATTCAACACGGTAACTAATAGTACATGACGTCAGGAACTTAGGTATACCACAACATACCTAAGTTCCTGACGTCATGTACTATTAGTTACCGTGTTCCGGATTGACGGGTGTCAGACGCACCGGTGAAATTGCAGGCTTGAGGTTGGGGCTAGTGAGAGTTTCAATATTCATCAAGAGAGTCGAGAATGTGCACTAAATCTAAGTGGACTGTGTGGTCTCGATTACAACGTATTGCAGTTAACTTAATGCAAAGGTTCCCTTTAAATTAAATCAGATGGGCCATTTGCCAAAATAACTTTGCTAAATGCATACAAAGCACAGGTTGTACATTTAACTGAGAAACAAAATTAAGTAGTATATTTACTATATGTGCAATCTTTTACTGTCTACAAGTTAATTTTCATCGTTATCAATTTTTGCTTTCACTTTTTTCCTCCTAGACATCATCTTCACGTTCACTGAACTGCAAAAAACTACCGAGATGTCAATAAAAAAAAAAATTTTTTGGCAAAGCAGCAGACTGTCCCTACTAACTGACGAAACAGTCAAGTGTCAAAAATTCCCGCCAAAACTCAAATAAAGCCACACCTACACTCTCGCAAATGCCTCCCTCGCAAGGTACGTTCAGTACGACACATACCGCATATTATCATAATAACATGCTCACGCGGCGTTGATCGCGCCGAATAATAATAAACCGTAATGGGGCGAGACGCGACTGCAATCTGTGTGTTACTACCCTTACTTTGGCCGAGTCGATTCTCAAGGGACTCGAATGAATGGTTGTAATCGAGTGAGTGTATGGAGAATTTGTCGTGTTTTAGGTGGAATTAGGATGTCCCCTCGTTAAAATGGTCTTTGGAAGGTCCCTTGCACAGCTGTGGATTGTTGGAAAGTGTTTTTTTTTTTCTTTTTATCTCGATCAAACCGTAACCCTGTTTTTGCTGTTGTGCGATCGGGTAAAAATAGGCAAGGTAGCGATTCATTCACTCGCTGTCTGTGCCCAGGGTATGATTTTTAAAACCAGTGAAAGCCTGTGATATACGTAGAACAATGTTTTAGATCGCGTGTGTAGTATTTAAAAAAATATCACACCATATTTTGACGCCCCCGGTGGAGTAAGGACATTAGTAATTCACTGCTGGGCAGTAGGTTTGCTACAGGATCGATAAACATTGTATACGAAAGAGAATCGTGTCATGGCCTACCTGATATTATATTAAAAGTTAGAGGTACCTACTTAGTTAATGACAATAGCGTGGGACTGCAGTTAAACTCCGACAAAACGATTTTTAGTTTTAAATACGTAGTCTGTTTTTTGTCATCTGACCGAATTTGCTCTCGTTTATTTGAAAAAATAATTTAATCGTACGTAAACTTACGATTTCGCATCACTATTTCATTCTCCAGCCTCGCCTTCGCGCCATTTGAACCGTTTGCGCCATTTTGGGCTGTCAAATGACGCGAGCTGTCAAACGCAACGTCGCGCGTCGTGATGCGAATTTGGTTTTGAATGGCGTCGTATTTATTCATTTAGGATATAATGTCTGAATCTTTTAGTAATTAATTTTTCATTAAATAACAGTTTTTATAAATTAGATGAAAAGAACACTACCGTGGCAAATGGAAACTGTGGAAAAACTTTCGTCTTTTGACAATAATATTTTTTATTACATAAATTTAGGTCTAAAAATATGGAGTTACCTTCATTATGTTCTTTTGTCATACATTTTTGTAAGTGTTTAAAAGTAATGAAAGTTTATTTTATTTCTGTTTCATTTGATAGCGATGCAGATGAATATTTTAACCCCCGACGCAAAACGAGGGGTGTTATAAGTTTGACCGCTATGTATGTGTGTGTGTCGGTCTCTGGTGCCGTAACTCTTAAGCGAGAGAACCGATTTGGATGTTATATTTTATCAAAACCTGTGCAGCCATTTATTAGTTAAGGGGGATGAAAGTGGGTATGAAAAATCGAATATTTTCAAATCTACCCAAGTGGGATATCAAATGAAAGCGCATGATGGTGTATATTACAATTAGACATGTTTTAACAAAATCGGTGCAGTCATTTACTAGTCGGGGTACTACGTACTACCTACTTATCTATTGAGCTGTCACACCATTTTGCTTGTTCTTATTATTTGTACATTATATTCTTTTATTTTAATATTAATATGAAATTCCATTTGTGCGTGAAGTATGTGCTTCCACATTCTAAAAATAGTATAAAAACAAAAATAATAAATATAGCCAGGTGTAAATTCTTGATACTTTTTATCAACACACGCTCATTACCAGGTTGACGGCTAGCTGCCTAGCACGGCAATGCTTCGCATGCCAAACCAATGGGCAATCAATAACGAATGTCGACGGGATTACGCGGGAATTAATCCCGATAGTATGGGCGGTGTACAATCTGTATTTAAATAATTTTTGTTCTAAATTGGAGCTGGGAGTAAGGTATAGTTTTGATTACGACTAAGGAATGTGGGTGAAGATTACTGATGATTTGATGAATTTGATCAAACTTTTTTAAGATGATTGTAATTATAGTTGAGGATAGAGTGATCAACATTGATTGATACTTGATATTCGCTCATTATAAAATAGTTTTTTTTTTAAATATCTATTTTTTTTTACTAGTAAAACATAAAAAATATAATTTTATTTTAACTATCGTTGCACGCAAAAAACTCAGGTTTTATGACATTTATAAAATATTTATTTCTCAATAAATCACAATCTGTATACAATCTAATTGTGGCACATAGAACAACAGATAATATATAATATTCCAGAACCGTACACTACTTATATGTACTGACACTAATTTGAGGTATTTAATTTCATATTACATGAAACGCATGCAGCAATTACTCTAAGGGTATATTCAACAGGTCAATACCGAAAACAGGCGGCGAATCTTGGCAATATTAAGGGAACTCTTTTACAGTAGTGCCAACATTTACCGGATAATTTCGGCAGGGGACGAGGAATCCCATTTTTTCTATATTAATTACATTTATAACACAGATATCTACATTTTGTAAACCTATCACAATTAAAATAAATTCGTTATTGTTGGCAACTTTTTCAATTCGGGAGTTGCTAGCTTTAACTCAAAAAAGGTTATTACAAATATTATAATATGGTAACATTTTCTTTTTGTAAAATAAAATAACACAGCCGAAACATCGAGATCTACATTACACCGAAATATCAATGACTAGTTTTTGAAAAATACTACTTTTTTTATTTTTTTCCACTTAGAATCTTTTCAGAATTTTACTACTACGAATACATCGATCACACGAATATTTCATCTAAAACACATAGATAATTTATATAAATAATGGCAGTTAATATGTCATCCAAATCACCAGATCAGAATCTAAGTGATATCATTGTGCGTCGTACGCTATACAAAGGTATATTATGAGCAAAATTCTCGAATTTATCTCAACAGAGAATTATGAGGTACTTATAGGTTGTGTGAGCAAAAACAGGTTTTAAATGGCTCCCGGAATCTTAATCTTCGTTTTCGGAACCTAAAGAATATTCAATAGTCTTCAAATCCCTGTTCATTTCATCGGGAGAATCGTTTTCCATACCCAAAGTTCGAGATGCGAAAGAGCCCTGTGTCGCCATGCCCGCTAGAATCCCGTTGGACAAAGCCTGTACGGACAAGGCTTCCTGGGACGGGCCCGCATAACTGTACTGCTGATAAACAGCTTGTATCCTCGCCGCGTTCACTAACGTTTGTATTTTCAACTGAGTGTCCAGCGCCAAGCTCAGCGGCAGCTTCCGTAACTGGCTTGCAATTAACTTCCCAAACATCTCGAACTCGTTCTCATTACCATTCTCGGAATGTTGACTCAGATCTTGCGGCAAGTCCGTGTGATCGCCACTGTCTGAATTACTTTTCTTTTGTTTTGTCGGTACCGGGTAGATAGTTGCGAGTGAGGTAGTCAGCGGCGTAGCGATCCCAACGGGGGGATTGAGAAAAGGAGCGGACGTAACCGGCGGGAGGATTCCAAATGTCCCTTGACTTAAGCCGAACGGAGTGCCGGGGCGAGGGGACGGCGTGTTCAACACGTACGGTGTCGACGAACGCGTCGAGCTGCGCCGCTTTCGCGGACTTTTCTTTTCCGGTGACTTACGCTCGCTGAGGTCTTGAACCACGTCGCTGTCGTCGCTCGCCGGGATCTCCAGCAAACTGTTGTCCACCTATCAACAAACGTACAGCCGCTTAACGTCAGAGCGCATGTGTAAACATGAGTAAGCGTCGTAAACAACAAAAAAATAGACTCACAGAGCTCGGAGTGACGATCGCCCGCAGAAACCTGTCTGCATGTTCGAACCACGTGACGCTCGGTCGGTACGCATGCGCGCCAGCCTTCCTCGCCGCGCGAATCTTCTTCAACTCGACGCTGTACGACGAACGTATGTTTTTTATTTTATTTTTCAATTCTTTAACGGTGACGTCCACCAAATTCAGTGCATTTATTATCTCTATGTATCCTTGCTCCCTTATTTTCTTATTCTTGTAATGTTCCGAGACGGGGTTCCAGAGGTATTCGCGCTTCTCGTACTCGATAATCATCTGGATGGTGAGGTCCTCGCTCCACTTGGGGTTGGCCAGGATAGCGACCATTTTGTTTTAAAGCATGCTATATTGAGCACAGTTAATATTTTTTAATTTAGTAATTTGTTATTTAATTTCGCGAGTTTAGCTTTGTTAGTACCAGGAGCGCAGAAGGGTGCGGGCGGTTCGCATGCGCGCAGCATACTAAAAGCACGTCGATGGGCCGGCACCCCGCGCGGGGGGTCTATTTCGGGAGTAGCCGGCATCACGCAGTCGCGTGCTTTGGAGCGTGCTGTTTCCTCTTCTCACCGCTCAGAGGCTGGGCACCGAGTGAAACGGAAGATTTGTGGCCGCCGGACGGCGACTGTTCGTACTTACAACGGCGACCGCCCGAGCGCCCGCCAATTGTCATATTTCAATCGGAGCACTTAGAACCTTTGGCGATATTGAATTTGAAAATTTCTATCGCGGTAAAGATTTGTAATAGTAGAAGGGGGGCAATATTTATTGAGGCACATCGTCACGTTATCGTTTCTAGATAAGTGCAAATAATGGTTGCTTATATTAAACTTGGGAATAAAACTTTTTGTTTCAAGATTGTTTGATTGCATTATAATTATTAACGAAGTATGAAGTAAGCATACTAGTCAAGGCAGTTTAAGCACCTATTAGAGACCACCCAAGGATTTTTGATTTTTTTATACTTTTTGTCGCACGTCTTCCTTGTTTATGATTTAATAAAAACTTTCAGTACAATTAATTTTCTAGGCACCGTAAATGTTTCTTACAATATTTTTTTTTTGATAAAACTGTCTCTTAGGGTACAATAAAAACTTATGCCAGATTTTTTTTACAAAACAACTTTAGTCATTTAGTTTTAAATAGGTATCTAATTAAATTTCCAACATAAAATACTCGAACTATGTATGAATAACTACACTATTCAACGTCCATGATACTTAGACTTTCAATGCACGATATAAAAATGCAAATTAAGTAATTTTTCAGTAATTTTAACAAAACTATTTTTTTTTTACAGTATTGAAATTCCAACATAAATACTCGAATTATGTACAGTACTCAAACGTCTGTGTCGTCCGTGATACTCGCTCGGGCCGCAACGCCATCGCCATCGCCATCGGACTCCGGTTGGGGAGGTGCGGTGCGGGCCATTTGTTCGCGCCGCTCGCTTGCCGCCGCCCTAACGTCTGCACATGTTTGCCGAGCAGCCGATAACCTCGCCGTGACCCTGCGCATAATTGTGGGAGCAATTTGCAAAATTGGGTACTGTTAGTACTTTTTTTTTGGAATGGATAGGGCTTTTAATTGAACCTCCTTTTATATTCGGAGGAGTGTAGCGAAGAAAAAGTTACTGTTCGTATTTTTTGATAAAAGTTCGGATCTGTATTTTAAACCGACTTCAAAAAGGAGGAGGTTCTCAATTCTTCGGAATCTTTTTTTATTTTTTATGTATGTTCCCCGATTACTCAAAGATGGCTGGACCGATTTGGATTATTTTTTTTTAGTTTGAAAGGGTATACTTCCCAGGTGGTCCCATGATCATCAATTCAGGATCTGATGATGAGATCTTGGAGAAATAGAGAGGACTCTTCAAATTTTATAGGCACACTTGAAGCGATTTGGGTAGTTTATGGAAGAGTACTTTCTCGGAGTGGTCCCGTTTCAATTTGGTGAAGATCTGATGAAGAACTTCGGAGATAGGCAACGGAACTCCTCAATAAATGGTAGCAAATGGACTGGGATTGCTGAAATCTCATGTTTGTCTATTGTTTACACCAGTTCATAACATAACATCACGCCGGTACGCTATGAATGGGGTAAGCACATGTGAACCACTAAAAAGTGAAAAATAACTCTCTTTTTTGCAAAAAATTAAACCGACTTCAAAAACTTTAAAAATTCGGTGACTTTTGCTAGTTTGATTTTGTTTTTTTGTCACCGACTTCTGAAGCTAAAGTTATTTTTTACTTTTTTGTGTTTTTGAAGTCTGTTTAATAATAACTATTATCTGGAAATATAAGTAGTAAATAAAAGTCAGACGTTTTCTTTCAATTCACTTAACTAATTGAATTATAAAGCTTATAACAGTTTTTCACAGAAGATTTTATCCATTGATTCGAAAATCGAAAATAACTTCAGTAAATCTTGAAGATTTTGCCTCAGTAAATAAAACCTTTAAAGAGATTAGAGTTTTGACACTTCGTGAAACATTAACGAATGGTTTCGTGCGTAATTGTATTAAGTGAGCAGTTACTATGAAAGGTCACGTAGTAGAAATAGCAATTAATAATGAAATAGCACCGAAGGAAGATAACGAATGCGGAGTCGAAGCTATTTGAATGCAGGTACAGTGCAATAGATTAGAATACTTATATAACACTGGTTGGAAATTTTGTTACGGAAATTAAATGATTTTGTTGCAGAATTTGGAGGTGGAGAGCGGTGGCCCAGTAGTGGCAGCCCCGACTTACAAGCAGTAAGTCGTGGGTACAAACCCAGGCAGGCGAATTACTTTGTGTAATTGATTTCATCACCACTGCTCTCAAAAAACGGTGAAGGAAAACATCGTGAGGTATCCGGCAATGGCATGTCCTAAAACCAAAAATTCGAAGACATGTGACATCTACCAACCCGCACTGGGTTCGCGTGGTGGATTTTAGCCCCCTGTGTTTTGTGTCCCAGCGGTGGGAAAGATATACACAGGCTGATTATGCTTGGAGGTAATATGATTAACAAAGCTAGATTTTGATAACTGTAACTAAAAGATAATTCGGAAACACTTTAAAGGTCAATTCATCACCACGAATTGCTTCCAATCGCAGGATAGTCTTCGCTCGCTTCTGAAAATATTTTGCATTAAAACACGAATTTGAGCGATTACAAATCAGAACAGACATTCGTCCAACAAGCAATACAAAAGAGAATAATTAATTTCAAGAATTTTAATACTCTGTTTAATTTAATTCTAAACATTAATAATGTTGAAATAAGTCGGCTCAATTAGCATTCCTGCTCATCACTCCTTAGTTAAGGATGCTTAGGGGTGAAATCAAATTCCTACCAATTCCATGCGAGATATTTCAAGTTGTTGTAGTAATGTTTAGCTTCGACAAGAGGCTGAGGAAAGTACTCCTTTTTTTCTTTAGATACTCATGATGATCAAATTCAAATGTCAAGTATGTTTTTTTTGCCATTTAACAAATACCTTTCTTCCTAAATGCTCTAAAGAATTTGCAACTCCTTTCCTATTTCTTCATTCACAGAGTTCAGAAGCCGCATTTGCACTGTTTACCGGGCACTGGGTTTCGCCAACTCCACGGCCAATGCGCAGTTTTGAGCATTTGGTCAAAGTCCTCAATATGACCAATACGCAAACTATTACCAGGCCACCAGCAGCATCCGTATTTTAATTAAGAAAAACTATTATCAGAACAATTGCTCGCTCGCTATAATAAAACCAAAGTGGCAATATTTGTACGTCGACGCGTCTGCCATCGCGCGTCAGTGGATGGAAACGACACGGCCTCTCGGAGATAAGATACTGAGCGAGATGGGCGAGACGGGACGGGAAAATCTCGGCGATACGATGTGAGCCCGTGAAATATGTCCGGAAAATGTGTGCCGCACTACGCTTAAATATTGCTCCGGTTCTCGCGTTATGAGATCAGAATGGAAAGGAGTGTTGTCATATTGCAGTGGTGGTTTGTGTTTTTGCTTTTAGGGTTTTAATATTTTTTCTGTTTTTTTTTTTTGTCTTAAATCTGTTTGGTGTGGTACTGGCAGGTTTCAAATTTTGCAGATATTATGTCATACAATATAGGTCCATATTTACATATTCTCAATAGATTTGGTTTTGTACTGACGATCGCGCTGATATTTTACTATCCTACTGTCACTCAACTCATCAATGAGGATGTCATCAACGTAAACACATTTTGTGAAAAAAAGTTTATGAAGTGCATTTAAATTCCAATTTAAAATTTCCGCAGTTTCTGGAACATTAGACGACACGTGCAACTACCAATAACTAACTACTATTCATTATCACCTCTACGACCCAGAATAAAGGGCAGCTGACTATGATAAACTGAAGCGAATATACCACACACATTCAACACGCATAATACACAAAACATCATTATATATAGATGTCAAGCGGTCCCGCGTTGCGTCACTGCACGCGAGCTCATCTATCTACGGTGCTATAGTTTCACATACTCCAACTAACAAAACTGATGATGGAAAATGTACTTTAGGACGTGAAGATAGAGACTATGATGATAGTAAATTAGTGTGTGCGGCACTCGACTTGATAGGAGCCGGTGCCGGCGAGGCCAAGAGACAGATAAATATCGCTTTATACTCATCGCATCGCTTTGAAGCCGTGCGGTCAGTAATTTTCTCGCTCTCACTGCCATGGCGTTAGCAGTCTCGTGTATATTTATCACGGTGATATACTAACGCGTTCTCGGCGACGGCTTTTACGATTATTATTGTTCTTGTTTTTGTTTGTAGGCTCGTATTGAGCATATGGAAAGTTTTTAACACGAGAAGTAACATGGTTTCATGTTTCAGGGTCATTCTTTATGTGTAACTTGCTAAGCAATAGTTTTGTCTGCAAAGTTATTTTAATTGCTGTAAACTCTTTGATTACTCAGCAATACCAATAAACATGAGGAAGATAATGGCGATGATTCAAATAAACATCAATATTAAGAAGAGGAAACATCAATGTTCTCTATTACTAAATACAATATTACTAGTTTCAATAGAATCATAGCCAGGCAAGGTAACATAACGTCAATATTGAAAGACTTATTTATCAGCGACAGAGCAAACAGTAGATGAGTAGACATTGCACTATTACAGTGACAGGATCCGAAGGTTCAACGTCCATATCTTTATTGGTTACACGGTACGTCAAAAGAGCTGCCGTTATTTCTAGACCTCCAGAATAGTTTTCTAGATTACTAGAACAATAGATTATCGTTAGTAATGCAGCTTTAGAGGAAGACAAAAATTTAGAAGAAATATAAGCCGTATAGTTAGTAAGGTATAAGGTCAGTAATGTTAGTCATATTACAACCACTTATTAGTCTAATTTCCAAAGATTCAATAGTAATATTGAGAATATTTCGTATTCCATCGAAATATAAGTTATTTATAACAGCTGTTATAAGCGCACAGATTTACCCTGAGTTACAAACACCCATAGCAGCTAGAGACTTGAGGTTGGCAAGTAGCGAAATCTTTGCCACAGACTATAGAAAACTATACTATCAAAAGTAATGCCCCTAAGCAATAAAAGCAAGGAGCTCAGAAATCACAGTCATTACCCACACCGGCAGCTAAGAGCTAAACCGACTCAAAAACGTAAACCGACAACCTAACTTCTATTTACGATAGCAAACCAATGCTCTATAATTTGACAAACCCTTTGGATAACACGGTACAAATGAACACTGTTGTAAATTGACAAGTCTGCGTCGCATTACCACGGGTAAAGCGCCATTTTGCAAAATGTATCCTCACGCGGTAACATAATGAGGGTGACAGTTACGTGGGAAGATAACAGCCTGCGAGGCGCGAGCCCCCTGGCCCTTTGACGAGCTCCCGGCCGCCGCCGCCGCCGCGCCGCGCGCCGCGCCGCTGCCGCCGGAATGGGTTTGGTCGTTAGGTACCGTGAAATATTTCTTTCTTCGTAGTTTTTGTTGAGTGGAGACGCAGAAATGTTGATGAATGTAATGTTTAATATGTATAATTTGGTGAATAATGTGATGGAGGTGACGAATATCATTTGCAAACGTAGTGTTTAATTCCTAGTGGATAGTTCAAATACCTATCAAAAGTCTGGAGCCATGAGTGATTCGTTTTTTCTTTAGATTAATAATGTACAACATATCAAGCTAGAAAAGAGGACATGTATTGAAGAACCTAGTGCCTTTTTGGTGCTATTTAAGTATTCAATACCGTCATCATTTCTATGTTCCTGGCTTCATAATAAACATTTCATTTTATTTAAACGGAAAACAATACTACTAAACGGCTATTTATCACCCCTTTTGAAATCTTTTAAAATATTCAAACCATCACCATCGCAATATTCACATAACTGAAAATAAATCAAAGACAAAATTAATAAAAAATATAAGTACAGTAAAATACTAAAGTATCAAGACCGTTCACGTCGCACTATAGCCCGTAAACGCAGGCAGGCACAGTCAGCCGACAGGCGAGAGGCGCGGTCGGGCGCGGGGCCGCTGCTACACCTACCGCGACATGCTAGCGATATACACGCTATCGCTGCGACAATTAATATAACGCTAGCGAGCGATATAAATACAACCCTTGCTTGGTTTTGCAATATGGAAACGCAGACCGACCACCTTAAAACCGACTGACCGACTATCTTCAAATATAAAGTGACAGAGTTCTCACATGCTATACCTACTTGTCTGAGGGTGGCGAAATTGATAGATTTGTTTTACAAGAATAAGGTAGCTGCTGGTTTTTTACAAGTTGTTCAGACGGTCTAATCAACTAAGGTGGTCACATGGTCTAATTGACACTATTGTTGACCCCTTCATAATTTCAACCACTTACTTAGGTCTCAAAAAACTATTTCAATTTATTTTTCTATTTTTAGTAAAAAAAAAAAACACGTCTAATAAAAATACATACTAAAAATATAAATAAAAAAATATTAATTTATTGCAGTAATTCAAATACTATGTACATTATATACAGACTACAAATAGAACTAAAATAATGCTAAAAAGAAGACTAAACCTAAGTTCCTACATATATACAACGACGACAATAGGACACTTAGGCGTCAAAGAACTCCTCCCCATCGATGTCATCCGGAAACGTGCCCAGAAGACTGGCAGCATTGCCACGTATATAAATAAAAATTAAATATAAATTCAATTGAAATACTTTTGTTATACGATAGATTGGTGCTCACCATAGAATAGTGAATATACCTTGCTATACGGAGGGTGTTTGAACTTTAATTAATTATTGATGGTGTCATACATGATAGGTGTGGGTGTCAGTCTCCGGCCGAGGTACTACAGTTACTAAGTCAGTGAGGCTGAGTGCTACACCTACAAACAATACTACTATAGCACACACGAGCCTACAACACACTCTTTGTTCTCGAAATCAGACAATCAGTGAGGGTGTTTCGTGTGCCAACCGCATTACTGTTTGGTGGTCCTAAATTATAGTTATTTTAAGGGCCTACCCATAAAATTGAGTTGTCGGGGAAACGGCGACAGTGGTCAGCTTTTGAAGTGTCTTGCGATTAGTGTGCGTGTGCGGTGTGTTGAACTCTAACTATTCTCAGAAAATCGTCCCTCAATTGTCTGATCTGTAATTTATATAATTAAATAAAAATTAAATAAATATTTATGTAATTTATTTTAATTATAGTGCTTTGATAAAAGCGTCATTCAATATTCATAGACCTTGCAGCTTTAAAATGTTTGGTTCCAGGTTCCGAAGCCGGTGCCCAGCATAGGATGGACAACGTCGTTCTTGGCGAGAAGTTCGATTTATTGGGAGCAATGAGTCAATGACTAATGCAACGGTCAACTTGACTTTACAAACTCAAAAAGTTTTGACATTCGATCAGAAAAGTTTGTATCGAGACTTGTATCTAATTAATATAACATTTGCCTACGTAAACAATTTGTATTGTATTTAAAACTAAAATAAATCAGTCGGTAGTAATTCTGTCTACAAAGTTCTTGTTGAGTTGACATTATTAGTCTCGACAAACTGTTTCTGAAAAGCTTTCAGGTTAACAATAACAAAACAGCAAAACACGGGTCTAACAAGACCTTCCCAAGACTGAGTACAAAAAAAATCCGTAAAAAGAAAAAATTGTCACTCAGGGAGCAGGGGCTAACGAGCAGTAGGTACCAGGGAGGCATGACATTATAGAGGCACGCGCCATTAGACGAACGCCGGGCGGTGGCGGAACGGGCCCTATTTCCGGAAGGAAGCGCGCCCGGAAGCCGCGCCGCGTCCGCCCCGCCTGTCGCTAAGTTACTTCGCCTGCTACTGAGTTATGGTCGCCTGGTCTCTGCACTAGATTTTGATACGGTCATGCTAGCCTAGTCCTCTAAGTAATTCCGCTGCATTTACTTGGGTCAAGAAACTTATTTATTCAAGTTGATACTTTTACTTACACAAGGTGACTTGTTTGTTTCTGTCTTACCTGTAAATAAAAAAGGGGATTATAATAGTGTATTAAGCCACTTATACATATGTATAACTACGAATCCTTATTTTATAAGTATTTGGTTAAAAGACCCATCCTTCCCTGTTTTTGACTCAAAGGATCATTAAAGACAGCCAACCTCATAGAGGTTTAGCCGATACAATAAGCAGCAATCAAATTAAATACCTAGTTACTTTTATAAAATTCACAAATATATCTACAAAACTCCGGAAAAAGTACCGCACCGTATGTCATATGCACAGGCTGGTGTAATTTAATATTAGGATCGCGAACATCCCGAATGCGGGGCACTGCGGGACTGCGGGCGGGATACACGACGCGGTCAGGGATGACATTAATCAAAATTAAAAGTGGATTACGACAAGGCAGGCGCGCCGAGCCGCGGATACCACGCTATCCCGCTGGAAAATGAGGGGAGAGTTTTTGTGTTGTTTAAAGTAAGACTGATTTTTGAGGGCAGTATTTATTAGTTGCTCAATGTATTTGTGGATCGTGGGAGATTAACACTAATTTATGTCGTTGGAAGTCGGAAACTGCAAACCTGCAGGCAGAGGCTCCTACGGCTTACTCGCACCAGGCATCATTAGACCAAACTATTTAAAAAAGATCACTCTGTTCCTATCTTCAAACAATTATCGGAAACGGAATGATGTTTTACACTCATTGAGTTTAAAATGTGTTTTGTGTGGTGCAAGTCCTGTAAAATGTGGGTTGTACACACGGCTACACATCAAGCTATGCATTTCCAGTATAAGCTGACCTCGCATTGTACGGAAATCCTTTACAATGCGAGATCAGCATAAACTGGAAATGTATAGCTTGATGTGTAGCCGTGTGTACTTTAGTATTCCTGTTACCTCGTGCTAAGCTAGTTTACGTACATTAATATAATAGTGCAAAAGCACCATTAATATAATAGTACGAAAGCTGCCGAAATCAAACTCGCGACTCCTGGCTTGCCACTCAACCACTGGTCCTATTAATTACCTTCAAGAACTGTCCATGTTTTATGGAGATTATTAAAAGCTTATTGAAAATTACATGGTAATATTGACAGACAGTCCACACTCTTTTAATTCTGGAGATCAAAATTAAAATGCTATCACTATAAAAGCAACAAAGCAATGCAGACATTAAACTAGAGCATTTTATTCTGTATCGGTTCACCCACACTCCCGGTATAACGGGCAGACACAAAGGATGGCCCGTCCCGCACTCCCGATCTCAACATATGGCGGGGCGGGCCAAATTGATAACTTGATAACACCCGGGATCCCGCGACCCGGGAACCCGCAATCCCGGCCCAGGGCTTATCCGGGGAAGAAAAAGATATGCTTTTTAGTGCGGGCCTGGTCGCCTGTTTATTATTTTTATGTAAAATCGTAATTCATCCGGATGGAATGATAACATGTGGAAGATGGAACACGTATGAGGAAGTGTTGGTCGTAGGTGCGCCTTTTTGGGAAGACATAGTTTCAGAGAGGGATGATAACCTTTAATCGCTATTACAAAAGCCTCTAGAGTTTCTCAACTTTTGATACATCTTGACATATTATTAAACACGCACCCTGGCCAGTTTTTTTACACTATACAGCATGTAACAGAAAGGGTATAATCATATGGAATACTGTGGTACGGACCATCAAACTGAACAACTTTCTCTATGGGACCACCATCGAAATCGTAAAAAAATAATCAGCTGTCCCATACATTTGGGTCGAGTAGGTATTTAAATTTTGTATAGGACAGCTTACGTTACTTAGTTTGATGTACAGAATGCTTGGTTGACGGCTTCGTTAAGTGTCTTGTTACATCCTGTATAGGATAGGCCTGAGTTTGACCGTCACTCGCCTGATATGAAGCGATGACGCGGCCTAGGATAGAGCACGCTTGCCTAGAAGAAACCGATTCACTAGAACTTTGCAGAGATCCAGATTATAATGATCAGGGAACACAGAAGCCGGCAGTGAATTACACAGACAATAAATGCATAAATGTTTCGCACAATATTTGTGGAAGCATGACGCTTTGTTCGGGCCCTTGGAACTGCGACCATATAACGGTGGTACTTCGCCGTATCTCTGCTCGTCCGATCATGAAATGGGGATCGACTTAAATTATTTCATTCCAAAGCACACTCTCCGAAATATAACCGATAAAAGAAAAGTAAAGTTTTACATGACATTATATCTCTAGGGCGTTACAAAAAAAACATGGTTTTTCAATCTTCAGCTGAACTTGGGCCTTCTAATTATTGACACAAGAAACGATCAAATGGTTTTTTGAATTAATTCCAAGCTTCTGACACAATTTTAAGTTTTTATTCATAACTTCGACACAATGTAAAAGTTTCAGTTGTCAGTTCAACACAGACAGTGGATAACAAAATAACGTTTTTCGGCAATTATGAGGTAGTATAGACTTTCAGATGCTTCTTCTTTACAAAAGTTCCGTTTTAGTAGCAAAGAAGCGGTGTTTGTTGTAACATTTATTTGTATTTACAGAATAAACAAAAATACTTGGTAAAATGACACACATAATATCGATATGGCAAAAGTTGTTTTTTGTATGCTTGCTTACCTACTAGAGTAGTCACATTATTATCGATATGGATTCGACAGTATTGGTTTAAACGGATAAAAATAATAGAAAATCACCTAAATTTCCCGACGAAACCTTTTTTTATTGATTCTTACTTAGCCCAGCTGTAAAATGATTCCATTTCGGTCTTACTTAGCCCAGCTGTAAAATGATTCCATTTCGGTCTGCCTGTAACCTAGGTTAGGTACCAAAATACCCCTTAATTCTATTGATTTGTTGAATAAATTGTACCAGGATCGGAGTACAGTTCAGGTGAGGACATAATTTTATAGTTGTAATATCTCATTAAGCTGGCGGCGACCCGGGAAGGGGATCGGGAATGGAATTAAACGCCGCCGGGACCGCCCCGTCCCGGGAATAGGCGCCCCTGGATTGGTAGATACCGATTGTAGAGGTGCTGGAAGTGACATTGTATTGGCAATTTTATTGTTGTTTCTATTTATTCGCATCATAATATTAGTTAAGTTTGAGTTTCGTAGTTAAGTTTGAGAATCGTTTGTTTGTTTCCTCACAGAAACAAACAAACGATTCTTAGGAATCTTCGGAACTATTGATTGAATTCCGAAAATTCTTCGACTAATGGAAAGCTACGTTATACCCGAGTGTCCTAAGCTTTATTCAAAAAGTTCCAGTGGAATAATTTCCGACCATCACGTCTCGAATGCGCGGATAAAATCCAGGTTACGAAATTATGGTAAAGCAACTAGCTGGTAGTGCCAGAAGAACCGTAAATATCGCATTGCTAGCCAGTCATAAAAGAATTTAAGGTCTAAAAATACAGGTTTTACTAATAAAAAAGCCTTAAAACGACAAATTGAGGCTAAGAAACTGTGACTGAAACTGCAGTTGTACAGTTAACTTTCGTTTACCGCAACGGATCCCGACTTGAAATCGAGATCGTCTCGGCGAATTCTCGCGATGTCTCAACTTATGGTTTGGAGACAACAATGGGCCGTTATGGATAGGGTTTGACATTTTATGTCTGATACTCGTAGTCGGATATTTGGGTGTTGTCTACACTAATATTATAAAGCGGAAAGATTTGTATTTTTGTGTGTATGTTTGTAATGAATAAACTCAAAAACTACTGCGCCGATTTCAAAAATTATTTCACCATTAGAAAGCTACATTCACCCTGAGTAACATAGGCAAGCCGTGCGAAGCCGGGACGGGCCGCTAGTGTAGTAAAATGTGGGTGGCACGGGGCACCATCGAAGTAAAGCAAAGGTATGTAGTACAGTTTTCACATTTCGTCCGCACTTGTGAGATTTCATAGATGACAATAATCTTTTTATCAATATGATTTCTTTCCTAAATAAAATTAAATAATGTCAAGGCGTAATTTTTGGTCCTTGGGTTCGATTTTTTATCAAGTAAGTTTTGTTATGTTGCTAGTATGTAGATCACCCTGAACCCTGTGGAACTATAATCTGTAAAACGATCGAAATAAAGCGAAACCATTGAGTTCAACAACAAAAATATAAAAAGGGGACATTTCTAGTCATCTCTACATCTTATACCGA
The DNA here is from genome assembly GCA_947578425.1 of Eugnorisma glareosa. Lineage (NCBI taxonomy): Eukaryota > Metazoa > Arthropoda > Insecta > Lepidoptera > Noctuidae > Eugnorisma > Eugnorisma glareosa. The sequence goes on along the minus strand of OX387967.1, from coordinate 14,355,221 downwards.
GGGTCCAAGCGTAGCCCACTCGCGCAAGTTCGATCAAACACTAATTGGGGTGTGAATTTGCCTGCGGGCCCCTCCGCAGCTCCGCCACGTCTTGGATCCAAGGGATCTCTAAAAGTTGCATGATTTAATGCCGTATTTCGTCTTGCAAAGGGAGGCTTAGATTGAAGCAACGTCCAAGTTTGAAATTTACAAGTTGCTAAAGAGTGTTTAGTTTCGATCCGTGTAAAACTTTAATTTCTGCATTGCCTTTTGTTTTTGACTATCAAGAATGATCATGATCACTTTTTTTTGTCTCACGTATCGGTACCAACTACACGAGTAAAACTCACGCCGAAATAAAAATATAAGCCAATCAGCAGGCCTATCTGCCTTGGATTATGATTATTTTAACGAAACCAGACTAGATCTTCATAATTTCCTATCAAAATATAGTTAATTTAATAAAAACTTGTGACCAAAACATTGCTCCAAAAAGGATAATTTATTTCAATGCAATTGGTACGGTACCTACTGCTTCTAAATTTAAATTCTAAGGCTTAATTAGTTTCTATCTGAAAACCAGCGCTGCAACGGCTGATTACTGTTTCAGCAATTAGCATACGATACGATAGTGTCTTTTGTCGCCTTTTCTAAATTTAAGTGGTGAGAAATCTTTAATTCACCTTCATAATTTTTACAAGAATAAAATAATAAATATTTCCTTTTAAAATTCCAAACTTTAACTTGCAATATCACTTCGCTAAGCTTATCTTAAAAATTCGCTTCAATTTTCAGACACATTCTATAGTTCCAACGTTCGAATTCAAATATAGAACGTGTGCGGGCCGGTTGGCGGCACGTTCGCCATTTTACGTAGCGTTTTTACGATGTACCCGATAACGTTTACGAGGCGCGCTGAGTGGCGTCGCCGCGGCTCGCCCCGACTGATTGCATGCGAGGGCACCGAGCCGTAGGGCTTGTGCCAAGTCTCTTTTTTGTCGATGTTCTGTTGAATTTTTAGGTGTTAAGATGGTGTTATGCATGCAAAATATGTCTGTGACGATGATGATGGTTGGTCTTGGTTAAGCGGTAAGTATGGCTACTTTTTCTTTTTACTTACGTTTGTTAAGGATTTCACGAAATTGGACATAAAGTATATTTGAAAATTTCGTTTGCGTTACGTATTTATCGTATTCATGGTTTGATCTAATTTATTAATGCTTTTAGAACCACATACACACACACACACATGAACTAAACAAAACACATGAATAAAATATCCGAAAATAAAACAGTTTATCGATATCGACAATATCCGACCTTCACCACATCTCTACTCGGGTCGTGTATCCGTGACACATCGTGTAGTGTAGCCGACGACATCGCGCGGCGTATTTTATGCGCCCCGTCGCGCAGCCACGACCGCTCCCGACAGAGCCCAACCGTCCCGAAGGGCTACCACCAGACAATTTTGAATTTATTCATTTTAGATCATGGTATTTTAAGTTTTTTGCTGTTCTTATGTCTTTTTCTATACAGAAAGTCTTTAGATAGGATTGATCGATCTTGTCTGAAAGTGAAGTATTTATGATATCGCATTTAATTTATGTGTACCGTCGCGCCTTTGCGCGCACGGTTAACAGTTAAGGGGCTGGTTTGAAAACAAAATATTTTGTGGAAATGATGATCAGCTATCTTATAATCGTCACAATAATCAGCTCCGAGAATAAGGACCCAAAGACCCAGGGAAGACGAGCAATAAAATTTATTTCAAAAATAATACGAATTTATTGCATAAATAACGCCCTTGCATTGAGAAGTGAATAGGATAAACGACTAGTCAGTTTGGCACGAATTCACGAAACCTAACAAATTAATCGCTCTTGCAAAGTTATTAATTTGAGTCGGAAATATCCTTTAGAATTCTCTCGATCGAATTTTCTTTTTATATACCAAACCTTGTTTCAAGTTCAAACTTTGTGGCAGCATGGGCTAAAAAACATAAATAAATAAAGTAACATTGCAATTAAAACTGGCAACCCTACCTTAACCGCGCCAAGCCCGTGCGAACCAGGCGGCGACCGACGACTAATGACCGAAAAGGGCCTTCCCTACGAAGTTCGAATTATAATAAGAATGATTTTTTCGTTCAAAAACTTAAAATTTGTGTTCAAATGTAGATATGCTGCTTAGAGTGACGAGTGACGATGTATCAAGGCGCAAAAAGGAACCTAGTTTAAAAAAGTACACACTCGTATGTATTTATGATGGCTAGGTTTTAGCTATCAAAGATTTGGGTCTTTCTGCGAAACTTAGCAACAGGCACATTATCTTAAAATGAGGTGGGGGCGGAGTCAACATAGTACAAAGCTATAAGCCACTTTCTCAGCAAAAACAAAAGTTTTAAAAGCGTACACTCCAGAAATAAAGCGCTTTATAGACTTTATACTCCAGCCTTCCGCTTGATTTAAGCGAACTATAACTCCTATGCCTTTGATGGTAGTATTAAAAACTAAGGTGCGCTCTGCACACATAATGTTCTGATTTACGGCATCATAACATGGTTTATGTTTATACCGTGGCCACCAATGCTTCCCATAGTTTATCGTAAGGCGGTTACAAGATAAATTTAGTGTAGCTTTTCAATCTAAAATCAGCTAAGTATCATCATGGGATTAATCCATATATATGGTATGTCACGTGATTCGTGAACGTGTAAACTCCGAACTCTTATGGAATCCTGGTAGGAAAATCTCGTTTTTTCCTCGCGTTCAAGTGAGGGTCAAGAGGTTCGTGGGAGTATCACGGCTTTTTAAAAGGGCCCACCCGGAAGTTCGGAGTACGTCCGGGAATTTTGAGGACGAAACTAGGATGAAACCGGGGGAAACTTGGACGGATGCGGGCTTACGCATGACGGATTTTGTTCTTTTTTTAACTTTTATTAGATTTGTTGTGTTATTCACTGTACTGTACGTAAGTAATGCATGAAATATGGTAAGGTAATACAGTAAGGTCTTAAAATTAACACACATTTGGCTTACTTTGTTCAGGAAGCAAAAAAAACCTAATTAAAACATTCTTAGTATTCGTTACCGGTTCGTTAAAAAATACCGTGGAACTGTAATGCCTTCAAACCGACTTTTAGCTTGGAATGGACTCAAAGACTTCTTTCTACAAATCCATCAGACACTCCAAGAACGAAATGCAACAAGAAGGACCTATTCTAACTATTTTCAAGGAAATTATATTATTATTTTTCTGATTTCACTACAGCAGTCGACGTCGGCACGTCAAAATTTAATAGAAATCCACTGAACAGTAAATCCGTCAGTAGCTCGTTTCAACTGGGCGGTACGCGAGCAAGTCTCACATGGGACTCATGTACGTTTCTCTGATGTTTCAGGAACATTTAATTTGTTTTTTTCACGTGAATACTCAAAACTTTCCGGCTACAATGAATAATTGTACTTTATTAACACTGAAGCATAATAATGGAATTTTTACCACGCAACACACACACGAGTGAATCTAACCGGGTTCCCAGAACTTGTTCCTAGATTTACAGTATTTATTTATTTAACAATTCAAGCACAACGTACAGAGGCGGACTTAATGCCTTAGGCATTTTCTACCAGTCAACCTTTGGGTGATGCGGAATTTGCTCCCTATGCTGACATATGGACAACCACCCAAGTAGAGACCGGTGCGGTGCTCGGAGACATGATCATATCAGATTGAAAACGAATCGAATGTAGTTATTTAGAAGACGGTCAAGTTTGTCGAGGAGATCTGCATTCAGGTCAAAGTAGCACACATCACCATAATCGATGATAGGAAAAATTAAGGACTGTACACGCATTGTTTTCGTATTTGACGGCAAAAAGTTTCTTAAACGGTACAGAGCCCGCAACGTACCAGAAACCTTCTGGCTGACACGAGCGACTTGAGTATGCCATTTTATAGTGCTATCAATATGCAAGCCAAGATCTTTTACATCGGTGCTAAAAGAAACGATCGACGAAAGTGATCTGTAGTCATTACTGCTTTGGAGAGTATCTCGTTTTGCCCCAGATTGAGGGTGCATCCGGTTTAACAAAGAGGAAACCTGAACTAGTACACAATCAAAACTCTCCTTGTCTGTCCCTAATTGTTTTCAGATGCAAGCAGCCTAACTGTAACTACCTCACCCCCAAGACTACTAATTACAATGTCTTATTAAAATATTAATAATAACCAGCTGATACCTCCTTATTCTCTTTTAATCCCGGATTATCGCACAAGCGTGTTAAAGATTAGCTAAAAGATTCAACTTTATTCAGCCGGATCGGAGTCGAAAACTTTTCAAACTACTTAAGATACTGTTTCCACAGTTTTCCCCCTTTCTCTCTGGCATTCGCCGCGTGGCTGATAAAGGCATTATGTGCTGTAAATTGTCTGTCTATATTGAATTCATCATTTTTTGCACTTTTTCTAGATTATTAATTTGGCATTATCATCGGTCTATCGTATTCCTCTTTACCAAAGTTTTAGTTCCAAATTTGGTTGAGACATTTCTATTGCTTAAATCTGACTCTGCTTCCCCACATTTACGTCAATCTCACTCAATATTCAAGTTATATCTCAATCGTAATAAAATATACGACGTGAGAACCTCTAACAGTGTAATAAGGGGAACTTTGGCGCAAAACGTTAACTTTTCAGTGGAGAGAGAAGGTGCCGACATAGCACTCGATAGCTAAAATACTAGGTATACATGTGTTGGCAGGAGGTGTGCGCGCTCGTGGCGGGCGGTAGCGCCGTCGGTCGGATGTATAAAGTGGCGCGCCGGTGGCCACATGACATAGCTATAACTCCGCGGTAGCATGACAAACAGCCGCCCGGAGTGGTGTGGAGTCGACAAGTTTATTTACGAAAATAATTCTTTTGTTGGAGAAATCATTATGCTGCTGAGGGCCTAATTTAATGCGTATTCTGTATTTTTTTACCCAGAACCCATTCAAGGTAAAAAAAAACACAGAAGCTAAAATTGTTTTACCTTGAATGTCCTTTTTTATACAAATCCATATTTTGATTTTATAATATCCTTAGAAAATAATTTATTTTCATGAGTCATAAAATGAGTGATCTTAATGACCATTAACCAAAATAAATGGTTTATGTTATTCAATTAACTAGGTTTACCTTAGTAGTTTTACAGCCATGCCACCTTATTAATTAATTATGTAAGAAGTACTACAACTACTGCGATAACGTTAAGCAAAGAGTGAATGGCTCATAATGAATGATACAATATTTGATATTATACAGAATGATACGCTACAACCGTGTCTAAAATAAACATAACATAGCAAATCCAACATCCATCCTAATTTAAATATCCTACAACTCGAACCACACAAAATAAAGTAAAATAAAACAACCAAAAAAATCTACACCTAATTCGACTCCACCGGCGTATAATGCGCGCCCGACACCGGAGGGCGCCCGTCGCTAAAGCGCGATACTACGGGCTCGCCTCGGGCGGCGCGAACCAATTACCCGCCGCCGCCGCGCGGGCATTTACCCCCTCCTCCCGACCGCCCGCCCGGCCCCCGACCGAGCACAGAATTACTTATCTCCTCGCGCCGCTGCGATCCTGGTACTCTGCCGCCAGACGTACGCCCGCAATGCGAATGCGCCGCAATTTTTTGTCGCACGTCCATGCGTCATGCGTGTCCTTTTTGCATTTTCCGGAACAAAAAAAGGTAAAAATATGTCGTGCGACTGTTGCGTGCGAGCTGCTGATAGAGAACTGAATTATCATGGAGTTGCCGTTTGAATAATTAAAAGGATATTTTCACGATATCTGTTTGGTTGGTGTTTAATTTAAATAAACGCCGCATGGGACTCATTTAAATATGGGACACCTTTGTTTTACACCCCGTGTAACTTTCCAATACCATTTATTTAATTTTGCGAACATTCGAGTAAAAATACATTATAAAATGCGGATCTTATTGTAGATATATCGATAAAAAATCGGATCTTGAATGTCGCATCCCTATTTATGAGCGGACAATAGATAGGAGAGAATATAAATTATCACTAGTATAGTTAAAGTGTAAAAGGATAAGTATGGTCGCGATAATGTCGAGGGGCGATAATGAAAACGTGCAAAACTGCCATACTTTACCGTACTACCGTACCACGAGAATTATAATGAGCCAGCGGTATATTATAGATACCTAAAGGATGTAGAACTACACATTTTCGAGTTCCAAACTTAGGGGTAACGAATAATAATTTTGCTGTGTTCCGAAAATAGGACATCACTACAAATAACGTTTTTGAACTTTTTCTAGTATGAAAACGGCGACACAGGTAGTAAGTGAGTGATTGGACTTTCGTGAATTCGATTCCCGAATGGGACAAATATCGAGAAAGTACAGTCTAGTGTTAGTTGTTTCGGTTGTAGGTACGAGTTTGCGTGTGTTTGTGAGTTGACGAAAAAAGAGAAAAATAAACTGCTTATTCAAATAATACTTTTCAGAGTTTCAAAACCCAGTGTGTAAAGTTATGCAGTCGGATAAAGACCAGCGCAGTACTAAAAGCAAACACAAATAAGTTACATTAAGTCCGCGTTATGAGCTGCAGCTATTTCTTGCAAAAAGAGTTGCAAATATGCAACTCTTTTTGCTTCTCCGGAGTTGACGGAAGAGATATCCTAGCTACTTCACGTGCCCTGGTAGGGGATGATCAAGTCGTATGTCAAAAACATAGTTACGTAAAATACGCGCTTCGGACGTTTAGTTGGGGACGCACACCAACCCGAAATACAATACGTACAATGCCAAAAGTATGGATTTAAAGTTATAGAAACTTGTCAGTTTCAACACAATTTATTTGGTAGATAGTGGCTATCCGGGCCGGACTCTCTTGTTGCATCCGGTCAACCAGCCACCAGTGCCACCACCAATATGCTGATTGTTTTATTTTTGTACTATTGCATGATCTATTTTTTTTTTCTTATAATTTGTATCGTAACGACACGTGATACGAATTTCGTTAAAACGTACAATAGTAAGTTTGTACGATGATAGATTCCACCTGTAGAATCAAAAGTTTGAAATGGGAACGAAAGTTATTCCGCTTAGAGTGCACAACAAACTGGCTCCAGCTAAAATATTATTTTGAAATGAGAACAATTTTTTTCTGCGCTGCATTTTTGACATGAAACTTTTTTGCGAATACATTTTATGCTTATTGTTTAGGTCTTTCTACCCGAAATTCGAATTATGAATTTAAAAACGTAAAAGAAATTATTATCAATTTTGTTTAATTACCTGCCTAGCATAATAGATAAGTATAATCAGCCATAGGAACAATGGATGACATGACTCGGGAGGACGTCTGATGACATGACGAGTAATGAAGAAGTATGGACGAAGAAGACATGCTGCGCCGACACCAACTAAATTGGGATAAGGCTAGGACAATGATGATGTTGAACCAGTCTAATAATTGTCCCACTGCTGGGACACAAGACTCTTGTTTGCGTAATGAAATTTAAATTTTCAATCTATTTTGACGAGTTAATGCGATCATATTGTAGGGAACAGCAGATTTTTTTTTCGCGATTTCGATGTTGGTCCCATAGTAAAAGTTGTTCATAATGATGAATACAATGACCCCTTAAGAGATTTCGTGTATGAATAGATAGACCCTATATCAACGTCTCCTGTACTGGATCTAACCCCACGTAGTCTGTAGCACAGCAACACTATTATATTGGGATGACTGAATCATTGATAGAAATTAGAGGTTCGTTAATCATTCATGATCATTATTTGCGTACACCGAGCTTCGAAATTTTGAAGGACTTCTGATTTGTGGATGGGCAACTAAATAGATGGAATTGATAAAGGTCCCTACTGCTGAGTAAAGAAAAACTTTTTTGCAAAAAATAAAACCCACTTCAAAAACACAAAAAAGTAAAAAATAACTTTAGCTTCAGAATTCGGTGACTTTTGTTAGCTTGATTTAGTTTTTTTTTGTCACCGACTTTTTTGTGTTTTTGAAGTCGGTTTTATTTTTTGTTAAAAAGTTTTTTTTATTTTTCCATTTTTAGTTGTAATATCCTATACAAATATTTGCAATGCATTTATTTTACATTGTTAACAATAAATGTCATGGTAATAGGCTTATCCCCAATAAATGGAACTTAACATACCTAAACTGTCTAAATCTGGGTATATTGTACACATCTGCTTACCCTTCAGAGCATACAGGCGTGAAGTTAAGTCATGATGTTGTATAAACAATAAACATCCAAGCGATTGCAGCAATCACGGCAGATTTGCGTCTATTTTTGAAGAGTTCCATAGTATATCTCCGAAGATCAGCATCAGATCTTCACCAAATTAAAATGTGACCAAATGGCAACTAGTCCGCATCAAAAATATTCGAATTGAGAACCTCCTCCTTTTTGAAGTCTGTTAAAAATAAACTATTCTAGAACTCAATTTTTGAACATAACATAGACATCACGTCAGTTTGTCTCCGAGGAGTTAGGAAGCTGTATATCGATCTATAGTATACAACCTGTTTTTTTTGATATCCCATAACTCTAGGGTTATATTCTGTAGGTAAAAATAATACTAAAACTCCTAGAATAGGTGGTCCAAAAATGCATCGTTTCGGAGATAGCATCAATCATAATTAAATTAGGTCAAAAATTGTCACCAGTATGACGAATCTTTACTTTTGCGAGGTTGCCAAACTTCGCAGTAGTGTAGTAAAATAAATAGTAAAATAAAATATGTAGGTAAGTAATTCATTTTTATTCATACCAATCATTCATATTTAAAACTAAGAAAATGCGACGTTGTCATATTTCACGTAAGGGTGTTTTACATTAATAATCGTGACTTTGCCGAATTATTTTGTATGAAAAATGAAAAAAAAAAAAACGAAGGATTGGAACATAACGCATATGCCAGTTGATTCTTTGATATGGCCTCAATCATACCCTAGAGTTATGGGATATCAAAAAAAACACGTTGTATATACCCTTATTCACCAGTTATGATTAATTCCTATATATTTGTGGCCGAGCCTATGATTACATCACAAACCAGACACAAACTGGGCCGGGCTACTATGAAGAAACTTATTAAACATTGCCAGACCTGGGGGTTACCCTGACGTCTTAAAGCAGGAGTCATTCCAGTGTGGGAAAGAGGCAGAGCTTTACAGGTCGTGTAGCGCCATCTCTTTCCCACACTGGAATTACTCCTGCTTTAAGATGTCATGGTAGGCCACCTGGGCGCTTACGGCTACAAGCTAGACTAAAACCGTAGTCCCCAAAACCCACATTACCTAAATAATGTTGATAAAGAGAATAAAAGCCGCAGACCGTATTGCTTGTTGGCTAACAACCCGTTAGGTTGGCGGACGACTGAACACAACACAACCACAACAAAAAGTCCAGCACGAAAGCACGAAAGCATCCGATGAACACTTCGTCCAAAAAAGTCAATCGCAATACTGCCCACATCCTTTGATAATACCGTATCAAAAATCTCTTCATAACTTCACTCATACGAGTACTTCTCCGTCAGTTCTCTAACAAGCCTCAGACCACCAGGCTTTCTGCCTACCCCGTACCAGTCAACACGTAACAAACACTAGGAACAACACTATCTACCGCTATCTATACACGGTTAATTTTAGGTCGTTCTGGAACCGAAAGCCATAAACTCGATCATCGAACTCGAAACGATTGGCACTATTTTTTTCAAAAAGTAACAATAAAAAAAATCACGCAAAATTATATTTAGTGTTTTTTTTTGTGAAATAATGAGAACTCGAAGTAACGCTTCCTTGCAGTAAACGTATATGTGTGTGTAAAACGTATCTACTATCGGCAGCACATGCGAACGGTACCCAATGAAAAATTCATTCATCGATCAGACAGCTTGATCCGTAAGCCACGCCCCTGCCCCCACACTTACAGTCTAGGCGCCGACCACCCCCGCCCTTCCTTCATAGTTAGTATCGTCGCGCGTTTCGCTGTATTAGGTCACTCACGCGCAACTTAATCACGTGCTAAATATGAGTCGGCAATACGTGTACTCCAACGTGGAGTATTGGGCAATGGTGGATTTTTATGGGATGGCGCACCATAACCTGGAAGAGGCTAGACGGTTGTATGCTCAGCCGGAACACCTGAACTCACTGCGCGCACGTGGAATCACAGACCCTCACTACTTACCTCACGACTTAACACCTTTGGATTTTTATTTGTGGTCCGAAATTAAAAGACTAGTTTATTTTGAGGAGCGTACTACTCGAGATGAGTTAAGAAGTGCGATAGTGGACGCCTTCAATATTGTGAAAAGTGATAGAGACACATTATCTAAATTAAAAGACAATGTAATAAAACGTGCCCGTTTATGTATCGAGCGAAGTGGACTCCATTTTGAGCAGTTGCTTCGATACAGGGAAGTGTAGAGTTTATGTTTCGAGCGAAGCGGACTCCATTTGAGCAGTTGCTTCGATACAGGGAAGTGTAAATAATCTAAAGTCCTTAGCCTTAGTTACCGGTAAAACGGGGTGAATAGGAACGCAGGGGTGAATCGAGACAACACTTTGAAACGGATTTTAACGTTGAATTGAAACTTAATAATACTTAATTATTTAGAAACCTTGTTGGCAACATAACATTAATTCAATGTTAAAATTTCTTTCAGAGTTTTGTATCAAATTCACCCCTGCGTTCCTATTCACCCTGTTTTACGTTGATTATGTTTGTAGATAGCTCCAATTTTTTAAATACACTGCGCCTGTAATACTGTTTCTTGAGAATAAAAGAGTTCTTACAAAGTAAGTACCTACTTAGATAGGTAGTAAAATGTATTACTGACACGACGGTCCTAAGCCCGTAGAAAGTATGAAGGAAAAATTAGAGTTATTTACCTAACTGTTAAGTACCTAAACGTAAACGCAATTTGAAACAAACAATGGAGAATGCGGATTCATTATTTTTGCGGGTAGGTATTTACAGCAACAACGTGGTACTCACGACCGCCCTATATCAAACTCATGATTAGCAAACCTTCAATACAAAGCAAATTAATAAGTATCTGTGCCTCGAATGAATTTAATACTTACACTAGTGTAGGTACCTTCACCGTCTCGAAAACAAACGATGCCGCCGCGTTAGATAGATATACATTAATAAAATAAAAATACATACGCGATAGATAAATTGGTACACAAATAAAAATACGAAAAGCGAATTCAGATTTTATTTCATAGCTGTTAACGGTGAAAATTAAAAATTTTACCAATCTAGGTAAGTACGCAGTTTACTAAAATTATTCCAAGAAACCTATTGTCTCGTGTCCGACCTGACTTTACAAAGATGCACAACCGAATTACACGGTTAACTTCATAAAAATAAGGTCTTAATTCCAACTTAATACCTTCAATACCTCCTAATACCTTCAACTAATAATAAACTCTATTTGACAGACGAAACGATTCATTTTTCTGTGCAAATTGCCTGCCTTTGTAGAAGCCGCCACCATTGCCGCAAAAAAATGTTTTAGGCAGTATTATTTTATGGATCATATGGTAGGTTGTGGGTTCAAATTCGGGCAAGTACCTATGTGACTTTTTAAATTCATAATTATTTACTTTCTAAGTTTATCTTGGACATCACAGACCACAGAAAAGATTCTTGGTCTGAGAGAAAAGAAAAAACAGTAGAAGTCGCATGTGGGCGGGACGCGCGTACCCCGAGCTTTGCGCTGTTCCGCAAAGTGTTTCCCCCACGCACACGCCACGCACATCAGTCTAGATAGAAGCGTCACAGTGACAATAACTTTTACAAAACATAACTTTTTTTTTTAAAATACTAAAACGCCTTATTGTGCTGTTCTAGAGTGTAAAAACGATAGCAGAACCAAAAATGTATCAAATGGTGGTATATCATACCATCGGAAAGTCTTAATTTGCATTAATCCTTTAAAAATTGGAAAAAATTACTTTATTAGACAACACAGGTACAAATAGACTTTATTAATTATACCATAAGGTCTACTTTCTTTTAACTCAAACATATTATTCTCGAAGATTCCAACTACGCACATGTCACAGTCCGCTACTCAATTAGAGATTGACATTATCGACAATGAGCTATCGATATTTTAAACTTCAATGTTCTATGTATCGGCGAAAAATTAACCCTGTGTACGTTTTTTTTTATGATTCTGAATTAGTAATAGGTAGTACATATTTCCATGAATAGTAAAATAATAAATAACAAATAGTATAAATTTCGAAATCAAGCAGTAGTTTAACATGACAATACTAACATATCAATAAATTATTAATTATTCTTTCTATAAATCTTATGCATTATTATAAATTATTATTATAACATTTGATTTCGAACATAAGTAAGTACTTAATTCATTTTGAAATTTAAAAATATTTATCGACTCTTGTATTTTATTTGAAATAAAACGCAATGTCGATAAAAAGGCAACGACAGTGGTACAACCCTAGAAGAGGACGAATAGCACACAAATAGTAATGAGTTCGTTACAGAAATATCAATCTTATCTCAAAATAAATAAAGATTTATTAAATGCATTTAGTGTAGTGACATCTAGCGGCGAGTAGTAGAACTTGCTCGTGAAACTATTTCGTATGAGCTAATACATAAACAGAGTAGATAATAAACCACTCTATTAGCATGTCTTATGGTTTATTTTCAAATAAACGAAAATGAATATATTACTTACTTTCATTTAATATTAAATTACCAATCACACCACGCTTTTCTTAGTGTTACGAAATACAATTAACCTGTTTAAGTATTTGCTTGGTTATTAAATTCGTCCGACGTCCATTGAACCCATGAAACTGAATCGCACACGCACAGCTGTTCTTCGTCACCCAGCGATCGCGTACGATATTGCGTTTATGAATGAAATAGTGGAAGCGCTACTAAAGATTTAACTCGAATGACAGAAAAAAAGTGATAAATTCCTAACTTCTATAATTGATGTCCTAAACAAATAATAACAATGCCAATAGTAACTATAACTCGACTGGAGTTACGGTGTTTCGGCTCCAGAACGATGTAAAAATAATCGTGTATATTTTCGGCGCGCCTTTGTGAAGTCGCACCCGACGCCGCCTCGCACCTCCGTCTAGGGTTGTTACATCCGACAAATTGATTTATCTGCCGTAGTTTCGGAGAGGTAACAATATGTTTAGATTAGGGAAAGTCCCGGGAACTGTGGTGGGTCATGGAATGTCGTGTATGAGGGGATTAATGTCTTGTGAGGATCAACTGTTAAACAATTTAACTGAAAAGAATCAGACTGTACAGGTTGCAGTGAAAATCTATTCACACTAAGAAGAAAGAATGTACTGATGCCAGATTTCTTTTATAGATTTTAAATTTTATCGCTAAAGCATTAGGTTCAAGATTGATTGGGAAATTTTGACAGTTTCGGGTAGTTTGATGTGCTGGCGTCTGTACTGTACATAGTTGATTTGATAACCTCGTCCATAAATTCATTAGCTCAAATGGAACAGGATTACAGGACTGGAACTTCGCCAAGCAACGTAACGTCGATCCAGCTGAGTGTGTCTCGTTTTCATAGTTACGAAAATTCTACCTCCGCCATTCGATCCCCGATTAAAACAGTCGAAAATCAAAACCCAATCCCGAAACATTACATTACAGTTGTAAAACGAAACAAAAAACTTTCTAAATTCGAATAAAGCTGCATCACTTAAAAGACGAGATACAAAATCTACGTAACTCCATATAAGCTTATAGAGATTGTATGGGGGCCAGAAGTGCCGCGACAGCACTGCAGGCTGCGGCAGCACTGCTGTGTGCAGCGTGGTTCGAAAACATACCTTAATGCAGCATGGTTGTTGGGATTACGGCAGGAGAATGATTATGGATTCTTTTGGCTTTTGAACGACATCGACAGAAGGGCGCCGTTGGTAAATATATTTGAAATTGGAAATTGTTGTTTTTTTTTAAAGTGCCCATGGAGTTTCTTGCCCGTTCTTTTCCATAGTGAAATACTGGGAAACTACAGTTCTTTTACAGTTATTATGCCTTGTGACTGGGACCTTATTTATTTATTTATTATTATTCACAAAATCCACAGCTCTTTAAAAATTCATCTTAAAATATAAACTGGTCTTACAGGAACAGCCAATTACGGATTTACAATTGAATAGGTATACAATACATTGCTAAGTGTACAGCTTGGATAAGTGTGTAGGAGCGTGCCTGAGGAGTTGCAAATGGGTGTGTGAGTATGTTATAGCGGTGTGTGGTGATTGTCTGTAAACCTTCTGTTCAGTTCTATTTAACTGTAGCTTCACCTTTTCGTATACTTGACTAAAACCTACTTTGACAATTCAAAAGTACCTGGTGGCCTACCATGACGTCATAAAGCAGGAGTCATTCCAGTGTGGGAAAGAGATGGCGCTAGACGACCTGTATAGCTCTGTCTCTTTCCCACACTGGCATTACCTACTCCTGTTTTAAGACGTCATGGTAGGCCACCAGGTACTTTTGAATTGTAGGTTGACATATTGTCATTTTTTTTTTTCAATTTATATATATTTTTATTTATAGTTTAGTCTATTGATAGTTTCATCATCATCATTCATGCCCTGCTGGATATAGGCCTCCCCTTTCGTCTGCCATACTCCTCGGTTCTCTGCGTCCCTCATACAACTGTTCCAACGACTTTGACGGTTTCATAAAACCACCGCACTTTTGGACAGTAAATAGTTAATTCGTTAGTCCTGACTATAGCCACGCCTTAAAAGAAAGCATGAAACACTACACAAATTCCTATACAAAACCTAGCTACTACAATATAGGTATTCCATATCTACAGACCGTGGGCCAGCCCTGTGTATAATTTACGAGGCGGGCCGCGGCGGGCCGTCGTCGTCGGCGCTCGCTCCGGATTTATGGCGTAATTTTTACAATGGTCTGGGTCGGCCGGATTATACAGTTCTCGGTTCTTGACCAGGGTTTCAGTTTTGTGCAGTGGTGTCCGAAATTCTGGGAGATTGTGTGGGTGAGAGTTGGCGGTATTAAGAGGAAATGCGGCAGGTATTTGAAGAAACTATCGCTGTCGCTCAACGAGCGCTATTTCAACATTGTTGCGATAAAGACAACTACAGATCCGACAAGTATAAAGTCATAATTCGAGGTTTGGCTCTCGACTAAACCTCCTCCAATGTTCGACCAATTTACTTTATATTTTATAAACTGATTAAGAAGGAAATATACTGTGTCACTGTGGCCCTTTGTTTTTCTTTTTTCATTAATAGTTGTCAAATTTGTACATGAGGCCTCTGATTAAAGCGGTCGAAATAGGCAATTTTGAGCATTTTGTACTTAAAGGAAGTGCTGATACAGATTAAATATTTTCAAAAACGAAAACATAAGGACATAGAAGAGGTTGATATTTGTTTAACTGTAAAAAACCATAGCTTTAAAATCATAAACCAGAAAGAAAAGAGGCGAGAACGTTTGTATTGAGGAAGACCACGCGCCTCTTAAAGTTGTCACATTTCGTGTGAGATAACTGTATTATCCAGTACTAACTGGGTTGTGGAGGTCAGATAGGCAGTCGCCCCATGTAAAATACTGGTACTCAGCTGCATCCGGTTAGACTGGAAGCCGACCCCAATATAGCTGTGAAACGTCTAGGCAGTTTTCTTTATCTGGTGGCCTACCATGACGTCTTAAAGTAGGAATAATTCAAGTGTGGGAAAGAGATGGCGCTAGACGACCTGTATAGCTCTGTCCCTTTCCCACACTGGAATTACTCCTGCTTTAGGACGTCATGGTAACCCCTCAGGTGGCCTACCATGACGTCTTAAAGTCATGGTAACGACCCAGGTCTTGACTCTTTTCTCAATGAGATTCGTTTAGGGCGTAATTTTTACCATCGCCGAATCGAGTCAATTAAAACGTCTTGATTTAACTTGAACGACAGCGACCATGTTTGAAATTACCTAATTAAACCACGAATTGGGTCTTCTATGTGGCTGAGGAAGCTGTGTTTTGACGCACTGACTTAAATATACATATCTAAAGACGCATTTGTAAAATAAGGGTTGAATTATTTTATGTATTTTATCTTAATACCCAGCTCGTGCTTTAAGGAAACTTATGCACAATACCAAAAAGGTTCTTAATTAAATAACCGCTTCTCAGTAAAGGGGAATAGTGCACTTATTGAGTGCGTTTCGTAGGGTCATTCTTACAATGGCAGGACTTGTGCTGACCCTTTGTTAGCCACGTGCCGTGAGTGCGATCCGGTCTGTAATTGGTGGATAGTTTGTGGTGTAATGTTAATATTAGTTTGAAGGGGGATATGGCACTATTTATGAAATAATGGAAGCTCCACTTAATGTAAGGATTACATTAACAGGAAGCGACATCTAAATTAATGCCTTTAAATATTATATTGCACTGTTGGAATATAACTTCAACTCCCGGCAGGCCAGGGTTGAAAATCGAACACTGCATTTTTTTTATCCGGGCATTAATTTCATTATTTTGTATATTTATTCAGATAATACAGACAGACTGCCTATGGCTTTCTTGATAGATAACTTTAAATCGGAAGAAAATGTATACTGTACCTGGTATAATCATTATCACATTTAAAGAAATCTTACCCATAAATTTAGAAACTTTCGACTGCATGGTCACATTGGTCACCTCGCAATTATAGCTAATAGGCCTACTGGTGTAGCAAGTAAGTGCTGCACTACTGTGGCGTAGCACCAATGGGGGCTATCGCGTATGAATTCGCCGCTAGAGGCGCTAGTGTAGCGCGAGGTCACCGAAATGTCAATGTTATATGTATAGGGAGTTCGTGCGTTGCGTGCTGTGACGTTTTTTTTACAAATATTCACGATTGACGACTTGAAGATTTTAAGTAGCAACCAGGGATCTTATTTGTTAGTACTTGGAGGTAAAATGATTTTTAAATGTTTCATGTTTGCTGGAGAATATTGTAAATATGTATCTGAAGTTTACACTATGTTGTTATACGTAATAAAATAAACTTTTTATGAAGTTATTGGTAAGTACTTTATTGTACTTATAAAATATAATTATTGACAGGTGCAAACTCGACAGTGGCGCCATCTGGTGAGCTCAAAAACCATAGCCCTCATTACCGTAGCTCAACGCGTGGCGTAATGAGACGCAAGCGCTACTGTGATTGCGATTATGGACCTTTTAAATTATAACTGGGTTTAAAATACCTAGACTGATTAATAGTGGTAATTTATCGATTATTTTATTATTGTATCACATGCTCATTTGCAAGTTTTCCAAGAACATGGAAATTCATCTCTTGTTGTTGATGGATTGTGTCCGCAACAGGCGCTAGAGGGAGTCACTTTTGAAAGAATTAGATTTAAATAGGCTTAACGTAGGATTAATACAATCAATTTCAGTTGGGACTGGTCATCTCTTAGCTGCCACGGTTTATTTTAATTACTTTGTTTTTAAATTGTGATAGTTATAATCTTTTACTCTGGACGCTCTTAATGTGCACGTCTTTCTACATCGTTCTCACATATATGTATAATCTCAACATGAATGATGTAACCAAGATCTTGTAACAATATTTTGATTGAAAAGAGTGTCCATGGAGTTTGTTGCCCATTCTTCTCCATAGAGATCTACGCTTTGGAATGGGCAACTACAGTACTTTCACAAGTTATTATGCCTTGTGTCTGTGACTGTAGCTTCGCCTTTGTTTTTCTGACTTTCAAAAGTGCCTGCGAAGGTCTAATTGAAATAAACGCTTTGAGTTTTGAGTTCATCCCAACCAACTTCAGAAGGTGCCAAAAAGTTATGTCACTTAATAACAGTCCTTCATCGGTGACTTCTATCTTCACCCCAAGTGTTTTATACATAATTGTGTAACTAGTTACTTATTATAGTTTTTGTGTTAATAATAAGGTTTAATGTAACAATGACAATGGGGTTGACATATCTGTTTCAATAAGTAAAGAGAAAAAAAAAAATATCTTGGTATTTTGCAGTCTTTGGAGAAACCATAGATTGTAAAAATATTCTGTATCCTAACTCTGAACAAACAACTTCAAACATATTTTACGTCAGCTTAAAAGTTGTATACACACTGCCATGCAGTTGATGCAGTGCACCAATTATGACGTGAATTGCAGCATCAGGAGCATCCGACACCACACGACCCTAACCTCGTACTATGATCACTTCATAAATAGAGTTGGTCAGTTATTCCAGAAGTTTCTAGAAAACAAAACTAGTTTTCACTGACATACCTACCTACGTAATTTTCAAATGAAGGCTAGGTACTGTTTCGCTTATTTCGCTCGGCAGTGTATTTTCGTATTTTCTATACTAGTCCCTGGCGGGGAAAATAGAGTACTCTTATGAAGTACTAGGGGTATAGAAGGGGTACAGAGCTACTAAGCACACATTTCCCCGTGTAGTCGTGGTCAGACGGTATTTGTTTCAAAATGCAGACTGTAAGGGGGTCGCGTCTGCATTTGAATTTGGAAGGAGCAGCTAATACTGAGTGAGAAGTTTCTTGTTGTGGAGTTGGTAAAACTGACATAGTGTTTTTGTTCTGGAGCTAGGAGTCTTCAAGTTCCCACAATGTCTTGAATCTAGCGGCACAAGGATCTTGTTGGCGCGTGGCCTTAATTGGAAGTAAAGCCGCCATCTGGTTTTTAAATTTTTTAAATGTTTGGCAACAGCGCCCTCTTAACAATGTCATTCAAGCGCCAAAATAATGTATTTATTATCTAACTCAGAAAGTATTTTGAAGCAGGAAACTCTAATACCAAGTTTTGATGTGCGATTTATTTAATGGAAATTAAGTTTGAAGGAGCAGATGAATAAAAAGTAAAGATTGATAAATGCTATAGGGGCGGTCTGACGGACTGAAAACGTTGTTCGTAAAGCGCTCATTAATAAAAATGGGCCTTTACACACCTGAAACCATTCACCACCGTTGTGTACACATCCCCGAAACATAAATCCGTCAGCAGGCCCTCGACTCATGGTCATCTCGCGTTTTTTTATAAAAAGCAAAGCTAAGCGATTCGCATCATGTGCTTCAGCCAAGCCCCGGCTGCGTCGGTGTGATGATGCGGAATAATTTAATTGCTGCACACCACGGCGAACGAAGACTCCGTCCGCCATTGCTTGACGTGTATTTTTATTTTATTTTACCTTTTTTCGACGTGTTACGTGACTGTGATATGAGGATTTTTCGAAAATGGAATATCTTGAATAAAGTACGGATATTTTAATAAATATTTGTCGGAGTGGCAGGATTTATTTCGCTAGGCTTCTACATCATGTGGGCAGACGATGAGTTTCGTGCTATGAAAAGACACTGAGCGATACATTGTTTCTAGCAAAACTAACGAATTACTTGAGATTACAACTTAGCAAAATAACACGGGGCACAATGAATCGGGTACAGTTCCTGACTGTCATCCTGGCTCAGAGTTTTTGATCATCAGGGCTCTGTGACAAGTGGCGCTGCGGTGTGGGTAGATTTGTAAGTAGATCGCGTGATGTCACCACCGCGTACTTGTGATTAATTTTAAGCCCGTACCAATGACCGTCTCCGACATATTTATGTTTTACTATTCAAAACTTCATTTTATTATACTTCTTGTGCAGTTGACAGTTCTATACAGAAATTAAGCAAAAACCACCACAGAAGACATGAGCATAATCTTATTAGCAAAAGGATTAGGAAAGCCATAAATTATAGGAATTTAAAAGGTCCCCCATTCCAGCTTACTAATAAGCGTTTAATTCCGGGCAGGTAAAAACGAGGTTGGCTCAGAGTTGGTCGGTTGGCCCAGCATTCATTTTAATCAAGTGTGTCAAGCCCCGATTGCCTGATGAATTATACCACCGCTTTGTTTTATTAATGCTGGCAATGCGGCGCGGCTATTTTTATATTTTTACGCTAAAAACTTTTTGGTACTGCATTTGAATTTCGACCGTTCGCTAGCCAGTTCTTTTCTATGCGGCCAATGCAGTGTACACACGGCTACACATCAAGCTACGCATTGTACCGAAATCCTGTACAATGCGAGATCAGCATTAACTGGAAATGTCTAGCTTGATGTGTAGCCGTGTGTACCTATGACGGCTGTTGGCTGTATTTCAAATAAAAAACTATTTTGCTAAAAAAAACACTCAAATAGTGAAAAATAACTACTTTTGTCTTTCGTTGAATTTTTTTGCCACAAAGAAAATTGACAGCCGAATACGTCTCCTTTTTTAGAAGTCAGTTTATAATTCCTTCTAAAGAATTGGACTGGAGAGCGGACCGGACTGCGGACACGGGGACTAGGACAGAAAATGTACTGTAATTTCTGTCGAAATTCCGGTGTCCGCACTTCGCAGCCAGTCTAGCAGAAAATGACCACCGAAGGCGATCTGCAATGTTCAGAAAACAAAGTCTCTTAAGTAGTAAGTACCTACTTACAGTACTTACCTACTTACTTTGTTTTGGAGACAACAAAAGTTCATAATCTGCTGAACTCGCTGTACATTGATATTTTACAGAATGACAATCTAAAATTACGCGCGACTTTTCGTTTATTGCGAACGTAGTATGGATGCTTACTAGTGTATTGTCGATTTCTCATTGTGCATATTCGCTATTCATTTTAATTGAATGAAACAAATAAGTACAATCAATTTATTGTTGTGTAAAACAGTTCCGTGGGTATGAAAAAAAAACTCTTTTAAATAGATACCGGTATTCAACGGTAAGTACGACTAAATAAGAAGAAGTGCATGCTTGCATGTCTGAAAAAAACCGCGTATATTATTGCTTCCTTTGTTTTGTCATTTTATTATGTCATTACTTCCCAGAATTTGATGCTTATTAGCAACGCAATCGACTGGTGTAAAAATACAGTGTTTTTTTCAAAACCAACCACTTCGATACCTGGCCAGGAATATTGATTTTTCAAAAATCCAATGGTGCAGTTTTAGTTTTCATCAAAATCGGGCTCAAGACTCTTTTGAGCATTTTTCGCTATTCCTAATAGTCTCGCATTGGCCATCCATGCCCACTTGGAAAATTCATCCTGTACGAGTATAGGAGGTTATGTGGAGGTTATCAGATGGATACTTGGAAAGTACTCATCTGATTTTAAAGTCTCTCACTGATGAAAAGGTACACTACGTATTATCGAGTGCCATCCTATCCTATCCTAACTAATATTAAAAATGTGAAAGTAAGTTTATTTCTTACCTTTTCGCGCCTAAACTTCATCGAATAATCCTTAAAGTTTGCATATACGTTGTCAGGTGGGAAGGAATAAAACAATAACGTTCTTTAATAGATGACACCACGTGTCTTTCGAATCGTGATTGAATTGAATTGATTGCCCAGTTCTAAATTAACGCGAGCGAAGCCGCGGGAAAAAGCTAGTAAGATAATAATTATGTTTCTTCGACGTGAACTAAGTCGCGGGCAGAAGCTTGTCGAAAATAAATTAAATTCGTAAAATATTCAACAAGACATCAAACATGCATGACTGATTGATCCCAAAAAGATGTCATCGCAATCGCGACAATTGATCGATTCATTCGCTACGAATGATCAAGGCGACATAAAGCGACAGGAGGTTCATGCGATCAATTCGAACAAGCAGAAACGAATCGATCGTTGTTATCGCTCACATATCGTCGGTGCCTCGTGCCTCCTATGTGAGGTCGCGGCCACTCGCGTCCACAACCATTGTTCTCCGCGTTTTTGCTTAAAAGTACGCCCGGAGCGCCTGGCGAATATAAATTGAATGCGAACGTTTGTTTAGAATTTCACGCCGCGTCCGTATTGTCATGTGTGGATATCGGTGAAATGTCCCCCACAAGCCCGCAAGCCCGCGGTTTTGCATAGGCTAGCCTTCGCTATTGACGCTGCGAATACTGGCTTTGGATACTGTACCTCCGTGCTCTGTACAAATTGTATACCTATCCGAACGTACACGTTAACCAACTTTTCTGAAACACAGAAATAAAATAAATGTAGCAAGTTTGACAAATCGATGAATTTGTCCTTAATAAGCAGCTGAAGCAGCGCTCCATTGAACTGCACGCTTAAAGTAGTCATACTGTAGTCTGTAAATTACTTTTCAATACACTTTCTCGAAAACTGGTTCTTATCGCACTATGATTAGGTTCAACATGCAATGTATTTCACACGCGTGGATTTTTAATAGTTTTCCGCACACGTGCGGAAATAAAAAATTCCACAGATAACTACACTTATACTAAGTCCAAATGAGCTCAATGACTATCTAAGTCGGCAGTGATTGTTCTTTTTTTAAATCTCTGCAAAGAGATATGCATAAATATTTTTGAATATTTAAATTGTGTTTCTACATAGAATATCATAAATATACATTATTATAACTATTAGTGTCCGACCAAAACATGTTTTTTTGCCGAAACCGAAGATTCGGTTTTGATTTAGTTTTGGCCGAGACCGAAACCGACCTTTTATAAACGTGATTAAAACGTTGAATAAAATGTCAGTGGGCCGTTTTTTCCAGATATTATAT
Organism: Eugnorisma glareosa; assembly: GCA_947578425.1. Lineage (NCBI taxonomy): Eukaryota > Metazoa > Arthropoda > Insecta > Lepidoptera > Noctuidae > Eugnorisma > Eugnorisma glareosa. Next base: position 14,332,586 of record OX387967.1, on the reverse strand, counting down.
AAATAATGAAACATTTCGCTGACCTAATATTACAGGGTTCTACGTTTCACTTTTATCGTTATCTCCTGATGTAAACACGTACACGTAAAGTGGGATTTTAGATTTTTTTTCTCGCACACCCAATATTGTGAAATGTAATGGGATAGGACATTAAAAAATATTGCGAGTTGGACCAAATAATTTTTCTACTAATTATTTTTCTAGGTTTTTTATAATGACAATTAGCCAGCCTCGAAAGGCAAATTCAAATTTACTTATTACTATAGGAATCTTTTTGTTCTAACATTTTAAATGTTACTCGTACTTGTCTTTTTTAAAGAGATTACAAAATTTACAAACTATAATAATTAGTATAAAATGTTGTAAATTACATTTTTTTATTAGTATAAAATGTTGTACATTACATTTTTTTATTATTATTATTTATAACACTTCTACAAAAATGAGATGCAACTTGGAACATAAATCTCGTATTTTTTAGTAGATTACATATTATTCAGCACTTTGTATTGTAAAAGAAAGAACGATCTTGTAAGTTTCGGCGCGGCCGAAAGGTTCGGCTATTTTTTGGCCGAAACCTAACCTTTGGCCACAACCGAAACATCGGTCGGACACTAACGATTATTAATAAAAAAATACTTATAAGAACAATTTAACATTTATTTTTCTTCTAAATTCAAAAATATTTTAATTATCTATTTTTCTTATTAAGCTGTTTAGCGGGTAGAAGCAAAGGTATGAAACCTTTGCTTCTTCTTCAACCTTGTGAAAGCAAAGCACGGAAAAAAACGTAAATTGAATCATAGTTTCCTAATAATTCGTGTCAAAAATACTTTTCCTTCTATTATTTTATTTCCTCGAAAGTGTATTGAAAAGCGTCTTTTATTACACGTGAGCATTTGTTACTGCAGTTTTCGGCTCCTCCTCAACCTATGCAATAACAAAGTTTCCACACTTATATCAAAATGTACCATAATAGGCTTTTGAAAGAGGCTGTCACGTCACACAGCCATGATTAAATGACATAAAGGATGCTCCACCTAGAATCTAGAACACCGAACTATTTCTAAAAATCATTCCATACCAAGGATTTCGATTGGTGAGCTTTTTTTGATAATGGCATCTCGCAGTTCCGCCTATAAGGCTGGCTGCTGCTTATGCGGACTAATCCTGTGGATGCCTTGAAAAACTTAAATACCAAGCGAAGAGTGTAGTGTCCTTACTGTACAGTGTACTTATATGTATAGTTTTTGCTCTTCTCTGTGCTGTTTAAATTGTGTTATATGTTAGACTTAGTTTAAACTCGTAATAACAAGATATCCGAACAAAATATTAATAATACGAGGATCTCTGGGCCGCAGTGAGTTCAGGTGAGACCAGGCTCGCGGGATAGCTGACTCTTTAATAAACATGAGGCAGGCTGGGCCGCTAATAATAAATGAGCGCGGCCCGCCCGGCACGTCTGAACACCCGGCGCGCAAGGGAAACTAGGAGTTGCGTATAACTGTGCTGCTATAATACATCTTATAACTAGTGGTACTCGTTATGATTTTATGAAAGCCTGGTGTGTGGAGTCGAGGTACAGATGTTTGAATCAGGTGGTCAGAATGGCAGAGACAAGACAACGTACAAGTCTTACTTATGGAAAATCTGACTGAATGAGGTCCACTTAAGGGAAAACATGACGGAGGACCTCTCGCCGCAAACGCATAGGCCTAGGCTAGTAACGATAGCTTTAGAAGCGTTTCGTATTTCTACAGCCAACATGTTCGCTATCTATGTAATGTGTGGGTCACCGATCCACAGACTTGCCTAACTTAACCTGAAGATTGATTCGAGTAGCTGTTATTAGTTAGCCACGAGCCAAAGTATAAACTTCTTCATTTTAATTACAAGTACGCATGAAAATCTAAAATCTATTAACGTCGTCCCATTGTGCATGCGTTTCGTTTATGATAAGCCATTGATTGGCTTCTTAATTAACAATGTCCGTGTAAATTATCGAGTGACACACAAGACGCAGTTTACGATCGATGTTGAGAGCTTGAGATCAGAGCTCTACGTAATGTTGCTCTTTTCACAAAATGTTGTTGTGTGTGAATCATATTTTCTTTTTTGTGAAGTACATGGTTAAGTACATGGATGGAGAGTGAGAGGAAGGCCAAAGAAAAGATGGATGGATTGTGTGAGGAATGATATGAAAGAGAAAGGAGTAAATGATGCCGTGACGTCTGACAGGGGAGAATGGAAGAAGAAAGCGTGTTGCACCGACCCCAAGTAGAATGGGACAAGGACTGGAAGATGACGATGATGCATTATTGGTCTAGTGGTTGCCAACGCAACTGCTGAGCAAGAAATGGGGGGGGACATTTATTAGACCAGGACAGACGAATTCTTACATTATTTTTGGTGTGTGCAGCAGATAAGTTTATTGCGCCCGTTTGATGGCATAAGGCTCGCCCTCAACTACGTGAGTCCTAACATAACAGGCGATACCTATCGCTTCAGCGAATACAGACCAACACAAAGCAAAAGATTACACAAACGATTAAACTTTTCGTTTTTTTTATACAATTTTTTAAGTCGGGGGTTCGAACCCAGGCAGGCGCATTACTTTTTGTAATTTATTTCATCACCACTGCTCTCAAAACGGTGAAGGAAAACATCGTGAGGAAACTGGCATGTCCTAGAACTGAACATTCGAAGACATGTGACATCTACCAACCCGCAATGGGCCCGCGTGGTGGATTATAGCCCATTCCCTCTCACAGAGAGGAGGCCGAGTGTCCCAGCAGTGGGGACATTATAGGCTGATTATGCTTATACAATTTTGTCATTACCAACTTTATTAAAGATCATAAATGGTCATTTGAAATGAAAAATGATAAAGGTGATTTTCAATTACCTATTCAGTGATATCTCACATAACATAGTTCGTCTGCTTTTGTATTTTTTTTATTTTTCATAATTTGGCGATAAAAAATGTTTGATAGCTGTCATTCTCGCAAGGTTAAGACGTATCGATCGTAAAAATCATCAAAATCGGCCCACGCCCCTAGACCGCCACAAAGGAACAAACATACATACATAGGCTGATAAACACATTACCCTCCTTTGCATCGCACAGTCGGGTAAAAATATAGACGTACTGCTACATAAGGGAATCAGAGTTTCCCGACATGTTTGTACTGTATACTATTTTATCTATTCTGATCAGATCAACTACCTGCATTGGAAAGCCCATCCTCATAGCTACTGGCCAGACATGGGGGCGTGGCCGTCACGTCACGTTATCAACGAAAACCCGCATCACCGCATGATAATCTTACTGCTTCAATGAGTCGTGCATTTAATTATAATCACACCACACCTCTTACAAAGTTATGCGAACCTAGTACAGAGGTGGCACAGATCACCTGTTCTTTGATCTTGCTTGTTCTACTCTTCTTCAAGTTCATCCAATCGATGATCCCCATCTTCTAGAGTCTTATCCATCTTATCATAAATGGTGGTGATAGGTCAATGACTCCAAAGTTGTTGGTAAATAAATAGAATAGCATCATAGAACATGCAAACTTATTTTCAAGTTCATTGCAAAATAAAGCAAGCAACCGATTTGATTTGAACATCGCGTTGCCGCGACTGTTACAAGTAAGTATCTTACAAGATTATGTTACCTTGGTATATTAGAAACGAAAATCACCTGTTCTTGTTTATGGTGAATCAAAGAGCAACAATTTCGAACCGGCACACAATGTGCGTTCGTAATTTCCAATTGTGTCCTGTACATTCACACTACTCGTATAACGTGAAATTTTGAACTTCAATCAGATTTAGGATCGCATTTCATTTCTGGAAAAAATCTATCTTATTTAAGCTTCGATCAATTCCAATTAAACCCCTTAGTTTTAACTTTGGTTAATCTTTTGAACGCGTTTCGCTAAGTAATCCTTTTACCCGAACCCAATTAAATTATGTAAACCAATAACATATTTTTTTTTTTAAATAAATAGGTTTCCAACCTAAAACAGTACTTTACTGAAAGAGAAGACAAATGCCGCTAAAAGTTGAGTTCATCATGTAAGTAGTTGATAAAGTATCTTAGTAACTTATGTTGTCTTAGTACATTAGAAACTAAAATCACCTGTTCTTGTTTATGAATCAAACAGCAAAAGTTTTAACGCCCGCCGCCGCCGCTATCGCGCCGCGCGCCGTGCGGCCGTAATCTTTGAAAATATATGACGCGCGAGACAAATAAATATTACAATTTTCAGCAATTTACTTTGAAGAATTATAACCAGTAATATATATGATGCTCTGTGGCTTCAATTATAAAAAAAATAGGGCAGGTTTTATTACCTGCCATAAGTATATTATATATTTTTTTAATTACCCCTTTTTAAGTTTTTTTTAATCCAAATGAAAATCCAATCCAGTGAAATTGAATTAATACTAAAGCATAGTAATATGTAAAGGCAGGTCCTACAAAATGTTGAATCCAAATTATCCTTAAATATGTACATTGTTAACCCTTAAATAATGATGTGTCGCTCACCTTAACCGGCGGGGTCGGAATATACAGCGGCGGGTCATTTTGGGATCCGCTGTAAACGTCTTGACCCTCGACGCCTGCAGTACACCTTTCGGCGTCACCCACGCTGTATCGGCACACGATGCCGTCGGCCGGCTTCGCGTCGTAGCCAGGCGGCTTCCCCACATGGAAGCCTTTCGCTTTTACCCAGAAGCGGAATTTAGAACTGTCCGAACTATTACATTCTTCACCTCTGAGCGTACGGAGAATCCGACCATACTTCTTCAAAGTAATCGTCTTAGTTTTAGCTAAATCTCCGTACGTCTGTATAACCCACGGCTGATATGTCGCGAATAAGTCTAATTTCGGATCCCCAGTCTGTACTTTCGCTCTCTTGTTATTGTTTTGCTCGTTTTTCTTATCAGCTTTCGAGCTGCCGGCTGTTGATTTACGCTTTGAAGGTTTCCGCGGAGTTTTCTCCGGAATAGCCTCTTGCGTTAACTTCTTACGAAGTCCCCGGTCACTTATCATTGCTGCTGCCATGTTTAATAAGTTCTAATTAGCACTACACTTTAAAGTTCATGCTTCTAATTGTTACTCACAGTTGAATTAATCTTTTAACTGATCACAAAGTCACAATACATCGTCTCTGTACTCTTTCCAGTTTTCCATCAGGACAGTACGCAACTTGAAGTGTTCTGGGGAACAGTTCGGGAATTGTTTTCGTGGAAAGTTGCCGAACTGAAAAGTTCCCGAGACTCGTGCGTATAACTTTGCGAACGCGAACTTTTGACTGCGAAGTTCGCATCGACCTATAAGGACTTTGTATAGAGGAAAACTTTTCCCGGCGGCGGCGATCGGACCGTGGAAGGATGTCACTCGCCCTTTTACTATTGCTGATTACAACGGTGTTCGTTTTCGTTGATTGGTCTTCTGGAAGAGGTCAAAGTGTAACTCTTCTAATCTATGCAAAGTTTTGTTTATTTTTATTTATCCCGGAAATGGGTCAAATAAATTAATTGCAAAAGTCCGAAATTCCCAATAGGACTTTGTTAGTAAACAGTTCTAAGTCGATCAAACAGGTGTCAGTCCAGAGGTTGCAAAGAAAAAAAATGGCGAACCAAAAAAGTGTTCGATGCGTGCCGTCGGGCAGCGTCCCGTGCGTAGTTCGCGGCGTGCGAGGAGCCGAGCGACAAGGACCCACCAGGGCGGCCGCTCGCGGACAGCGCGCGCGGTGTACTGGCGCGGGCCGGGCGCCGGGAGCGGCACGTGCGCCCAGACGGGCCCGACGCTAATTGCCCGCAAAACAATCGGGCCGATCGTCGGCCGCGGGGCGCCCGCGATAATGCTCGCACTTGGCCGTCCTTCTAGATAACGCGCGCGGCTATTGTTCGATAGATAACTTCTACTCTTCAACGCGATAAAACGGCCCGTCACGAGTTGTGTCGCGGCCCCCGTGTGTACTCTGACCTATTATGTATGGTGTGGTCGGTGTGGATGTTTTTATTGTTGGGCGCGATTCTATTAGATTATTACCGCCCGTTGTAGTAAATAGTCAAACACTAATAGAGAAGTGTTGCAGAGTGCTGTATGCGCAAAGCTATCGACCTCGACACAGAATTAGTAGTAGTACGATCTTATGAAATTTACGTATGGCAACGCTGTTAGTGTTATTTAGGTACTGGCATTTTTTTTAATCGGCCGATGCAACCTCAAAACCAGACCATATTAGTTCATCCAGTATTGCCGTATAATGAAAAAACAGGCCAAGCGTGAGTCAGACTCGCGCACGAAGGGTTCCGTACCATTATCTAAAAAAAAACACGTTTGTTGTATGGTCACCCCCTTAAATATTTATATTATTCTGTTTTTAATCTTTGTTGATATAGCGGCAACAGAAATACATCATCTGTGCAAATTTCAACTGTCTAGCTATTACGGTTCATGAGATACAGTTCATGATATACATGCCTGGTGACAGACAGCCAGGCAAACAGACGGACAGCGGAGGCTTACGTATTTTTATGATTTGTTGTTATAGCTTTCTTAAAGGCTTTCCTGTAAGTAATCTATAGGCAAGGAACTATTTTTTATTTTTCTAAATTTAACCCCTAAAAACTACTACCCCCACTAACAACCCATGGAACCCTAAAAATACCAACCAATTCAACTTACTTTCTCATCAAATAAAAGTTTTAATAATGTTTAGAATTGTGTCTTTAATTAATGATCGCTATTGGTTATAACAGTTTTATAGGCTTTTGGTATCCCACAGGTGGGCAAAAGCTTTCCCCCTTGTCCTTTCAGGTACTCTTGTCCCGATTTGGCTCGAAATCCCTAATAATAAATAAATAACCCTTCCTTGGCAGTCGGGTAAAAACAAATGCGTAATGAAGCGTATAAATGATTCTAGAAAAACTTTAAAAAAAAAACTAAATAAGATTTATTAAAAAGAAAAAAAAAACCACTACATGCAGTAAGTCTGTCTAAATTTAATTGGATTGTTTTTTTGATAGATTACCTATAGCATAGAAAATTATAAGAGGCAGTGAATGAATGAAGGTTATTTTTCAAAGAAGGGTTAAAAAATGTTTTCGCGCGTAGTCCATAAAAAAATTGCGTTTGTAATTTGGATGCGTCCTTAGTTCTAAGACAGATTAATAAATACAAGGTTCTATTTTAACATTGCATGTGGCGGCTAAACATAACAATATTTTCAATATTAAATTTAATTATTGATACAAATTGCAACTTTAATTATATCGACACGTAGCATTGTCCGTCAATCACGACCCGCAAGCTGTCGCCGTGGGCTGCCTGCCTCTGTTGCCTGCTTTCAACTGACGTGCGCGGTGCGCGCAACTCGTAAGCGCGGCCAAGCGCACGCGCATCGAGACAACCATCACAACTCTGACATGTTGTACACATTTCATCTAGACAATTTTACTTAAAATTAAACCTTATTCCCAATACATACAGATCAAAACGTTTTAACCTGAAGATATACTTCTGATGTTTCAAAATAGCTGGGTTGATCGGTTGCGCGCGCATTTCGCCCCAATCTGATGCGCACGAGCCCGCACTCTTGCGCGAAATGTGCGCATGTTACTAGGCGCACATAAAATAAGAAGAGCTGCGACGCGGCAAGACCACCGGCTGCGCCTGCGCCGGTCGCGGCGCTCGCTTACAAGTTTGTGACCTTCCCCTTTAAAGGAACTCCAAATGAAAATAACCTTTATATCACTTTTTTACGCTTTATTTTTGAATGAGTCCGTCTGATACGAGTTTTTTTTTCATTGCCAAAAGTTCGCATTTTGGTTGGGTTTAAGAAAATATTCTTCGGTTCTATGCTGCTCTGTGAACTTGATGAACACGTTAGCCATGATTTTTGATCATTCTTTTTTTATTCATTTTGATCGATTGATCGTTCGAACTAAACGTAACAAGCAAGAGTTTAGTTTAACTACAGCTGATCTCAGATTATGTGATGGGTCTACTCAGCTAGCCTGACAAAAATTAAATGAATATAAGATTAAATAAAAGAAATAATGTATGTAGACTGAAAGAAAAGTACACTACATAATGATTTATAATTTTTAACTCTTTTTGCAAACAAAACAATGATTTATCTAAGGTGTTTTAACAAGAATCGAATTAAAATCATATTATTGATCACGTAGAATTGAGTAAGAAGAATCGATGTTGCTTCATTGAACGAATTTGTACTAGGCCCGCATAACACGATGAGTCTCTTCCTTAAAGTATATCGGAGATCGGATTCTAGTACAGCTATTAGCTAACAGATGGCGTTAGTTTTCGCAGTAATGGGAAGATTCCCAAAACAAGCGCAAACATGAATTAATATTATATTTTATTTTGACTTTCCTGAAGAAATAGTTTATTTAGGAGGAAACCTTTGATTGGCCCCTACGATAGTGCTTGTATTGAGAATTGGTAAATGCCAAATGCCATGGGCACGCATGTCTTGTTTTCACATTATCAGGTTATGCATGATTCATCAGTTCATCTTGGCTCCTGTCCTGACTCACCAACGGCGCTGTTAACAGCTGCACCATAGCCTCCTTGCTAATAACTCGCATAACGACCGTTAAAAAAAAACATATGAGTTGTAATATTGTAATGCATGCTTGCTTGCGGTCTGTAAGGAGAACCGATTCCTATATTCCTTAAAAAAACACACTTCTTATTATCTTCAATTCAAAACAAACAGGCATTTGAAAACATAGTTGTGTCAATAATTTTGGTTGCGCGTGAATCTCATGGGCTCAGCTGGTTCCGATTTGAATTCGTTGAATGAGTATTAGGAAAACATCTGTGGAAACATGTAGGCTTAACAAACTGACACCGGTAAAAATAGGCAGGCAAGACGGAGTTACGTGGTTTTGATTTTACTCTCGTAATGATTACTAAGAGAACATATTAAAACAGGAGGCTTACATTTTGTCGCCGGCAAGTCTCGCCGCAGGCTGGTGAGTGGTGAACTGGTGTAGTATATGCCATGTGTAACAGAATAAACGCACAACCTCTTAAGGGGTCATTGTACTCATCATTATGAACAACTTTCACTATGGGACTAACCCCGAAACGCGAAAAAAAAAACAGTTGTTCAGTACATTTTGTCGAATTATGCGCACAGAAATGTATGGAGCAGTCGATTTTTTTTTTGCGATTTCAGTTTTGTTCCCATAGTGAAAGTTGTTCATAATGATGAGTACAATGACCCCTTAAGAGGTTGTGCGTTAATTATGTTACACATTGTATATGCATAGTGGTGACACAGTAAATTTGTACTGAGAGGTGGTGACTTGGTGAATGTGGTGACAGAGAGCTGCGCCGGAGTTTGCGGCTGGACCAACTGACTTACGTGGTTTTGATTTAATTTCATTGAATGGGTACTAAGACAACATGGTTAGCAGGAGGCATCTATATATTGTACCGTGCAAAATAATGTAAAATCTTAAAAATCCATGCAAATAGTCACAGTACGGACAGTACGGAGTTACGTTGTTTTGACTTTGCACCATTGAATGACTACTAAGAAAACATGAGTCGTAGACGTCGTAGTAGGCCTTTTAGAACATTTGACGGGCAGCCTCTCGGTAAACGTGTACTCATGTCGTACATCGTAGCTTATGTGTTCCTAGTACAATTGTTCCTAAAGAAACTCGAAAACGCGTATGCGCGTTTCCATGAAATGCAAAGCTTTCTTGCAATATACTAGGCACTTCCTCTCTGTAATTCTGATCGGTCAATTTTACTCTGTCTCTTTTCAACAGCTGAAATTAAATAGAGTGAGAGATATTGAAATTTGAAAATGGCTTGCTATATTTTATTCCCTCGCTCGGCATCAGCGTATCGGTGGCATATTGCGACTTCTTTCGTAGCCCGATTTACTAGGACAACATGTAAGTGGAGGTGTGGAATAAAACCAATCCACCTCCTGAATGGACCTACTGATTCATCGAGATAAAATAATACTAGATGCACATAAACATTATGAGGGAAGCGACTGTGGAAGCGCTGCAGATTCAACGCTGAAAGAAGTGAAGCTGTGGAAATGCAGGAAAATAAATTATCAGTACCTAGGTGCCCTTTCAAAACAAGGAAAATTTTATAATGTATTCAACGTATTGGGTGTCATTATTTTACATTATTATTGTTTACTACCTATATAAACATGAAAAACGTCACGCGCGCTGAACAGCTGAAGGCAATCATATACTGAAGGCCCATGCATGTCCTACTAGTCGAAAGATGGCGCTGCTTGTTCTCACTTTAAAAAAATTCACGATGATCGTAGTTATTTTGCTACCCTTCATGTGTCATGCGATCCTGGTACAAAGGCGATGCAACAAGTCCAAGAACAAAGTATTGGCATTCTGCTAAATAACGACTGACTGTGACTTACGACTGACTTGCAACTGAACTGGCCAGTCATTTTGTAGCGAGTCTTAAACTCGCGCCAGTGCGAATGCTTACAACTAACACCTAATGTGTTACTAAGATCTTTTGGCGCCCGGCTAACTAACGGGCGCTGCCGCTGTTGGTAATGGTTAATGGTAAACATTTCGTGTGAACTTGTTTTGTAAGATGCATTGAAAAAATAGGTATGAAGAGGCGGTTGTAGTTCCGCTTTCGGCCACGCGCCAGAAGACCCTTGTACTACACACTTGTCTCATCTCTTTATTATTTACCATTGAAAAATGTATACAATCACGTTTGCTCTTGAACTAGACTGACAAAATGTAAACAACGGGAAAATAAATGAATATGGCAATGTTTAATTTTTCATTTCGATGTTTTCCGATGCCGTGTAAAATAAATTGTAAGGTACGGTAAGCAAGTGTATTATTATGTACACACGCCAGCACATCAAGCTACAACAATCTGTCAAATTTCTTTAATAGATTTTCAACTTTATCACTAAATGATTAGGTTGTAGGTTGATTGGGAAAATTTGACAGTTTCGGGTAGCTTGATGTGCTGGAGTCTGGACATAGATGACAGATCTAATAATAGATGCTATCTGCATTCAGTAAAACTATTTTAGTTTGCCATTTTGTAAAAAGTGTCACTAAACCCGACTTGGGCTGTTACTGAGAAATTATTGACGGAAAAATACAATAATACGTCTCATGTCGAAATTAAACCGTGACACGGTGTTCGCAGTGAAGTTTGTAACCGATCACTAGATTATGGTACAAGGACACAAGGTAGGTACCACTAGCTACTAAGAGTTCACCAGACCAACATTGTGACAACCTAGGGGAGGCAGGCACTGTGACTGATATCACATCAGTACCGGGATGGTAGGAGTTGACAGGACACAGATGTATGTAGATCATGCGATAAAATCGGGCGTCGGCGTCGCTATAACGCGGGCCTTTCGTAGTGCCGATTCCGCGCCGCCGCGCCGCGCTGACACGCTTCGCGAACGCGTAGGCATGGTGACAGTTGTCGACTTATGTAGTGCTAATTTATTTATTTGAGAAAACATGTAAAATATGCATTTACTATATAACAAAAAAATACAAGGTCTAGTGCGCAGACAAAACACAGATTAAAAGAAATAAATTTTATTTAATTGTCTAGATATGATAGCTTCAATGTGTTCATACAACTTTGCCCCATGACATTGCGCCTTGACTGTAAGCAGTAAGCCGCCTGAATAACTTAGCTTGGAAGATAAGTTGAATATGTAAGAATGAGATTAATTTAGAATTTTCGCTGTAACAGTAGGTTTGCGTTTGCGTTGCGTTCCCAGGTTTAATTGTCGTTTCAAAATTAACTGCATTAAAAAAAAAAATAAGCATACGATCAACTATTATGAAATATAAATGTCAGAATATTGCACATCGATGCCCCGAAATGTATGACAAAAAAAATGTCCCATCCCTACCGACACCTACTTAACTGGCCGAGCCAGGCAGTGCCGCGGTTTGATCGCTCCTCCCTCCTCTTCTCCACAACCTTCCACCCCCACGCCCGCGGCTTATCTGACGCGGACGGCGGAAGCCCGTCCACCAGATATATTTCATCTCGCCACTCGACAGTTTTTCTGTATCCACTGAGTTCAGTACTCTTAGCATAGTCTGGCTGCCTGGTATTTGATCATAATTTTGTTAAGTAAAAGTTGGAGTTATTTGTTAATTAATTGTTTGCTTTTTTTAGGAGTCAGCCCACTGCACCGTTATTTTATTACGTATTACAACATATAGTGTGGGTAATCTTCAGATACATATTATGTACAATATTCTCCATAAAATGAAACATTTAAAACATCATTCTACCTTCAAGTACTAACAAATAAGATCGTATGTTGTTACTTTAAAATCTTCAAGTCATAATTATTCAGGAATGTTCAATCTAGATCACAATAATAGTAAAAATACGTGAGCACGCAACGCATGAAAACTCTATGACGACTGACATTTCTGTGACCTCGCGCTAAAGTAGCGCCTCTAGCAGCAAATTCGAATGGGTTTACTAAATTTCATTCTTCATCCATCAAGCATCATCGTTGTGATGTATCAATTTGTAATTTGTGATCAATATTAGATCAATTTCTGCCACGCAGTTATTTCTCAAAGCTCTGTATCCTCTGTTCTAGATATTATTATTATTAGTGGGAAACACGGACGGACAGGCCTGTCTGTCGGCTGTCAAAGTTGATGTCAAACGCACTGAATACCTTGAAGCTGTTTGAATTTCAGGCTAAGGCAAATGAACTGTGTTTGACATTATTAGAACGTTGATTTTCCCTTATAACAAGTCGCATTTGATTACTTTCCTAACCTAACCTAGACCGAGAAGGAAAGGGAAACTAATGACGAATTTTGTGTACCACTAAGTAACACAATAGTACTATGTTGCAATAGAGAATCAAATCTGTGTAAACCTCTTATCTACTTATCTCGGTTACGTACGACCTCGTGCGTTTATGTAATTTTCACAATCTATTGCCACGAACCACGATCTACTACTTGATATACAATAGTGTACTTAACCTTTTTGCCATCATGCAGTGTTACCTCCAACTTGATCAACACAATCACCGGAGACACATTCTGAAAGGTAATGCTAATGTTTTGTTAGCCTATGTTTCATAAATGAATGCTACTAATCATACCTATCAATCTGCTTATTCTGTTTCGACCTACATGATATAGACAGCTCGATAAAAATGATTTCAGCCAACATCCTTTGACCTAAATCCGACCCACAGCCTGCGGCTTGCTTTAAGCGTTTAATTAAAAAATTCACGCCTACAAACTCACCTAATTAGTGTCCGTGGGACTTAGCTTTGACTCTGTATATTTCATGATATCTTGGTAGGTTGGGTAAGATGGCTTATGGGTAGACTGTGGCTAGGCTATAAAAAACCAAGGCAACTTACTGGCAGGCTCAAAGAAGTGTAACAAAATAGAAAATCCGTAAACTTATTGTGGCTAGCGGATTGTGGTAAACGCATTTAACACTCCTTTTTTGGGCCAATGTGTAAAAAAGGCGGAAGGCAGCCTTCCTTAGGAACTCTTATGTACTGAGTCGTGTTTTACAAGCGTCATGATCATAATGTCATTGTAGTTTCATCAGTAATAATTGTTTCTGAAGACTGATCATTTCCATAAAATCAGCAGGCGGCACCGGCAGATAAAAGTAAATAAAAGAAGCCATACCATACTGCTGTTAAACCCGCGATGGTTTGTGTTTTGTTGGAATAATAACCGGCCAAGTGCGAGTCGGACTCGCGCACGAAGGGTTCCGATTCCGTACTATAATCTAAAAAAAAACACGTTTGTTGTATGGGAAAAATAAAATAAATATTTATTTTATTCTGTTTTTAGTATTTTGTTGTTATAGCGGCAACAGAAATAATCATCATCTGTGAAAATTTCAACTGTCTAGCTATCACGGTTCATGAGATAAAGCCTGGTGACAGACAGTCAGACATTCAGACGGACAGTGGAGTGTTAGTATTAGGGTTCCGTTTTTACCCCTTGGGTAGGGAATCTTAAAAAGTAATAAGTATACTACACAGGCCAATACGTGAAAATCATGGTCTTAATTATTTACCTCAAGACGAGAAATAACTGATAGAGGAATTTCTATTACAGGGCTTAGTTGGGCTAATCGATACTTCCGTACTAATAGATATTATTTTGAAAGTACATTCCCGTGTGATAAATTCATTCATTCTACACTAAACGCGTACAACAATAAAAAAATTGGTGCTAATGTTATTTCAAATGTTCTAGTCATTCAATAAAATGTGGTGGGCTGAGTGAAGGATTACACAATGTGTAACAGAATAAACGCACAACCTCTTAAGGGGTCATTTTACTCATCATTATGAACAACTTTCACTATGGGATTAACCCCGAAACGCGAAAAAAAAAACTGCTGTTCAGTACATTTTGTCGAATTATGCGCACAGAAATGTATGGGGCAGTCGATTTTTTTTTCGCGATTTCAGTTTTGGTCCCATAGTGAAAGTTGTTCATAATGATGAGTACAATGACCCCTTAAGAGGTTGTGCGTTTATTCTGTTACACATTGTATATATGACTAGAAAAGAGGTGACTGCTGAGATGACGAGTAATAAAGAAGTACCTATGGAAGAAGAACGACTCCAAATAAATTGGGATAAGTGCAGAAGAATAATGATGATGATGTGGAGAAGTTAAGACAAATATTGGTCATTTTGTCATCCTCAAACTATCTAAACAACAAAATATCGCTGTTGAGAGTTGGGACTTAGAACTTGGAACCGATATTGAAAACCTATTGTCAGAAGAAATCGCAAATTGGATAGATACTTGTAGTTTCACATTCCTTTCAGTTCGCTTTTCAGTAAATAATGCAATGCTGTATTTGAAACTGCATTAGGTAGTTCCGGAAAGTGCTTGCTTTGTAGAAAATAGTGATATCTGGTTATTTTGACGCGTCATAACTCATAGTCTGTACTATCGCCATCTTAATTTTGATTGTTTGTTTTTGCCCTCTTGACTACCATTCAAGAGCTAAAATAACCATTCTGTGTATACTATTGGTAAGTGTTACGCTTGAAACTGCAAAAACATAGATTAAAAATTGTTGGAATTTACGATAAAATAAAAATTGTTTTTTTTTTAATTATTATTTTCACGTAGGTAATAGTACATTGTTCACCGAAAGGAGAAAGTGACCGATTACCGTCGAGGGTGCCGAGATCGGGAATCGCAATTTCTCTCGAGTGATACATAGTGCTTTATACTACACCTACGAGGAAAATAAAAAACGAAAACTGAATCCTCAAACAACACACAAATTGAAAATGGCGCCAATGGCGTCTGCAATTTTCACATGTTCTTTTTTCAAATTGTTTATCCTGCCGCCGCAGGGTCGCACTGCCAGCCCGACACCATCCAACACACAGCTAGTGGCCAGTGTCATTTTGCGAACTTGGAGATAAAAACTCACTGTAAAAACTTTTTGGCTTTTGATATTTAGGTTACCGGCGCATAGTCTTACCCAAAATTAAAAAAGAAAAACCACGTAAGAAATGGATTTTCATACAATTTTCTTTCCCGCTCAGATGCGTTTTCTCCCCGCATATTTGTTCGATATGCAATGACGTACTTTCTACCATAAATTTGATAAAGTGTCAAGGTACTTTCCAAGCAGATGTAGTATAAAGCATATTTTCAAACTCACTGTCGTAAATAAATTAAACTGTTAACAACTTATCAAAGTAATTTACTATAATAGACAGTGGGCAATTAGGCATCGAACCCGGTAATCCCATGCGCGGAAGCATCGAAGCGCCTCGCCTCGATACCGCTCGCACTTTCAGAAACACGCGAGGCGTGTTTTTCCGCACCGAAGGCAAGAAAGCGAGCGCCGTCGTGCCGCTGGTACCAGGGCGGCAGAACGCGGTAGGAGTAAATT
The DNA here is from genome assembly GCA_947578425.1 of Eugnorisma glareosa. Taxonomy (NCBI): domain Eukaryota; kingdom Metazoa; phylum Arthropoda; class Insecta; order Lepidoptera; family Noctuidae; genus Eugnorisma; species Eugnorisma glareosa. The sequence goes on along the minus strand of OX387967.1, from coordinate 14,316,607 downwards.
AGGCGGCGGACACTCGCTCGGCGCGAGCATGGCGCGAGTCGACGCGCGCACTCAGCGATATTGTTATCGGCCCGCCCCGGTTGTGGTAGGGCTGGCTGTATGAATGTATTATTATTTTTCTTTAATGCACACAAAATTACAAATGCACATACAATTTGCATTAATATAGCTTATTTATATAATAAGAGTTTAATTTTGACAACTTTTATTTTTTTAAATTTTGTTGTGTAATCTTGAGCAATCCATGAAACCTCTAATGTTTTTAAAAGTTTACTTAAATAATTAATTCAACTTTAATAGCAATTTATTATGTAAGTTTTCTTAGTTAGTTCTTGTCTGTAATTTTATACCATATTTTTTATCAATAGATTTAGGAGTGAATATGAATGAAACGCTTGTGATATTATTCGAAGTGTCTTGTAGACACTTTACCGAAATATTTTAATGACTTCACCAATTTAACGTAATGCGCAATGATATTATAAAGAAAGATACGCTACGTTCATACGGAGCGGCGTTCAAATATCGTTGCGTTGTTAGGACTGCGATAGGTAACACGGAACATATGATACAGAAAGAGATATCTATTGCGCTTGAAGTACTTAAATCACGACAACTGTCTGAATTTGTCTGCAACGATTTGCGCGCGCTAGTGCGATATCTACCTCTTTTTATTTTTTTTTATAACAACAACGGCAATGCGTCAAAAAAAAAACTTATGTTTAATATGTATGGGTGTAGCAACCCTGTGACGCCGACGCGAGGCGGGCGGAGCGAGTCCCCGCCAGCGCGGGAACAAAGCAGCCGCGCCAGCGCCACTCACCGCGTGCCTACTGCGACCGTACATACTTGATACTTTACATTTTTTAATGTTTTCTTTTTTAATAATCGAGTCAAGTAAGGACAGCGGCACGAGTCGATCTTCAAGGTAAAGTAACGCTGGATGTCAGCTTGTGGATGTGCTACATCTATTACCTACATACCGAGGTCGGAGATCCCTCTGTGAAAGCATATTTTAATACTACCAAACTAAGCTAGCGTTTAATTGTAGAAAGTAACATGTATCTACAAGGAATGCATGGCGGAACAAAACAAGCTGCGCCGACAGCAAACATTGGGCAGCAGAATAATAACGATACTGGATACATACATATGGACTGAACGAGATGATGCTACGGGAATGAGAGAAAGCTGTCTTGTTAGAGCCCGACTGTCTCTCCTTACGAAACAAAAAAGAAAGAAGTTTCGTTTATGAGATTGTAACCTTTCCATACAAATAGCTAAGCCAGTTACAGGGCTGTATCGTATCACCCCATTTCGCACAATGTGACTGTAGTCAATAACTCACTCTATACTATAATACATAGTACATACACACATACTTTGTATTCGGTATACAGTTTACATGTGATACGGAGCGCGGCCTGCCCGGGAACAAAGCAGCGAGCGCCTGTGCCACTCACCTTGTGTGTACTGCGACTGCACTTGGTTGATGCTTTGCACTTATTATTTGAAGCGGGACGAGTTTGTCTTCAACTAAAGGAACTGGCGTATTATCAGTGAGAGAATAGTTGTGTGTAGAAAATGAGGCTTTTGAGCAGTTTGGGATAATAGGACGGAATAGAGTAGATTTTTATTCACAGGCAACCAACTACCAAAATCATTTACTTTAGCATGCCTGACAATACGAAATAAAAGTTAATGAGTAAATTAAGATAGGAATGCTTATTTCATAATTTAATAAGGTTATAAATAAATATATGACTGTGTTTCATTTTCTTACCTTTACACTAACATTAATCGGTAACTTGTCGCTGCTCAGCTCTTCAGCCGTCTACCAATATTCTTGTTCTTCTTTAAACAGTGTCCTATCAATACCTATTTAAGCACTGTTGGCGCTGTAGCTAAGCGATTGGCTGCTGCACTGCAACCAATATTTTGTAAGTTTGGCCTACATGTATTTGTTACGGGTCTGGCTGTTTGTGTAAGTGAGTTTAAATGTTTGTAAAAAAAGCAATAGAGGGGGGCAGCCTTTAAAAACAAAGAGTGATGATATCTTCCATTGCAAACAAATCCTCTAAGCATTGAGAATCTCACACACTCATTAAGTTCTTTAAGCTTTATCATTTAAGTCAACTATCAAGATCGTTCGGTCACCGTATCGGTACATTACCCAATGATTCACCGGAGGCGCGTCGGCCCGCCAGTGCGCGCCGCATCGACATCGTCCCGTGCATTGTATGTATGTACCACACTGCTACCTATACATAATGTGTATTAATATACACACATGTGTTCGTATGTATTACTTACTGCTTTGCCACGAGCTACTACAGGCTCAAATGACAATTTGCAGGTGTCAGGCTGTATGTTGAGCAAAATATGATTCGCGACCGTAACACGTAACATTAATTTACAGAATTTTATGAGCCTTCAAAATATTTTTATTATATTGTTTGGGGTGCTACGGAACCCTGTGTGCTTTTGTCAGGTCGTGTGGGCCGTGTATGTTGTTGCTTGCTTTCAATTCGCGGCTGTAAAGAATATGTGTATACAGAAAACGGCTAAAGAAAGAGTATTTATTTTATGTAATTTTCATTTTATGAAATCATGAAATGTCAGGCAATTTGAAATTCGCGCCCACCTTAGTGCTTCCCTACGGAACTACACACATTACACGTTCAACGATCATGCGAAATGCGAAACTTACTCACTTTTCTTTTTGTTTCTTTTCTGTATCATCAGCACCCGCGACAAAACTAGAGAGCACAAAACGTAAAACAGGTGGTCGTTTTTAATCTTGGTCGCCATAAATCTTACCAAATAATACTATGATCAAATTTACAGAAAGCGCCCTCTAGTGATTAAACACTGCAATAAATAAACAATGAAGTTTTACAATAGTTACGGCTGATTGGAAGTAGAGCTGTTTCACTTTTGGCCGTTCCAAAAGCAAAATGTTTTCGATAGATGTCGCTAGGTGAGTACCCAATTTCTTCTGAATTCATTTATTCTTGTTTCTGATTAATTTACTCGCCATTTTTCATGATATAGTCATCATAATTTATCGTTTTATTTGCTTGTTTGAGTTTAGTAATATGTATTTGTTGTACCAATCTCATATCTACCGGCGCGCCACAATAAAACACACTGACTGTGTGTCCAAACTTCTCATGTTCGCCTAGTACTTGCCGTTTCTGCAGCGAAATATGACGGGGCAAATCCGTCCGGAAGAGTCGGATCCGTCGTCACACAATGTACGGGGCCGGGGTAAGTGTTGACATTCATAGCCTCACTGTGAGAGGTCACACACGGGTTCATTTCATTTAATTCATTTGTAATACTTGTTAAATAAATAATAATAATACATTTATTTCTATTAAAGTGTACCTACATCAAAAAAAGTAACTACACAAAAAATTAGGACGCATTCAAAACATTGTGCTGATGGATGGATTGAATAGTACGGGTTTATAACTTTACTTTAAATACCACCACGACCCCCCCGGTCGTGGTGGTATTTAAAGTAAAGTTATAAAATTAAAAACTTTTAAAAAACTTTAAACTTTGACTCCCAATATCTCGGTAACTAGAAGGTTCAGGTATGGTCTAAAACAAAAACAAATATCGCAATGACGCGACGCGACGGGGAGATCAAGTGCACATACATACATATTTGAGTTGCACACTCATTAGATATGACAACTATGCACATGCATTATTTGGGTTGCATTTGAGTTTGAAAGGAGACTCTATTGTCGCAAGCAATACTGCTGAGCAGGAGGTACTACATTTCGTTTCCCAGTATTTCCCAGGTCGAGCAGTGTCATTGCGTTTTTCCATCCGGATTTTTTCAGTAGCGGCCCGGAGTCTGCGAGGAGTTGTGCTTAGTTGATGGCAATAGGCACGCTTGCACCTATTACATATACGTAACTGGCAACGTGTGGGTGTCCTTGCCTAAGCCTTCGGGGATCACAGGCAGAGGCGTGATCGTGTTTAAAATAACTAGCGAAATATTGGTACACCTCTGCCTAGTTACCTAGTCGTGTATGGAAATTACAGGCGTGCTGTTATGTTAAACATTAATGTCGTTTAAGCCCACTTGCATCCTACTTTACGGTCCGCTTGCACCACGAATCGCTAAACGCGTCTAACGCTAAACATTATAAACATAATTTTGTGTCTGTCATCTTTAAACAATTGTTAAACGCTTTTAGCGATTCGTGGTGCAAGCGGGCTTTAGGTAATTGCGTATTTTTTAACTTACAAAAAGTAGCCCCGTATAGCAATCAGTATACCTCAGACTAATCAGTTAGGTACGGCGTGCTTCCAGTCCCCTTTTGAAGGTTTCCCCCCGTGAACAAAAAAAAAGTAAGTACTTTTAGTAATGATTCTAATCTAATTGTGTGCCTTTAGTGTGGGGTGGGACGCAACATAATTATTGTGTCGATACTCTTGCGCCATCCCATCTTCCTAGCTCATCGTGCTGTGCTGGCGCCGCCGCTACGGCTGCAGAGAACCTCAAGCGGCGTAAATATAGTAACCTTATTGGTAACTATATTTTCGAGTCGTTTGGGGTTAAAAGTCTAGGACCGTGGTGTCCGAGTGCTCAAAGATTTTTCAAGGACATTTCAAAACGCTTGGTTGTCACTTCCCGGTCTTCCCGTGACCCAAGGGCTCGCTTTTACCTTAACCAAAGGCTTAGCGTTGCCATACAACGTGGCAACGCCGCCAGTCTCTTGGGTACATACATTACTAGTTGACAGCGTTGAGGAGCTTTTTGACGCCATTTTTAAGTTGGTTGTTAGGTTAGTTAATTATGTTATTTTAATTTATAAATGTATATAATACTCGCTACTAGCCCGCGGCTTCGCTCTCGTTTTGGTCGGAAATTATCCCACGGGCACGTTGTAAATATAGCCTATGGCACTCGGAGATAATGTAGCTTCCTATTAGAGAAAGAATTCAAAATCGGTCATCCAGAGATTACCCCCTACAACCTCACAAACTTTACCTACCTCTCTAGAATATTAGTATAGATATATGTGTATGGGAGCCCCCCTTAAATATTTATTTTATTCTTTTGTTGGTATTTGTTGGCAACAGAAATTCATCATCTGTGAAAATTTCAACTGTCTAGCTATCACGGTTCATGAGATACATCCTGGTGGCAGACAGACAGACAGACGGACAGTGGAATCTTAGTAAAGGGTCCCGTGGTTACCCCTTGGGTACGGAACCGTAATAAAATCATACTCTTATTGTTAGCAAAATTATTGTCTTTGTAATCCTTAGTTTTGGTCAACTTTATTACATAGTATAATTATAACAAAGTCTTTCCTGCTGTTTGTATGGAGAAGTCCAAAAAAAGCGAGTGAAAATGACTCGTTTGTCGATACATGAGACACCAATACCACAGTATAAATATGCCAATACATTCATGCAACGCCCTATTGCGTGAAGTCATTACTCCACTCCGATGAAACACTTCCAAGTCATGTGGCCCTAGTACTTCTATGTTAAGTGGGATTACTGGTGTCCAGACCCAGTCATTGGACCAAGCGAGGGCTAGAAAACGTAGGGATAACGGATAGCGATAATTTAATTATTTGTCTAGCGTGCTGAGTATCATTGCTGAGTATACCTTAATGTTACCATGTAAAACTAAAATAGAATTTCGATGTGACATAAACGCGTTCCTTTTAATCTGACTTATACTTATACAGTCAAGTAATATTTTTAGAGTACATAAATAGGTATGTTCTGTGCTGGTGTCCCACCAGTGCCCCCCCCCCCTCCAAAGAAAGTTTTTGACAGCTAAGAGTAACTTTTACAAACATGTTACAAAACGAGGCAGAAAAATAATGTAGGTAGGTAAAATAACTACATCTATTCTTTGTGTCACCATCATTATTTTCTTTTCTACCGATTGAAAACTGATGAGCTGATGATATAGGTACCAAATTAGTAAAGTACCTAGTTATAACGACTAAGTCCGACTATTAGTGATGAACTGATCATAAAGCGAGTAGTGATCACATAGAGTGATAAACTGCTGTTAATACTCTCTGACCGCGTGGTCCTGGGTTTGGTTCCCGTCAAGCAAACTTCTATTGAGTCTGCTTTAATTTTGTTAGTAGTTTTTTTTGTCAGTTAGTGGCAATGTGGATATATAAATAACTAATTACTTCCCACTACCACTACTTTACTAAAAAAATTGTCTGTTTACCCCTTGGAAAAAAACTTACGTCACGCCGCCGGGAAACCTATGATTGCCTGGTGTTGGCTTAGTTTGTGGGCAACATGTGACGGGGTAAACAGTTACATAATACGGATTAGAGCAATAATTATTGCGCAATTTTTGCTATCGCTACGCGTCTTGCCAGATGGCGGATCGTACGACGCTAGTTGTAAACGAAACTCCTTCAAGTTCATGTGTCCCTAGTACTTGAGAAAAAGACGACGGGGTAAACCGGAACGGTTGCGTTGCTTTCTTTCAATCACGAACCAATCAATCATTACCCTATTCCGGACCAACTGTGTTTTATCATGGGCGTACGAAGAACGTTATCGCCAGCCCAAAGCAGTAAACAAAATGAATTTAGGAATATACTAAATTACACTCGAAATGAAAAAAATCGACTCACTTGTAAGCTCAGACAGGCCAATTTAAACATTATATTTAACACAAACATAATAAACTTGCACTTAACTACGAAAAGAACGATTACAAATAGCGCCTGTAACGTTTTTTTAACCTGTATTGTCCCACCTGGGCAAACGTCTCCCCCGCCACGCCATAATTCCTATAACCTGCACTCTTGTGTTCCCCATTATCTTCCACTCTGTAATAGTTACGTTCGAAACGACCACAGAAATCTTAATAATAAGGCAATGCCTTTGACTTGGCTCGCGAGTTTGTCGACATGTGGGATGTGGACTCCGCGATCATTGTGATAGTCGTATCAGCCCATGGCTTAATTGCTAAGAATGCAATGTTGCAATGTTATTAGGGATCTTGGTGTCGTCCTGGACTCGAAACTTCTGTGTTCGGAGCATGTGTTCTACTTATATCGTCGGCAAGGCATACAAAACCCTGGGATTTATTATGCGTAGGGTGATTACGCCAGTTCGCCGACCACCGCTGGCTCTCGACCACTAAGCGTAAATCACGTAAAAATAGTCAAACCGAAGCGCGGCAAACGTTCATATTTTTTGTAAACGCACGCTCATTCTGTGTCCCTCTCCCGCGTCATCGTTTGTCGACCTAAGATAGCTTGATGCCGCTCAGTGAAGTGACAAACTTCTGCTGCAGTACATGTGTCACCAAATTATAGCAAAAAATTGTGAACGGGAACATTTTCAAACGTGAGTATAACATGTTATTATTCAGTTTTGAACATAGATATTATGCTTTGTGTGTCAAAATATGTTTGTATTTACTTCTAAACTAATAATCTATTGGAAATTACGAGTATTTCATTAAAATAATGGGTGGTCGGATAACTAACTGACTAAAATAACGCTTCACTTAGCTTACGACCACCTGGTCGGGAACTAGCTGTATTAGTCTAGTCTTTTCTTGAAGATTGTGCACTTACTGCGTGATATGACGTAAACCACTTCGATTTTTTCTATTCATAACAGCACGACTAATTTGCTCGTCAGATTGCGACCGGCTAATTGTATAAAATGATCGAAATTGTATGCACTTAAAAATTATCAAATTATGATGGTCGACAACTGATCCGTTGTCGACCATAGATTATAATCTGAACAAAATGTATCCGTTTTTACCGGTCGTAAAGTGGCTAGTTTACGATCATGCAGTGTTATCATGAAAATATTTTTATTTTGGTGGTCGGCAATTGCGTGTTTGTCGTCCACAGACAAATTTGCATGCTTATCTAGAAATAATGCTTCTATCTGATATATTTGGTGGCAAGGTTGTGGTGATTGGTGGCTTGGTGCAGCATCAATTTTTTTTATTACAGATGGCTCCACAATGTAATGATAAACAAAAAAAAGGAAGAGACAAAAATAAATTGGTATGAATCTAATTAAATGTTATTATTAGTATATTCATTAGTTTATCAGAGTTTGTTGTTTAATTTTTTTTAAAGCAGCAAACACTCCGTCCTATGATGGCCGCCAGTGCCGAGACTGACGAGTTATTGGATCTTTTATATTTCTTTGATTAGAATTAATTATTGCAGGTCGGGACATCAAAAAAGAAGACTAGCAGGCGTCTATTTGACTATAGCGAAGATCATATAATTAAAGCCTTAGAAGAAATAAAAAACAAAACAATGGGTATAAGGGAAGCATGTCGGATTTATGGCGTACCTAAAACAACCGTGCATGATCGGCTTTCGGGTAAAGTTGCTGTAAACAAGATGCCTAAAGTAGGACCTGACCCTGTTTTAGGACGTGAGGGTGAAGAAAAGTTAAAAAACTGGGTATTAGATATGGCAAAATGTGGGTTTCCTATAAATAAAAAAGAACTTTTTGAAAGTGTGTCGAAAATTATTCGTGACACTGGTATGAAAAACCCATTTAAGGATGGAATACCAGGGGACTCATGGTACCAATCATTTTTAAGACGTCACCCTGAGATCAGTGTAAGGGAGGCAGAGGGAATCAATAATGCAAGAGCAGCAGTAACCGAGACCCGAGTAAGACTATGGTTTAAAGATCTCAGGGAGGTATATACAATCCATAGACGCACTGGATATATTTGAAGATCCAGATAGAATTTTCAACGGGGATAAGACAGGTTTTTCTTTGTGCCCAAAAAGTGGTAAGATTTTAGGACCTAGAGAGTACAAAAACCTCTACATAATAAAAAAGAGTAACGATAAAGATAATGTCACCGTATTGGTGGTATTCACAGCGAGTGAAAAAATATGTCCCCCTTTAGTAGTATTTCAATTTTTTAATATTTTAAAAAATATGTCTTACTTAGAAGCAGCACAGTTAGATTATACCTGCCAGTTTTGTACTCTCTAATATTAAATAAACGTGATTATTCAAAACATTTATTAATGATTTTATTTTTGACCTTATTTTGATAATGCTTGAGTTCTTTTTACGGTGGCTTCCTAACGGTCGAGAACTAACGAAAAAAGCGGACGTAAACTGACTGTAGGTGTCCGAGAAATGACAATATCGCACTTTTCGATAAATCTTTAAATAATAAAATAATACACTAATAAATTTCTAAAAAATATATCCGATCGTGTATTTTAAACATTTTTCTTTCACATAAAAATCCAATATCAAAATATTAACACTTATTTTAATAACAATGACAATTTAAAGTTTACAAGTCTACTAAGTGGTCGTGAACCGGCCTAATCACCCTACATGTAAATTATTTACTGATAAAAATTGCATCAAGGTACTTTATTTTGCGTACATACGCAGTATTTTAGAATACTGCAGTAATATCTGGAATCCGCACTACTTGGTTTATATACAGCAGATAGAATCAATACAATCTAAATTCGTTAAATACATTAACTATCGTACTGGTTTCAGATCTACAGATTATCTGCAATCATGTAAACATCATAATATGCTACCCCTCGAGAACAGACGTATGATTCTAGACATGTTATTTTTTTATAATATCTGTAGAGGGAATATTGACAGTACTGTTTTAAATAACTTAGTTATAAGATTGTGTGCTCCGTCTCGACGGACTAGGCACACGCAGTTATTCGAAGTACCACACAGTGGTACAAACTACGCTCAAAATTCGGTCATTGGTAGGACGCTTAATAATTTTAACAAAAGATTCTCTCATCTTGATATATTTTATACTACAAAATGTATATTCAGGAAACAATTAATAATGTCAGTATGTGACGAATTGACAAATAAAAATAACCAAATAAATATAATTTAGACAGAAGGTATACAGACAATCACCACTATAGATGCAAAACGAATTTTAAACGTTTTAAACCATTTGGTTTTAAACGGTCTTTTTGGTTTAAAACGATTTAAAACCACACTTAGCGGTTTAATATGGTTTAGAATGTTTTTTTTTTTGGAATGCACTGAGGCTTTACACGAAGTTATCTAGACCACACCTCCTTCCTGATTTAGAATATATAAAAGGAAAATAAAATAAAAATGTTTTAACATAACCTTCTTTAACATGACAGACAAACATAAAATCGATCCCTACCTGCCCCATCTCTCCTCGTTGCGATTTTGGTAGCAAAGTGAAAATAAAAATGCGGCATTGCCGTTTTATTTTAATAAATACCCAAAACATGATTGTTTTCAGTGTCTAATCCTAAATAGTAGTATAAATATGATATATGACTTCACATATATTAATAAAAATGGTAAATGATTTCAATTAGCCTTTTAAACTATTTTTTTAAGTAATTCGTAATCAATGTACGGCCCACGTGGTCGTGGTTTTAAACCGTTTTAAACAAATTTAAAACGGGTTTAAAACCACTGATTTTGGTTTAAAACGGTTTATTTACAACTATAATCACCACACACCACTATGACATACCCACACACACATTTGCAACTCTTCATGCACACTCCTACACACTCATTCACGCTGTACTCTTAGCAATGTTTTGTATAGCTATTAAATTGTAAATCCGTAATTGGCTGTAGGATTAGTTTATATAGTTTAAGACAAAATTGTAAAGAGCTGTGGATTTTGTGAATAATAAATAAATAAATAAAAGAGCCTCGATAAATACCTGAGAAGGCTCTCGTTAGGCAGCTGGATCAAGGGCTTGATTCAGAAAGTACTCCTGGACACGGCTCGTATTGTTAGGAGGTCCCTCTCTCTGGGGCCCTAACCGCCGTCGCCGCCGCGCCGGTAGCTTGGACCCTGTTCCCAATACCGGTGGGCTACAATTACAATTTTTTATATTTTACAATGTTTTTACATTGTTTTTTCTAAGGAATATTTAAAAAAATAATTGATTTGTATAAATATAAATAAAGGATGGCAATGCCTAGTATTATTAAGATTTCTGTGGATACGGCAATGACAGAGAACCCGCTTGTCAGCCTCAGCATGATTAGAGGATTCTGAAAGTCCAAAATAAACTTGACAAACCATGAAACCAGTTTTGTCAAGATTTTGCTAAAACCGTCTCGCCCCTTTTGAAACAAGCTACCGAATGTTATACTTACTGTTAGAACTTTTAAGGCAGAGTAATTTCGGTATTATTACCGAATTTTAAACAAACGGTCTATCTCTAGGTCCTACTACATAACGACCTGCCGCCCATGCTGGGTTCGATTCCCGTCCCGTTCCCGGGTTTGTGTCCAGTTAGTGAAAATGAGGATAATAAAAATATTAAAATACGCGCTCTGGACGTGGAGTTGCATACACCGTACCGTTATACAATACTATACTTTGCAACATAATTGCCGCTAGGTACAATAAAGTGTATACAGATACACACTAACCACTTCTGTTTACCCTTGTCATGTTTGAAGAAAACTGATATCACGCCTCCTGAAAACTTATGAGTGCTTGGTGTTTGCGCAGTTTGTTGGCAACATGTGACGGGGTAAATAGTTCCGAATTTCCGATTGACGCGGACGGGACGATTGGACTATCGTCTTTGTATACGAAATCCTTCATGTTCATGTGTCCCTGGTATTTGAGAAAAAGATGTCGGGGTAAAACGGAACGATCGCGAGCAAGTCTCGATCGAACCAATCGTTGTCGATAGTTATCTACGGGATAAGGTGTGGTGATAAGTAAAAGGATAAAATAATAACTAACTATAATACTAAAATACACCACTAACACACTTACTACGTACTAATATACTTTAATACTATAATTAACTTCGTTAATTACTTTCCGGTCATTAGGGATTTTGCTGCGCTTAATTTATTTATTTTTCTTTAATTACTTACCTAATTTTGTAATATTTATTTCTTGGTAAACTATCTAAATTAATTAAAAACTATTAAATAAAATAAAACAAATAAATAGTAAAAAAAACTACATTTATGTATCGTATTAATATCCACAAACTTATATAATATATTAAGCTATAAATTAACACGTTTTTAATTAGTATGAAAGTATCTCTAAATAAAAAGGTGTTTAGGGAAAAGGGTATTTTTTTCGAGTAGGAAAAGACCAGACTGTTTATTTTCAGCTATTTAGAGGTAAGATAATTGCAAAGTCGCGTTTATCTGTTTTGAATCTGAATATGACGTCAGTGTTTACGAGAAGTTGGATAATGGTTGATAATTTCAGGATAGCAGTCGCCAACGTCCATACTACGTTGAATACACCGGTTCTCGTCCGATCACCGAAGTAAAGCAACATCGGGCGCGGTCAGTACTTGGATGGGTGACCGCCTGGGAACACCGCGTGACGTTGGCTTTTTGCTATTCCATTCACTCAACTTGTTATATAAGGAGATTTTTTTTTTCATATTGTAATTGATTACTGGTCTGTATTCGTGAATCTTTTTTCATGTGGTCCCATATAAATTTTATTAACTTTGTATTGTAACGGGCTGGTGTTAGCAACTTTAATAACATTAATTGGGTAGTGAGTTATTTATTTTTCTTCTGAGATGTGTTTTAATTAAAAGATGTATATTGTATTGTATTGTATAGCGGGCTGGTGTCCGCAACTCCACGTCAAAGTGCGAATTATGCGTGCGGAAGAATAAAAAATAATATGTATAAATCAACAATTAATAAGAATAACCTCGTTATACTATTTAGAGCTCGATTACCACTCACTGACTCACTTAGTGACATAGGTAATTGTTCTCCCAGGTGATGGTTGTGGTGGGGAGGGGGTATATTTTGACAAATTCGTAAACAAGTAACTCTGATGAGTAGGGGAACAGTGCCAAACTTTTTGCCCCCCCTCCGTATCGTATCTCTGAAACTATAATACCCGTGGTCTGTTTTTTTTACACGGATTCGTTTATAGGAGGCTCGAAAAACTAAAATCCATTTTTCAAAATTGCCCCCCTTCTCGCGGATCTCGGAAGTTATGAACATTTTTTTTTCATATTCATAAAAAGGGGCCAAGGTTTGGTCAAAATCATTTTTCAAAATGCCATCCTCCCCCCATCGTATCTCGGAAACAAGGACACGTAGCAGCTTTTTGATTTTTCGCTATTCCTTACTATTGAGGGGCGTTGAAATTTGTATACCCTCCCCTCCCCTAAAATTGAAAGGGTAAGGTAACTTCGTAACGACTAGAGATAGCCGATAAGTGTTTGAACAAATATTACAGTAGGCGTCGAAACAACCAGGGATTTTATAATGGGAATAGGGTATATGTATAAATCAAATGATGCTCTGTGGGAATAGATCAGAGTTTTTAAATAAGGTTTTAGATTGTATAAGGAGTTCCTATGGGGTTTCAAAATCTTCGATTCTAATGAATTCTCAATTTGTTTTTACTTTGTTTTCTTTTCTTAATAAAATAATAGTTCCCAAGACCTCTATAGATGGTCTAAAAAAATTGTACAAGTTCATTCAAACAACAATAATAGGTTGTCCTAAGGCTCTCTCTGAACGTTTACTACATAAGCTTAATCAAGTGGAAACATTTCGGGTCCTTTTGGCATTTCACTAGAGTTTGAAACATGTTTACTACATTTTTAGGGGTTTTAAAAGTGAAAGATCTAGATCGCACCACGCAAATACTAGTTTCCGATTCTATATACATAAAATAAAATACACACAAAATTGATATTCCTTTTATTCGCTTCAAAGTTCCTTAGATTCAAACAAAAAGTCAAGGGTTAGCAAACCCCACATTTATTAAAACTGGCTCACAGGGTCATTTTGTACAATTTCTTAAAAAAACAAAACAAAGCATATCGCTTAGCTGTTTACTCTTTCAAGTAAGGATCGGCGGCTACAGTATCAATCATATAGATTTTCATCTCTAAAATAAAACCAGGTTTCTGAAGACGTTTTTTTATTGTGGAACCTCAAGTGTTGGGTTTTATCGAGATTTGACTTCATTTACTTTTTGCACGCCTTTCAGACAACGGGCACCTCTTGAAACTTTTAGGTTGTGTTCGAATTGGCTTGCGATGATATTATTTCTGTCTAGGCCCGCGACTTCGTATGCATTCGTGTGGTCAATAATTATAGGTGCTATGCAACATATCATACGGCACTCGGGCCACGTGCAGTAGATTTCTGAAATATTTTTTAAGCGCTGAAAAGAAATTTTCTATAAATTTATCCTTCCTATTTATAGCCTTAGTAAGATAAACTAGCGTTGCGTATCTTACCAAATGATAAGCTATGCGGTGGGCAACGATGTCGCAATAAAAGTATTTTCATTTGTGACTTTAGAAGTGCTCATTCTCAAGCCAAAAGAAACATCGAACCTAGAACGAGTAACCGATTTTCTAGACACACAGTCAAACGATATAAATAAAATAACCTATAAAACATAATAATAAAATACCTTTTTACGCTTCGCTTGTCAGTTTGAGGCACCTTTTAGTATGTCACCATTACTTATATTTTTTATTGTAGTTACCAAAACAGCTACATAAGTCACTCGTTCAAAATAAAAATTTGAAAAAAAAAAACAATCGTAGGTACTATGATCACCGAACAACTCTTGGAGATCCTTCTTGAATAATCTGATTAGCTCGAACATCGTTTGTTAGCCAAATTAAATCATTACAAACGAATATAGACAAGATAGATTTTAAAAAAATAATTTAAAAAACATACACTGTAGTTGTTTTGGTACCTCTATGTAGCCGCCTATCTTTACAACGTTCAATTTACGAACAGAATTCATTACAACTCACTATTTACAAATTAAATAATTACACTTATAAGTTCACGTGATAAATTAAATTAACTTATGTAAAATCGAATTGAAATCAATCAATTTAAACATGTTTTTTACAATTTCAACAAGGACGCTTAATGTTTGACAATAGACTTTTTAAGTGAAATATAAACTTTTGTAAACGTACATTTTAGAACCATTTATATACATAAACCTTTTCTAATTTAAGGCCACCTAAGTTTTATTAACATAAAAACCTTATTTGGCATTCCAGGAATTTACAAAAGGCAATTCAACTGAAGTTAATCTTTCCTACAAATACAATTAGGTACAACTTCAAACGCGACTACAACTGCAAACTGCAGCAGCCGACCAGTCCCAACGACAGACTGCAGCGACTCGATTAGTTTCTAAGAACTATATAGGGTGCAAAGGACATCGACGCACAAACAGTTCCAAAGTTGAATTTTGATTCGGTAATTTAAAAAAAAAAAATGCTGTTCCATTCATATTGACCGCGTTTGGCGTAGTTATTTCACTTTTGTAGGAAACATTTTATTTTTATTTTTTGAGTTACCGATTAAAAATTCTACCGATTGTGCGTCAATGGGGACTTCCACCCTCTGCCGTTTTTAGGCGGCATTGTCATCAACAGAAGAGTTTTCATAGTATCCCGTCGTAGGTAGGGCATGTGGAAAGTACGGTTTCGGTCCCATTTACTAGGGGACCGAAACCATGTTCCGCATGCCCTAGTCGTAGGCCGTCTTCGGAAAAGTGTATATTTTGTCATGACTGTGGCTGACAATGACTTACGTAGCAAGGGTAGCCAGCGAAATGTTCTTACGTTTATTGCATTTTGCAGGTCAGTGTCAGGTTGTATGTTGATGAAAATATGATTCGCGGCCGTAACTAATATGGCTTTGCAGAGTTAAAATCATTAAAATCCTCAATACAACCCCTTTAAGTTCATTTGTTTCACCCCTTGAATGACTATTTCATGAAAAGTCACTCAATGGGGTTAAATGAACTTCGATCGTTGTATTGTTGATTTGAGTGATTATAATTCTGTAACTCCATACGTGATAATGGCGCGATTTATATTTTCATCAACATACAACCTGACACTGACCTGCAAATCTCAATAAACGTAAGAAAATTTAAATTTCGCGGGCCACCCTTGCGGTTCCACCATAAGAAGTCTTGGCCTATCTAGAAAAAAAAACTGAACACAATAACTTACATGTGATTGAATATTTAAAAGAAAACCTTAATAAACTATACGTTGCATTGATACGTTTGTTGCCGCATGTTTTATAAGTATAACAAAGTAAAATATGACTGTTTTGAGACTTCCAGTGCAATTTGAAAAGCCTTATTCGAGGCGAGTATTGACCAAAGTGGAGTTCTGTCTGCGAGCTATAGAATATATCAAGCCAAGCACTGTTATTTTCCAATCAGATAACATATAAAAATAATAACTAGCCAACACCAGAGGTTCTAGTTAGGCAGTTGGATCAACATGCTGTTATAAAATTTCTGACATTTAAAAGTAACAATTTATTGATCTTCCTTAGTGACATTTAATTTTATTTATGTCATCATTCAATTTCTTTAGCATTCTCTATATAAGTAAGTGCTGACAATTTTCACTTTATTACAATAACTGCGGACATTTTTAATTTCCATCATTTTATTTTTTCTCACTACACATAATTTATTTAATTATCTAATCGACATTGTTCAGTGTGATTGTAAATTGTTAATGCGATATTTATGATCGAATATATTTACTTGTTTATTTGTGGTTCATATGGCTATATTAATTTCTTGTTTTTTAGGGGCAAAACATAGCACCCTCAATGCATTACCAATACCAATTATGAACTTATAATGTACCTATGTTTTACAATAAATAACTGAACCTGAATCAAAGGCTTGATTCAGATAGCGGTATTCCTGGACATGGCTTGCAGTGTTAGGAGGTTCATCTCTGAAGCCTTGCCCTTGATCGGTAACTTGAACCCTGTTCCTGTTACCTATTTTTAAATGTTGTTACGTTTTTTTTTATATCAAACATCAAAAATATACAACTAGCTATTTTACTTTTTAATTTATAAAACGGCTATGACTAAAAATCATTAAATATATGATGCAGTCATCAGACCAAAATAATAACAATTATTAGTAGCTTCGATTTGTACACGATAAATAGCGCTGGCTAAAATATATATGTTTAGAACCCACTTTAGTCTATACTGAACATAAATAATTTCCTGTTCATTTAATTATTATAATAGACTTTTGGCATGAACTCTAAAATTAACATCTACAAAGGCATTTTTAATATAGACAATGACTAAAAGCTAGTCCTAATTGTGATCAGGCTGCAGTCGCGTAATATATAGAGTTGTTTAACACATTGGTAAGGTTACAGGATGTGTAACGAAAGTATGCCTAAAAAAACAATGCTTATTGAAGATGATTATGTGAAAACTGATGCTTTATCTGCTTATTCCTTACCCTACTAAGATGGGCTTGGTTGCCAGTCTAACTGGAGGCTGGCGGATACCAGTATTTAGATGGATTGGATGGACTACCTATCTGACGTCCACAACCATATTTTTTTTCCTACTTCAAGCACCAGCTCTCACAATGTGAATTTATGCTAATAAGTGCTACAAAACCGCTGTGAGAGAAAATAAATAAAGGATTTCATTCACAAATTCAAAGTTGCTTCCATACTAAAAGTTGTTCACAGTATTAATTTTATCTTTCTGCTAGCATTAGTGAGACTGATAATACAGACACCGGTATAACAATTTGGACTAGATTTAAGTTAAATCTCTATATCTGATACAAGAACAGTTCTTAGTACTGATTCCACGGCACATTATCTATAGAATGTTTCTTTAGTTTATGTTTCTTCAAGTATTTCGAGTCTATGAAAGCTTCTCCGCAAATTGAGCACACATATGGACGCTCCCCTGTATGTGTCCTAAGATGAACTACCAAGTTCCCTTTGAGGGCGAAGAACTTCATACAAACTGAGCAACCAAACTTCTTTTCTCGTGTATGAGTCAGCTGATGAGTCCGTAAATGAGTTTTTGTTTTAAAACGTAAAGAACATAGTTGGCAAGGGAAAGGCCTCTCATTTGTATGTACTCGCTCGTGCATCAGCAACATAGCCTGGCTTGAACATCCTTTACCACAAATGCTGCATTCAAACCTCTTTGCATTCTTTACTTTTAAGTTCTTATGCGTTAGTATGTGAGTTTGCATATCTTTCTTAGATGGCAACACTTCACCGCATTCCGAACATAGCAATTCTGTTGGATCAACTATGTGTGTGCTTTCAATATGTTGCTCTAGAGCGGACTCCACTGAAAACATCTTCTTGCAAAGCGAACAGGCATAACCAAGCAATTTACCAAGATTCGTGGTTATTTCTTGCTTGACTGTTTTCATCAATTCTTCTTTGACCTTAATCACTTTAGACTTAGAACAGTCTTCAGATTCTTTATGATTGGCCAATGCAGTCTTATTCTCAAATGACTGGTCGCATTGGTTGCATGAAAACGGGTTCATGTGTGTTAACCTATGTGTTTGCATTGTGATTTTCTGGTGGAATCTCTTGAAACAGATGTCACATTCGAATTCTCTGACGCCACTGTGTATCATCATGTGACGTTTTAAGTTGTTGGGATTGGCAAATGTTTTGAAACAAATATTGCAGCGAGGTTTGATATTGTTGTGACCATACTTGATATGCTGCGTCAAAGCGTTACGTCTTATAAGCTGGTTGCAGAATGGACAAGTGATTAAGAGCCCCGTACTGCTGTGAAGTAACATGTGTCCAGTCAGAATCTCTGCAGACTCAAATCCTTTACCGCACAAGTTGCATAAATGTTCTCCTGCTGGATTGTGTTTGTACTGATGCTTCTCATAATCGGCCAAGTCTTCAAACTGCTCTCCACACTCACATATGAATGTTCCATCCTCTTGTTGTAGTACCGTAGCTATTTGGCTATCATCAGCATACTCAATAACCAATTCAGAGCCATCGTATTTCAGGATTTGGAACTGAGAAGAGTCATCACCTTCACAGAATATCACTTCTTGAGATAATCCATCTCCGTCTTCATCTTCATTTGCGACTAGCTGAGAATCAGTCAAGTATTGGATCCTGTCATTGCCTTTCAACAAAATAGTGCCATCGGAGTCTGTCGTGGTCAATATTTTGATGAAGTTTTTCGAATTTGGCAGTTCTTTGATAACACTGGAAGTAATAGTTTCAATGTTTTCATTGTCTTGTACATCTTCCATTTCTGCATAATTTTGATCTTGACTCATGCTGTCCTGCGTTTCATCTATGTTCATGGCTCCATCTAGATCGTCAGTTTCCTGGCTTTCTTCCTCATTTTCTAAGATAGTTGCCGGTACGTTGGCTGAGACTTTGGTATTGGACATGAGGAAGGATTCAATTGAGTCCTCGAACTGACTCTGAGAGCTTTGAGTTGGTTGTTGTGTGTAAGTAGTTGTAGTTTTAGCCTCAGTTGTTGCAATATCTTCTTCGTACTCCACTTCTTGTTTAAAGTTGGTCATTTCAGTTTTTTCTTCCTTATCTTTATCTTTGGGGTCATCAATAACCAAAACATAATAGTAATCATCATCACTATCATTAGGCTCTTGTTTAATGATAGCTTCAAGTTGCTTCATGGGATCATTTCCAATATCGTCGTCATCACCGCTAGGGTCATATTTAGAGAGATTATCACTTTTAGATATGTCTAATACAGCATTAAGCTGTAAACGTAGTTCATTGTCCATTTTGATGCACTGTTTACGGAACTGGTACGCGGAGTTCATGATTGCATAACAATCTGTGCACAGCTTCTGTGGTAGACCATCGTCTTCCTTGACCTGGAATTGAACAGAAAATTACATCAGCATATGGATCTGTTAAATGTATTGTACTGCCCTGGTAATCGAGAGGGCAGTAAGTCGAAGGTGGCCATTTTTTTTTATTATCGATTTGGAATGTACGTCAAACGAGCTTTCTTCCTATCTAGGTTTTATATTTCTACGTAAATTAGAAATGCATTTTCTTATTTGATAAAGAGCAGTAAGAACGGTACGATAAATCTAGTTACTACGTAAAAGAGCAGAATTATAGACTTACTGCCCTCTCGATTACAAGGGCAGTGTATTATACATCGGGCTGGTGTACGCAAAGGCGCGTATTTTGCGTACGGGAGTATACATTTATAAGGAGGCGGCTCCTTAAGATTGGCCAGCAACGCTTTCGTGTTACTGATGATCTCGCAGAAATGATTGTCTAACTAATTAATGGTTGGTTATTTAATTTTTAAAATTGTGTAAATATGTAGAATTGTACATCTCTTCGGTGTACTGTACAGTTGGACTGGATTGTGACACATACTTGCTTAAAATTCAGTTCTAACCGATAGCAAAAAACATTCTGGTATAGTCACTATTAAAAATAATAATGTGTTTCATTTCTTTTGCAGTGCGTTCCAGCAGCAAGAGGCACAGACAGCAACAGATCAAGATAAGCTAAAGCCCAAAGGAGAGAAGGACCTGGACTATTCAGATAAGGATAAGTCGAAAAAGGGCAGGAAGGAGACCTTTGTACAGCAGTGGTACACAGAGGAGTGATATAATGGAACAGGAGCACGAAATTACTCGTCCACATGTTACTGATTATTTAAATACCCACTAATCCATCTAAGCTAACTAATCTTCTGCTATTAAACAACTGGCCTTTCTCCTTACCTACACTTTAACCCTCCTATTAATAAACACAGAATAAAGTTATTTCAAGTTTAAACCTATGAAAATGTATGGTCATTCCTTTGTTATTCCTGGTATAATTTTATTCCGTGTTTATTAATAAGAGGGTAAGGGAACACGGGAGTGATCTTTGTAAAACTTAAATACACAGACACTGTTATTCTAGATTGTACTTGGTTGTAACAGCAGCGGTTCAGTATTGATTATTTTCTTGTGTTCAGGGAATTTAATTAAATATGTGTTGACTGATGGTTAAGTTATTGATTGATGCAACAATGTCATTGTACAGATAGAATGAACAGAAGTTCCACTTTATACTTTAAAATTTATATCAGGTAATAATGAATACAAGTTGGGTGAAGTTACCTACAATGTTGATAGAGTGTATGTGATTCTATGGTTTTACTATAAATAATAATAGCACCAGCCTATTACTGTCCCACTGCTGGGCAAAGGCCTCTTCTCAACAGAGAAAGCACGAGCATTGATCACCACAATGCTCAAGACGGTTTTACTAAAAAAGTAAAATTAAAATCTAATTAGGACTCTTTAAAAACATATTTTCTATGAACATTAAATTTGTCGTCTTTTTTTAGAAATCCTTGCAGGTCGCATCCTACGAACCTCCTTAGATCCCCTCCACACTCTACCGACTTCTACTCTTATTCCTTCACTGTACACGCCGTGCGGCTGTGGAATTCACTTCCGCCTGACATTAGGGACTGCCAAACTGTTGCAGTTTTCAAAACACAAGAGAAAGAACATTATCTTTCCATTTCATCGTAGTTGCATAAATAGGTAATTATTATTAATTATTTTATTGTATTGTTATATGTATTGTCTTTGTATTTATAAGTATGTTAGTATGTTCTTATATGGTATAAGTATTAGATTTAAATAGTTCTGCTTTGTTTTGTATTCCATTTTCTTTTCTTCTTTTACACACTATGTCTACATCTCTTTTTTTTTAAATTCACCATTCGCAGGTATGCTGGAAGAGATTTCTTTAGAAATAATCATCACCTTTGTACTATTTTCTGTTCCTTTCTTCTTTTCTGTATTTAGTGTGCACATAAATAGTTAAATAGACAAATAAATCCTGATATTTTTTTCATAGAAAAAGTTGAAGACGAAATGTTAACTTTACATTTTGTCGGATTTATTGAGTTAATCTTCTGTTATACTTATTTATGCCTTAACAGGGTATTCCCCACTTATAGTAAAGTACACTGATACTACTGATAGTTCAAAATCCAGCAAAGCTTTTTTATTTAGGTGTCTCCTACTTTTAGTGAAAATGAGCATGAGTAAAATGTTGTGTAAACAATAAAATCACTACATATTATAAAACAAAGTTGCTTCTCGCTGTCTGTCCCCATATATGCTTAGATCATTAAAACTATGCAACGAATTTTGATGCAATTTTTTTTTTAAATTAATAGATTTAGTGATTCAAGAGGAAGGTTTATATGTATAACATTGCACCCGTGCGAAGCCGGGGCGGGTCCCTAGTTTATATCTAAACCAGGCTAGGAGCTAAAAAAATTAATAGGAACAATTCTACAGCCATTAAATGATGTGATTACAAACACTTTTACACATCCTCCTATTTTTTTTAAACTAGATGAGGCCTGTATTTCATACCTGACTACTCTGAGAAGAAACAGCCGAAATTCATTGACATCTACCTTATTTGCGAAGATGAACTGAAACTACCTTTTAATGATAAAAAAATAATTTGTATGAAGGGTAGGTTTAACTAGACATTAAAAAGAATCAACAACCTATAGTCATTCACTGCTACACATAGGCCTCTCAAACACCTCAATTACAAGCAAATTGAGGCAGATTGGTAAAAATGCTTCAGAATTGAAGGGCAAAGAAGAAAAATAATAAGGATATTAATAATACCAGCCTTATACTGTCCCACTGCTAAGACAAGGGCTCTGCTCATAGAGAGAAGGTACACGTATTAAACACTCGCTAAAATCAGATCGGTTATTCCTTTACAGATGTCAGTGACGTGTAACATAAACAATGAAAGTACAAATGAATAACTTTGGAATTTGCAACACTTTGAACCCAGAATCTTGTTAAAGAGTCAAGGCATCCTATGGTGTTGGCAAGAAGTACAACTATTTGGATCGCTACTGAGTGTCAGTGTGACTAACTGATTGGTTTAATTGTTCATTTGCGAAAATGTTGCCGGTACATAGATCAACTACATAATGGAGAGTTGGACGCTATTTAATAAAAAGGAAGTGCTATGCATGATTAGGTGATCTTATTGGAATACACTATCGTTAGATAGAGTTTACTATATTGTTTTCCAGAAAACTTATAAAGAAACATTTAAAAAATTGTGTCTAAACCATACTAGACAAGACTTAGATATTACTTACATATTTAGAGTTAGACACAGACATTTTTTTTTTTAGCCATTGCTTGTAGTTGTAGGTCTTGTTCAGGCACAACATTAATCAAGTTGTGCGAGATACCACATAGCTGTATGGAAAAATTTACTCCTCAATAAAAGTTACAGCATTTTTTAATATGATAGTTTTTTTACTGGTGGTTTTTTATCGTATTTTACGCCTCAATACCATTGTTACAAGAGTCTATAAAATTAAACCTCACTGTGTTTGGGAGATCAATGGCATGTTATTTTCTAATAATAATATTAAAACCGTAGTTTGGTTATCGGCTACGGTTTTGCCGCCTTTACTAGATTTGTCCTTAGAAAAAATCGTCAAAGCAAAATCGACCTTCTACCTCTGTTAAGCAAATACAAAGTACGTCGAAAATCGCTTGCAATCAATACATTTTCCCGGTGACTCTCAACGTAATGTGGGGTTATGTTCCATGTCAATAATTTACAAACTGACATACATTCGTGACAATATAGTGAAATTAACATTAATAATAATTTATTCCAAGACTAAGTTTAAATAAGGGAAATTTTACAAACCTCGATTGTAGTTATTTCAAGAAACTTCTCATTTACATTCTGTTTCGAATCTAGGAGTGACACTTCGGAATTGGCAGACAAACAACAGCGGCAGAGATCGGACCACGTATCCATTTCAATAGACGCGCATTATTATCCAACCAGTTACACCTGGAAAAAATATTATAAACATTAAAGAAATGCATTGTTTTGACAGTTTAGTAATCAGAGACCACAATACGTTAAGGTATCCAAAGAGTAAAAATTATCTACGGACCATGCCCATAAAGACGATCTACTATTCCAAATTATAGACAAGAGACGAGCGTACAAAATGGAGGCAACTACGACACAACGGACGTGGCGTCACAATAGCGATAATGATTTCAACTGTCATGGTGGCAGCACTGACAGTCACTGACAGCTTTTTAATGTGCGTTCCGGTCAATACAGTTTTGTTACAAGTACTCTTTGGCCAAAACAAGACGAATGCTAATCTACTGAATCGCTATTCATAATTGGTTAATATATTATGTTTTATTTATTTCATTGTACAAAGTAACGCTAGTTGTTGTAAAGTTAAAAAAGTCATTTTCCCGTAAATTGTTTATGGTTTTGTGAACAATGACTCGTGAAAATAATAATATTTTCAATGGCCTAATTAAATGCCATGCATTTAAAACAGTTTTGTTGCTTATTTTGCACTGTTCTTTAATTTTGTTTAAATAAATAATTCATTAAATTGATAATAATGTTGACCATAGACAAGTTAAGAAATAATCCCAATGCAACTAGAAAGACTTCTAAGTGACAGTTGGTGATAGATAGTGTGACCCGTAGATAGAGAATGAGTGTGACCATTTCTCTTTTCCATAGTCTAAGGACCATTTAGAATTTCCTTGAGTGTGACAGAACAATTTTGACATGATAAAGGCTCCACCACATAGGAGCGTTATTATCGGTCGATAATACCGGATGCGTTAATGCGATTTCTGATTTTAGTACATTACGTATTAGGATGGCTACGAAATTACACACTACTGCGATAATAACGACGCATTATAAGTAGGACGCCTGCGTTTCTCCGTCCTGCGATATTCTGACATGAGTTCTTGGAACATTTTGTATTGGAACGCATGTGATCCCAAACACATCTGCGAGATCGTTAGTACTAGTAGTACGTCAAGTACGAAATTTGGTTTTACCGACAGTTACGAGTGTTCTAGAGATCTATAATAATATATGGATATTGATTTATCATCAGATGAAGCATTTTTATTTCCAACATTGGAAGATAAGATGACCGCCGAAAACGCCAAAAACAACATTAGGTAAAAAACCTGCCAAAACAATGAATACGAAATAGAAAGTATCGGACGATAAAAACGCAGTTGTGTGCAAGGAATCGGGACGCAGTATCGCAATAATGCACCCGGTAGTATCGACCGATAATAACGCGCCTATGTGGGGGAGCCTTTATAAATGTCACCTACAGATTATAGTTGGTCCACAGAGAAGTCAATTTTTTTCATAGGAAACGAAATTAACATTAACATCAATGCAACCCTCTAAGTTCATGTCTCATTGAATGACTATTAATTTCAAGAAAAAGTATTTAAATGGTATTAACCGATTAATTGACTTCACCGCCCCGGCGGCGGCGTCGCCAGCCGTCGCCGTCACACTGTTTTAGCAAGACTAAAATAACTAGCTATATTTCATTTCAGCCAGTAACAAATGAGTAATGGCTGCCACTCAGCCAGTGTGCGTGCGTAAGCGTGGACCATCTTGTAACGGGATTCGCTATGACTTACAGCTAGTTTTTGAGCTCACCAGATGGCGCCACTGTCGAGTAAGTGAGTCATGTCAATAATTCTATTTTAAACTTTAAAGTACCAATAACTTCATAAAACGTTTATTTTATTACGTTTAACAACATAGTGTAAACTACTAAACTAGATACATATTTACAATATTCTCCCAAAAATTAGCAAGCACGAAACATTTAAAAATCATTTTACCTCCAAGTACCTAACAAATAAGATCCTAAGTTGCTACTTAAAATCTTCAAGTCATAATTAGTCAGGAATGGCTCAGTCTAGACCATATTCGTGAATAATATTAAAATATAATACGTGATAGATAAAAGCACGCAACGCGCGGACACTATTATGACATAGCTGGCATTTCTGAACCCGGTGAATTTTGTGGTTACCGTATCGCAACTACAAGATGCTGCAGCATCGGTTTTCACATTATCACCCGCTAGGTTATTATTGTTCTGTGTGTATCACTGCTGGCCCGCACACTGTCACTGCGATGATGTGTGGTTGTGGTACCTGTAAATGGCTACTTACAACTGCGAGTGTGATTGATCATAAAATATGGCGTAAAAGTCACCTACAACAAACATTTTCGTTTTCGTTAGATAAATAATGTGGTATGTACAGACGCCAGACATCTACTACAATCTGTCAAATTTCTTTAATATATTTTCAACTTTATCACCAAAGCATTAGTTACAGTTTTGGGT
Organism: Eugnorisma glareosa; assembly: GCA_947578425.1. NCBI lineage: Eukaryota > Metazoa > Arthropoda > Insecta > Lepidoptera > Noctuidae > Eugnorisma > Eugnorisma glareosa. The sequence continues at coordinate 14,290,516 of OX387967.1, read as the reverse complement.
AGCTTGTTGTGTGTTAAGGAGGTGTTTTTTCCCCCATACAATTGTGGCCAAACAATGTACCATATCAATAAAGGTACGAAGTTATAGGAAAAAAATCGCAGATACTGAAAAAAAAAATTTTGGATTTATTCATGCATTTGTACCACCTAAAATTATCGATCAAAGATGCTAAAACTTGCAACCCAAGAATTTTAATCTGGCAATCTTGTGATTCATTTCTCCGATGATGCGTTTCGTTACTTCATTTTATACACGTATGAAAACCTAAAAATATACTATTTAGAATTTAGTTTTGTATTAAAGTTCAGTTATTTTTCCCTGGCACACTTTTTTTGTGAAACATTATGGGATCAAGAATTTAAAAAATACATTTATTTCATATTTCATGCGTTTGGTTAGCTACTGGCCAAAAGACAGTGCTCCAGGGTCAATAATTTACTATTTTATTCCTTTTGCTGTTGTCGTTGTCAACATTGTCATTCAGATTATTAGACCGATCTCGAAAGAGTTTAATATTTTGACAGATGGAATAGTTTGACAGCCGCTAGCGCTCTTAAGAACGTTTCTTTGAACGCAGTTACAATTCGAGGTAGTGTTTTTTCATATTCTTTTATTTCTTAATCTATCGAATATTGAAGGATTTAAAATACTGCTAATAACACAATGTATTGGAAAGAATTTAAATAGTAATTTGTACCTCGGTACATGTTTTGGCCGAAAAAAAAACACCTTCTTTCCTTGATAGTTTTCAACTTTAAACAAAAGCATAAGGTTCATGTTCAATTGGGAAAATTTTACAGTTTGGGATAGCTTGATGTGCTGGCACAGAATAAATAGTAGGTATAAGTAGTGCTGGCGCGTCTGTACTATACTTTCATAAGTGCTCATTTACGGAGATGCAGCGCGTTGCTCGTTTTTTTCGTTTCCGGAGAGACGGCGGCGCACAGTGGGCCCATACTGAAAATTAGTGGACTTAGGCAACAAAGTTCCTATATCGTTGCGATTTTTTTTTATATGACTTATTATATTATTCCTGACAACTTTTATTCTTATAAAATTTCTTCTAAAGTTGATAGTTTGTCTTGAAAAAAATTAATTAGATTTTTTTGTATGGAGCGAATCACGTTTAATTTTTTTTCTTCAATTGTACTAATATGTTGAGTGTGTGGCGTGAGTATATGATAGCTAGGGTCATTTTCTATTCATGAAAAAAAAAATCGGCGCCGGCCATCTGCGGCAGCGCGAGTAATCATTCGGTAAAAAAAAATTATTTGGAAGAATTTTTTTGTCATTTAAAATAAATTCAAAGCATATTTTTTGTCTCATTTGGCTGTTTTCACCTTCTTTTTAGTTAAATAAATAGTTTTAATAGCGCATACGTACTTATAACTAGTAATTCTGGTAGAGATTTAGTTATTATTGCATGTTATCGGTAGCACCTGCATTGTGATTGATGACTCATTTGTTTGTGCACTCGGCTAAGCGCATAACTAATGAGTCATCGAAAAATGCTCGTCTCTGATTGGCTGAATAATTTGCACTGACTGTTATGTCCACTACTTGAGTAATTAACACTAACTATAAATATAAAGACATTCATTAAGTCCATCTAGTTTCGCTCTTGTCGCTTGTTTGTGAACACAATGAAATACTTGTATTTTTATATTTACATTAGAACTATGGCTGGATTTTGTACCAACCTAGATCTTTTTGTGAAATTAAGAAGTGGCGGTGATCTGAAAAATCATATGTTTCTGTATGAAAGTATCATTTCTGTCTTGACTACCGAAGTTTCTGAAGAAGACAAGAACCGAATCAAGGAGTTCTGTCGACTTTTTTGTGTAAATTTAAATAAAAAGTGGATAGAGTCAAGTAGAAATCAAAAAACTTTTATGAATCGTGTAATTAATCGCAAGTGGTTGGAAAAAAACATCAACTGGCCTGTTTGTGACAGTGTTGATCTGAGAAGTGTGATGGGCTTTTCGGACGCAGCCTTATCTGAGCTTGTGGATATAGATTGCCATGTTCCTACACTTGCAGTATGTACTGCGGAAGCGGGAACATCTACAGAAAAGGAGCACAGAAAACCGTTCGAAGAGTTAAGTAATAAGCAAAAGAAAAGACGTTCTACTTCCATAGTAGAAGAAAATTCCGAGGAAGAGTTGCAGCACTGGTACATAACAAAATTGAAAGACAACGGCAAAACGAATCTGGCAAAAGTGGTCGAATACCTTTCCAGTAATCCAGATGCGCTATCCGAAGTAGAAGAGAGACTATTCAAAAAGCAGAGCTTAAGTACTGTCTCTGAAGATAAGTGTTTAGCTCTTTATACATCAGTTGCGCTCTCGAAATGGAAGTACTTAGCTCTTCGACAATTTCTGAAAGAAGAAAACTGTACTGCCTTTCCATCTTATCCAAAGCTTGTAAATGCCAAGAAAAGATGTTACCCACCACAAGAGAGTATTGAGATTACCGAAAACGGAGCTCACATTAAATTGCAAGCGCTATTAGACCACACTGTGGAGAGGATATTACTTGATATAAATACTGTTGATAGGTCTCAAAATGAATAACTCAAGTTGACCTGGAAATGGGGACTTGATGGTTCTTCGTCGCAGAGTAACTATAAACAGAAAACGTCAAACACAGCTACAGAGTTCGATGATTCATCAGTAGTCATGATAAGCATCGTCCCTCTTCGGCTAGTGTCTACTAGGCCATATCTGGGAATGAAAATCTAGTTTGGGAGAACCCCACACCTTGCTCAACTCTGTACTGTCGACCAGTGAAGTTCACTTTCACTTCGGAGACAGCTGACTTTATAAAGTCTGAAGAGTCTGAGATGAAAAAACAAATTGATGAACGAATATCTACACAGTGTGGAAATATTATTGTATCACATGAATTGCATATGACCATGATTGATGGAAAAGTGGCCAATATTATTGCTGGAGTACCATCATATGCAACGTGTCCCATTTGCTTGGCAAAACCGAGTGAGATGAATAATTTAGACGCTTTGACTTCTAAACCACTTCGTGAAGAAATTTACAAACAAGGAATTTCTTCACTGCATATGAAGATTCGGTGTATGGAATGTCTTCTCCATATATCTTATAATCTGGATTTTCAACGATGGGCTGCTCGCGGCGAACATAAGGCTTTGAAACAAGCTAAAAAAAATACCACACAGCAAGAGTTTCGTGAGCAAACTGGAATGCTGATTGATATAGTCAAACAGGTATGTATTTAATTTTCGCTCTCTTTATGTTGTTTGTGAATTATATCTCTATGTATTGTATATTACAGTATTGTTTTCCCATTTTAGGGTTTTGGAACTACAAACGACGGGAATACAGCGAGGCGCTTTTTCCAAGATTACAAAAGATCTTCCAGAATAACGGGAATTGACGAAAATCTGATTTTCAGATTTTCCGTTATTCTACAAGCCATATCAAGCCATATCAACAAACAGCCCTTTTCAGGGCTACAATTACTTCACAGTTTCATATTGATCATACGTACGATAACTTATACTATAATAATATACATACAGTTGATTATGTAGATAATTATCAACGAATTGCCCGTACAAATTTAAATTATTTCACTTAACATTAACAAAATTAGTATAACCTGAAACATTACGATATATTTATTCAACAATAGATAACGTGCAGTTAAAAAATAACACAGCCAATCAGAGACGAGCATTTTTCGATGACTCATTAGTTATGCGCGCACAAACAAATGAGTCATCAATCACAATGCAGAGCACCTGCATTGTGATTGATGACTCATTTGTACCGATAACATGCAATAATAACTAAATCTCTACCAGAATTACTAGTTCTAAGTACGTATGCGCTATTAAAACTATTTATTTAACTAAAAAGAAGGTGAAAACAGCCAAATGAGACAAAAAATATGCTTTGAATTTATTTAAAATGACAAAACTCTCCTCTCACTCTACTCGCACTGCCGCAGATGGCCGGCGCTGATTTTTTTTTCGTGGATAGAGAATGACCCTAGCTATCATATACTCACGCCACACACCCAACATATTAGTACAATTGAAGAAAAAAAAATAAACGTGATTCGCTCCATACAAAAAAATCTAATAATTTTTTTTTAAGACAAACTATCAAGTTTAGAAGAAATTTTATAAGAATAAAAGTTGTCAGGAATATTATAACACGTCATATAAAAAAACATCGCATCGATATGGTAACTTTATTGCCTAAGTCCACTAATTTTCAGTATGGGCCCACTGTGCGGCGGCGCGGCGCGTGCAACGGCCCGCGTTATCACACGCCCTAACACAAACCACAATGTATGATGTTGTTTACGAAGACGCGGGGTGTGACGCGGCGCGTGGTGCAGTGCGTGAGGAGCAGCGGTGCCCGCCGCGGAGCGGGCGGTGTCATCTGCCATACAATGTTCATAAATTGCTCGTGTGGCGCCGCGTGCACAACCGCGTTGAACGCCGCGTGCGACGCGGCGGTGTCATATGCTCAGTGCCGTGCAGGTCAGTGTCAGGTTGTATGTTGATGAAAATATGAATCGCGCCAGTAACACGTATGAAGTTAATTCAAATCATCAATACAATCCTCCAAGTTCATATAATCCCAAAGAGTGACTTTTTCATGAAATAGCTATTGAATGGGGTTATATGAACTTGGAGGGCTGTATTGATGATTTAAATGATTATAATTCTGTAACTCCATACGTGTTACTGGCGCGATTCATATTTTTATCAACATAAAACCTGACACTGACCTGCACCCCTAAGACGACCCACTGACCGCAAATTGTAATAAACTTGAGAAAATAAAAATTCGCGGGCTACCTTTGCGCTTCCACCTTGGCAAATTAAACAATAAGGTATTTGCAAGAAATACAAAACTTATTTTATTTCTTAAAAATGCCTTGTATTGGACTATAAAAACATTGTAGTAAACTTGTTTAATTCTCTAATACAACACTTATTTTACAATTTAATATTAATTTTATTTAGCGTGTTTTTGGCGAAACGGAACTCAAACACTAAACGCATCGATTCCGGTAGTGACGTCAAAATCCATGTGTCAAAGAAACATTTTTAATTGAAAAGTACTTAAAGTTTCACTAAGATTTTACTATACTATTGTTATTGCAATTTTTGCTTAAATAAAGCACTTACATTTTAGTAAAACTAATGTACAAAGGGCAAAAAATTAGATTTAAACAAGGCAGATAGACGTAAGTGACATCAAAGTCCTGACATGAATGGCCGCGATAGTCATGGACGTTTGAACTGTCGTAGAAAATTGTAGGAGTTTAATATTTTTTTTGTGCGACAAGCAGTAGTTGAAATTAACTTTTAATTATTTTCTTGGGTTGATAGTACTGCATATTATTGATTTAAGTGAAAAAAAAATTACATGCATATTCCCTATTGGTTAGGGCATCACCTCTTAGGGGCACCACAAACAGTACAAAAAAAATTGCTAGCACATGAAAGCAAGTCATATTTCAATAAATAAATGAAAAATGTTTAGATTTTTAGTGTATGTAAGTAAAAGTGAATAGGATACTCCTTAGGTAGATACGATTCATGTTATGGGCGCATTCACACTTACGACAGTATTTTTAATGAAGATGAAAGGAAAGGATTTCTTATTTTTGCCTTTTTTATTGGAGTTTACTATTTGAACGAACTAGTTTTATGTCACATAGATATTCGAAAGTAGGAAGTGCAAATTGATCGAGGGCAAGCTGTCTGATGGAAAGTAACGGTGGAAGGGCAAGGGTAGCCCGTGAAATTTAATTTTTCATATGTTTATTGCAATTTGCAGGTCAGTGTCAGGATGTGTGTTGATGAAAATATGAATCGCGCCAGTGTGTTACTGGATAAGTCTGTTTAATTTTTAGCAAAAAAGTTTTTTTCTTGAAATAGTTATTGAGTGAATATTTCCACCACCACCTTAGGGTCACTAATAAAATAGGTCTTGATGGCAGCTGCAATGTTGAGAAGATAATTAATTTATTAGTAGCACTACAGATAAAAAAAAATAAAAAAAATTGGGTAATGACTTGCTTTGAACTTTGAAACGTTATGATTTGGGTCTTGATGAAATTAAGAGTACTATTACTTTATCTTGGATAAAAAAATTATAGTCCAGTATTTCCATGGACGTATCCGATTGTCCTCAGAACAAATGGCGCGTAAAGTGCGATCCAGAATTCCCGCCAGAACTTACAAAATGGCGGTCGAATATGCGATCTCTTCGATACCGCCACAACAAGGCCTGAGATTGATTGATCAGCCGCCTGTTTGCGATTGATTTGCTATAGAATTGATTGGTTCAGATATTTCTGTGCAGTGAATTCAAAGCAAACACAAGGCCACAGTGTTTGGTAGTGCAAAATTGAAAATTACATTTCTGGAAAAAAAAAAAGCTATTGTTTTAGCTTTTATTGGCTGGGTTGTAATGTATTGCTGGTAGGTACTATTGGCGCCTGTATAACATTGACACGAGGGTGCTGTTTGTGAAGATTTGTGAAATTGCCTGTAGAAAGTGGTAAGTATTAAAAAAAAATGGCAACGATATTTTCGGCTAATGCCACGCGTGAAAAGATCCGTATACAAAGCACAGCTATACTATTTTCAAGACCTCCTTTTTTAAACGTAAGGATCACATTTAAAAAAGGAGGTATTCGAAATTTTGAAAAAACATATTTTCTTTATGATAATTATTAAGGTTGATTCACAACTTCATCTCTTTACATTCCAAAACGCTTAGTTGACACTCCCGTGACCCAAGGGCTGACTTTTACCTTGGCCAAAGGCTTAGCATTGCCATACAACGTGGCAACGCCGCCAGTCTATTGGGTACATTACCAGTTGACAGCGTTGAGGAGACGTTTTTTGACGCCATTTTTTAAGTTTATTCATAAGTTAGATATTATGTAAGTACTGTTATTGTAATTTATAAATTATTAATTTGGTTAGTCAAATTCAATTAAAACAGGGTTTTATTTTATTTTTGTCATTTTCTTAAGTTCTATCACTCTGGTTCCATTATTGTAATAGTAACAAAACTAAACACAAATGTACCTACACAAAAATTCTCTAGTCGATGTATGGTGTGAGTATAGTTGTAAATAAACCGTTTTAAACCAAAATCAGTGGTTTAAAACCCGTTTTAAATTTGTTTAAAACGGTTTAAAACCACGACCACGTGGGCCGTACCTTGATTACGAATGACTTAAAAAAGTAGTTTAAAAGGCTATTGAAATCATTTACCATTTTTATTAATATATGTGAAGTCATATATCATATTTATACTACTATTTAGGATTAGACACTGAAAACAATCATGTTTTGGGTATTTATCGAAATAAAACGGCAATGCCGCATTTTTATTTTTCACTTTGCTACCAAAAGCGCAACGGGGAGAGATGGGGCAGATAGGGATTAATTTTATGTTTGTCTGTCATGTTAATGAAGGTGGATTTTAAAACATTTTTATTTTATTTTCCTTTTATATATTCTAAATCAGGAAGGTGTGGTCTAGATAACTTCGTGTAAAGCCTCAGTGCATTCCAAAAAAAAAAATCATTCTAAACCATATTAAACCGCTAAGTGTGGTTTTAAATCGTTTTAAACCAAAAAAACGGTTTAAAACAAAATGGTTTAAAACGTTTAAAATTCCTTTTGCATCTCTAGGTGTGAGTGACACAATGTTTGTAACTGTTTTTTCGTTGACATTTAACGATAACGATTTTTAATGTACCTACTATCTATGGGAACCATCGACACGAAGAACAAGTATGCTATGATACGTTTAGAGTTTACATTGATAAGTTTAGCGATTGTTTTATTACTTATTTTAAGGGTATAAGGAACATGGTGTAAAATTCCTCAACAATAGATAGAATCCTCCGATGGACGGGTGTTATGTCTAGTGGGCTATTGCCCGGGTCGGGTTTTTAACCGACTGCGCCAGAAGGAGGGTTATGTTTTTCGAGAGTATGTATGTGTGTATGTATGTATAATTGTTTGGCACGCTCTGTGGCCTGAACGGCTCGATGGATTTTAGCTTGAGAGGTGTCGTTAGATTCGTATTTACTTTGAGAGTGACACTGGGTATATCAAAAGAATAAAAGAAAAAACAAAAGAAAAAAACGGTAATTTAAAAAATTAAAAACCCCTAATGTATAAAAAAAAAAAAGCATAGAACATAACGACTTAAACAGTCGGGTTAAAAAGCCCATTATTGGGACGATTTAAGCTGGTCTATATATGTTAATGGGTCCCGACTGTTTAAGTCGGTATGTTCTATGCGTTTTTTTTTTTTTTACGCTGTCGGGTTTTTTAATTTTTTATTCTATTTGGTCTTACGGTGAAAGCGCCTGGGTAGCCAGCGAAATAGATTTTTTTTTACGTTTTTAGGGTTCCGTACGCAAGGGGTAAAAACGGGTCCCTATTACTAAGACTCCACTGTCCGTCTGTCTGGCTGCCTGTCACCAGGCTGTATCTCACGAACCGTGATAACTAGACAGTTGACATTTTCACAGATGATGTATTTCTGTTGCCTAAAAATAATATTAAATAAATATTTACGGGGGGCTCCCATACAACAAACGTGTTTTTTTTTTTTTTAATAATCGACTCGCATTTGGCCGGTTTTTTTTCGATTTACAGGTCAGTGACGGGTTACAGATAATTAAAATATGATTCAGTGTCAGGTTGCATGTTGATTTAATCAACATAGGTACAACTGCTAGACATGTACAAAAAAAAAATTATAAAATCTTTTCGCGCCTAAAATTCATTTCATTCCAATTAGTACGAAGTACGAATATCTACAACATGAATACAGAAATACGGCTGAATAAACCCTCTACGCCGATACTCGGATGATGGATGGACTCTGAAGGGACTATTCAATCAAGCGCTGCGAAAATGCCCTCTCATGCTAAAATCTTACCCCTACTATTTGTATTGCGTATTTGCGTACCCCGTGAATAGGTAAATTAAGTCTGTCACAAAGAAAGAAATAGGATTTTTGTCAAACGATTAAACTTTGGATTACTAATTTTATATTAATGGAAAACATGCCTGGTTCAAAGTCAAACTCAAACTCAAAGCGTTTATTTCAATTAGACCTTCGCAGGCACTTTTGAAAGTCAGAAAAACAAAGGCGTGTTTATATTGGTTAAAATGCTTGTCTCTGGATCACCCAAAGGTTAACTAGAAATGAAGTAGAAAATGCCTGTGGCATTAAGTCCGCCTCTGTTCATTGTGCTTGAAGTGTTAAATAAATAAAATTGTCTCAGCTTAGCATAACTTCTCTAACTTACTAGTTATGACTAGTTCCTTCTAAATTTGGACCTAATCAAACAACAATACCCAAAAAAGGAGTTTGAATGTAAGTCGGTACAGTTTAAAGTCCGTTCAATCATTATAAACCAGCCATTGCCCGCGACCTTTGCTTCGCTATTTAAATCGGATTCTGTTGACAATTTTATGGGTTTTAATTTTTTGCACGAAACCCTAATCCTTTTTCTAAATTAATAGTAAGCCTAAGTTACTTCGTATAAAATCAGTTATCTGCCAGTAAAAGTCCCGTCAGAATCAGTCGAGTCGATCCGGAGATTAGCCGGAATAAACAACTCTCTGTCTAAGAGTTAGGCATAGACAATATTGTCCATCCTTGTGTCTTTTCAAATCTTCTTTTCCGTACACGTTCGTCCGTCCGTTCCCTGGGTCAGGATAGGATACTTTTTAATGGCGTGCATTGGCTTTTAGACTACTTAGGCGGGGCACTAGTCAGATGTTACCCCGATGCAGATGGTACTTTTCTGTGCATCATTTCCTGATAAAACCGACAAAGGGTGCAGTCGCGGGCAGAACCTAGTATCAATATAAATTCGGAATAAATTCTATTATATTCCTGCGACACTGGTAGTGGTCAAATAGAAACAGATTTAAATGAAAACGTTTGGTAGCACATTCGTTCCGGGTAGAATCATTCTGTTATAACTTTTATATGATCAGATTTATTTACCTGAGATTTGACGTAGATTGGAGTAAAAAATACTTAAGTGCGTGTTTGCAAGTTTTTGAATACGTTGATTTTGGAGTTCCGTCATTCGTCAGTTCCAAAATAAATATATGAATGAAGTTATGGGGAACCGTTTACGTCCTCAGGTGATGCAACTTTTGACACGCGCGCGCGCGTGCTTGTGTCAGATAGGTACTTCCTTCGCGTGAGTCTGATGACTCGTGGTATGCTAGTGCGTGCTATACCACTCCGGCTCTGTTTCTCGCTCTTGCAAATGACGGTTCTGAGCGACAGAAAATGATAGGAGCATGGAGAAATGGTTCAACCCTTACCTAGCAATATGTTTCATTAGTTATTTTATTCCACAGTGGCTGTCGCAACACGCGTACCGCTGCACGTACAGACGCCAGCACATCATGCTACCCGAAACTATCAAATTTTCCCAATCAACCTTGAACTTAATGCTTAAGCGATAAAATTAAAAATCTATTTAAGAAATTTGACAGATTGTAGTAGCTTGATGTTCTGCCGTCTGTAAGTGTAGCTTGTGGACAAGCGGATAAGCTTCTAGGATTTGGTTGACGGACTAATTTATCTATATACATATAATAAAACAGTAAAAGAACTGTGTCTGTACATTGAATATATTAAAAAAATAATTATTGAGGGGGGTTTGGAAACAGTAATAGAGCACGAATCCAAAAAAAAAATTCTGTCTGTTTGTCTGTATGTCTGTTTGTTTGTACACGCTAATCTTCGGAACTACTTGACGGATTTAAATGATTTTTTTTTTGTTGTAAAGGTATTAAATCTGGGTAACATATAGGCTATAATTTATCTTGGAAACTTGAACATCTGATGCAGCACTGCAACAGACCAGCTAAACCATAAGAGATACAAAAATGGTACCATAGCAAAAATTGTTCCACGTGATGAGCATTTTCTGCTAAGAGAATAAATTTGAAGATCTGGAACACCTGAAGTGGAACTCCAAGAGCCCAGCTACACTATAACATATATAGGAATGACGCCTTAGCAAGAGTTGTTCAGCCTGATGAGCACTCTCTGTTGTCGTATAAAATTTGAAGACCTGGAACAGCTGATGTGGAACTCCAAGAGCCCAGCTAAACTATAACATATATAGGAATGACGTCTTAGCAAGAGTTGTTCAGCCTGATGAGCACTCTCTGTTGACGTATAAAAATTGAAGATCTGGCACACGCGTTGTGGAATTGAAAATAAAAAAAAAATAAAAAAATGAAGATCTGGAACACCTGATATGGAAATCAAAGCTATCACTAATTTCACTGTATAATTATAAAATAACATAAGCTGGGAGTACCTCCACGCGGTGAAGGCGGTAACAGTTTAGGACTGATTTTCGATGAAAATTCGATGAATCATTGAAAATTTGACGCTACTGACCAAAACTCCCATTTATATTTTATTTTATCAAATAAATAAGCCTTCGGGCTTATGTTATTTGAGTGTTTAATTTCCTTTTTCATTTATTTTCGTGACACGGTAGCCTACCCGGTAACGCAGGGGAGCAGTCACTTAGATTTTAATTGATTTAGGTATCTTCAGAATTAAACTATAACTGTTAGAAAGAGGTCAAATCTTTCCCAATGTTCCAAAAGGAGCTAAAAGATTGAGGATCATAAGATCCCAAGAATCTACCGAAGAGCGTCAGGAGAGACTTGATGCTGTTCGAGAACATCAGGCTGCAACTCGCTCCGTAGAAACCTCTTCGGATCGCGAAGAACACTGGAACACCTGATATGGAAATCAAAGCTACCACTGCATCAGATGTTCAAGTTTCCAAGATAAATTATAGCCTATATGTTGCCCAGATTTAATACCTTTACAACAAAAAGACCCTTCACGAAGCGGTCAACCAAGCATTTGTACATCAAACTAAGTCTTTACGCAGAGAGTGCTCATCAGGCTGAACAACTCTTGCTAAGACGTCATTCCTATATACGTTATAGTGTAGCTGGGCTCTTGGAGTTCCACTTCAGGTGTTCCAGATCTTCAAATTTATTCTCTTAGCAGAAAATGCTCATCACGTGGAACAATTTTTGCTATGGTACCATTTTTGTATCTCTTATAGTTTAGCTGGTCTGTTGCGGTGCTGCATCAGATGTTCAGCGAGGAAGTGAGGAAACTCGGTATGTAATGGGAGGTAACCCATCCACGGGCCAACCTAGGCAAAACTTAACATAGCGGACAGTCGCGCATCATGTTCCGCACTTATCTCTAGAGACCTAGAAGCAGATGCGTAGATACGCTGAGAACTAATGCGTAATTATCTATCCGTGAACGTCTGCGACTCACGAGACAATGCATGATTTCTTCACTGGTCTCTTGAGACCTGGATGTAAATGCGTAAATACGCTGAGAACGCAGGTATGCTTCGCGATCCGAAGAGGTTTCTACGGAGCGAGTTGCAGCCTGATGTTCTCGAACAGCATCAAGTCTCTCCTGACGCTCTTCGGTAGATTCTTGGGATCTTATGACCCTCAATCTTTTAGCTCCTTTGGAACGTTGGGAAAGATTTGACCTCTTTCTAGGCATAGTTATAGTTTAAATTTGAAGATACCTGATCAATTAAAATCTAAGTGACTGCTCCCTTGCGTTACCGGGTAGGCTACCGTGTCACGAAGATAAATGGAAAAGGAAATTAAACACTCAAATAACATAAGCCCGAAGGCATATTTATTTGACAGAATAACTGGAAGAAAAGGTATTTGTTGTGTAGGTATTAAGTCTGGGCAACATATAGGCTATAATTTATTTTGGAAATTGGAACACCTGATGCAGAACCGCAACAGAACAGCTAAAGTATAAGAGGTATAAAAATGGTGTAATAGCAAAAATTATTCCACGTGAAGAGCATTTTCTGCTGTGAGAATAAATTTGGAGATCTGGAACCCTGTTGTGGATCTCCAAAGCCCAGCGACACTATAACATATTAAGGAATGACGTCTTAGCAAAAGTTGTTTAGTCTGATGGGCATTTTTTTTTTTTTTTTTTTTTACCGATGGGAAATCATCAAATAACCCCTCCCGCTCTGGGCTGAGCAGGAGGGAGTGTCAGACTTCTACTGACTAAAACCCATCCATGTTCCTTCCTTTGCCCTTTGTGTTCCAGGGCCGCGGTATCTCTTTCGAACAGTCCCGCAACCCTGGCAGGATGGGCATTTACTGTGGACTTACGAAAATGAAAGATCTGGAACGTCTTCAATCGTCTCGCTCATACAGTTGTTTTCCCGTCCCCGGGCCTCAGAATTCTACATCAGACGTTTCAGATCTTCGATTTTCTTGACGACCCCGTTGTCGCTGGCAAAAGCAACAGGATCCGCGTACGAAGTCGCGGGCAGAAGCTAGTATGTTAATACGCAAGGGGCTAGTTGGTAGCGGTACCAGGAGAACAGGGTGTGACAGGAGGACAGGTGGCGAAACGTGATGCATTTACTAAAATTAGAGCACGTTGTGGCCTTTAAGAAAGCGATAGTTATAATAAATGTATGTAAATACTTACCTATAAGGGCTCCACCTTAGGTTAACGACACATTTGATTTTTACAAAAAGAGAACAAAGTATCTGTTTCGCATCGACGCGACGTGATCTTAAAGCTCCCATAACTTGTGCTCTTTTTGTACGGACAAACAGTCGAACGCCGTCAGTCAATATATATTTAGATTAACACATTTTCACACTAAACAAAACATGAATGAATGCCTAAGTATTTTTGCGCTGTTGGAGTTCAGCTCAGGCGAGCCGATCAATGGATATCCAAAAAACCGGGCATAATAGACTGAAGACATTTTTTTTTTGATAATTGCATCTCGCAGTTCAGCCTATGAGGCTGCTTAACCTGACTAATCCTTTGGATGCCTTGAAATTAAGGCCTTCAGCCAGGAACATAAAACTTGGACTGAAGACATGATTCATACGACGTTTTATATGAGTGCAAGCAGTAAAATATTTATCTACTTAAAAGAGGATAAAGGGTCGAAACTTACTTTTAGTATTATTTTTTATTATTATTTTAGTTCTAGAATAGAATAGAATAGAAAAAAAACTCCAAAAAACTGTAAAATTATTATTTTATTTTAAAGTTCATTAAAAACATAAAAGCCGTAAGAAGTTTGTAAGTTCGAATGTAGGACGTGATCTCCGAATCTATTAATTCGATTTAAAAAAATCATTCAATGATGGAAATCTACTATTTCCGAGTGTCACAGGCTCATGTTCCTTAGACACGGACGGAACCGCGTCCAGAAGCTAGTTCTTACTAAAGGAAAAATATGTGTTCCCCGTTTGTCAGTCATACATTCTACTTTTTTATTTCTGCCGCAGTTTTAGAGGCCTAGTGTCAGATAAGCACAGAAAACGGTTCAAATGGTAGCGGGTATTCCGAAACTTTGGACAATGTGAACCCGTATTATTTTACACAAACTTCAACATCGCAGCACCTACCCCTGTGGGAACAGGGGTAGATAGAAACTAAAAACTAAAGAACACCGGTTAGTAAAACGTTGCTTGCAATTTTGTCAGGACTCGTGGAGCCGTCCGAACTCGGTGGAAACGTCAGGGCGCCCGCGAAATTCAAATTTTCTTGCGTTTTTTACAATTTGCAGGTCAGTGTCAGGTTGTATGTTTATGGGTATATACGCGGGACACTCAGAAAGTTTTACGACACTAAAAATTGTTAATAAAATTGTTCTATAGGTACATATATTTTTATTAAATCTTTTCAAAGTACCCTCCACCAGCCTCTATACAAAGATTCATGCGTCTGAACCAGTTTTCAAAACACTTTTTCCAGTCCGCCGCAGACACCTCGTTTACAGCCTGCTCGAACGCAGCCAGCGCATCTTCCGGCGACGAAAATTGTATCCCCTTGAGCTGATTTTTTATTTTTGGAAATAAAAAGAAGTCACACGGTGCTAGATCAGGGCTGTAACGAGGGTGACTCAGGAGTTTGACTGGTGTACTGTCCAGGAAGTCCCTCGTTTTGAGCGCGGTGTGTGCAGGCGCATTGTCGTGGTGGAGCAGTAGTCCGCGGAGCCCTGTGTTTGGTCGCTTGTTGCTCACAACAGAAAAAACTTCTGGTATACATTTGGTAGTATACCATTCGGCGTTGATGCTTTCTTCTTTGATCTCGTAAGGAAATTGAGGCCAAGTGGCCAGTCAAATTAAAAAAGCTGGCGATCAAAATCTTCCCCCCGCTTCGAGATCGCTTCACTTTGATAGGCGTTGGTTCATTTTGAAACACCCAAACTGTCGACTGGCGGTTTCTGGATCGTATTGATAAATCCAGGACTCATCACCTGTTACGATGTCGTAAACACGCCGAGACGAGCCTGCTTCAAATTTGTTCAGCATATCACGGCACCATTCCACCCGGGCCTGCTTCTGAGCGTCGGTGAGGTAGTGCGGCACCCAGCGCGATACTATCCTCCTCACGCGAAGATGCCCGTGTAGAATCTCGTGAACGCTTCCCGATCCAATCTTTGATATGTGCTGAATCTCCTGATATGTAATTCGCCTATTATCTTGGATTAAATTTTTCACTGCTAGCACGTTTTCTTCCGTAATAGCCGTCAAAGGGCGACCGCTTCTTTCTTCATCCCCCAAGGTTGGTCGACCGCGCCTAAATTCGTTATACCAACGATACACGGTTGCCTTGGAGGGGCCTTCATCCATAAATGCCAATTGAAGTCTATCGAACGATTCATCCGGTTTCAGGCGACACTTGAAATCGTAAAAAATCATAGCTCTAAAATGTTCCCGGCGCAGATCCATTTTTCAGTAAGACACGATACTTTGAATTGGCACGCAAAAAATGTGGAGGGAAATTTTGAAAATGGAACACATATTTTTACTTACAAGTAATCATATTTTCGAAAAAGATTCTAACTGGCCAGTCTCCCATATATAAAAACTATTTATCGCAATACTTTCTGAGTGGCCTGGTATATGATGCTCTATGGTTGATGGAAAATGAGTCGCACTATAGTCACGTATGTTACAGAATTATAATAATTAAAATCATCAATACAACCCTCTAAGTTCATTTAACCCCATTGAATGACTTTTTCATCAAATAAAACAAAAACCACTAGTTACTTCTTATTGTATTTATGTTTGTTTCGTTTAGCTTGCAGACATACCTTTATGATTAATGGTGATTTTGACACATTTTTAATGATTTTGACATTATTTTCCTTTATTTAACTTTTATACAAATTATTTACAAAATATTTAAAAATATAAAAAAATTGTTGCCCACCGGTATCGGGAACAGGGTCCAAGCTACCGGCGCGGCGGTCAGGGCTCCAGAGAGAGGAACCTCCTAACAATACGAGCCGTGTCCAGGAGTACTGCTTTCTGAATCAAGCCCTTGATCCAGCTGCCTAACGAGAGCCTCCTCGGGTATTCATTGAGGCTCTTAGCAATTAAGCCATGGGCTGATACGACTATCGGCACAATGATCGCTGAGTCCACATCCCACATGTCGACAACCTCGCGAGCCAAGTCAAGATATTTTATTTGCTTATCTTTCTCGGCTTTCACGAGGTTCTCATCATGCGGGACCGTTATGTCAACAATCATTGCGCGCCGCTCTGATCGATCCACCACCACTATATCAGGCTTATTGGCTAGAATAGTCCTGTCAGTGATGATGGGTTGATCCCAATACAATGTGATATTGCCATTTTCGAGAACTGGGTCGGGCACATACCTATAGTACGGCACTTCCGATTCCACAAGGCTGTATTTTAGAGCAAGTTGCTGATGGATAATTCTGGCTACAAGGTTGTGTCTATACTACTACTCCGGCTAACGGAGAGTTCCGTTAGCCAAACGAGAACACCCGGAGATAGTGTGACGGATTGATTCACCTGGACGGTGGCATGCCCGATATATTTGACATATTGAAATTATTATTATTACTTATTTTGACATTATTAATACCTAAGTTATTACCAATTTTTATGTACTAAATATTATATACTAACACTAGTGTTTAAGATGTGTATGTATTACTGACATATTGGATTGAACGATCTGTTAATAAATGATTTATTATTATTATATTTTTTGTAATTTTTATTTTATTTCTTATAGTTGAACTTGGACCAAAGATCGGATGGTTTATGTTATAATCTAAGTACTGTTTGTTTTATTTTTCTTATTATTAATGTCAAATATTTATGCTGCATTGGCTTCGGTTGGTCACGTTTTTTCACGGGTGACCACTGAAAACCAGCGCAGTGCTGTGGGCCTCATTGCACAGCATCATGCTGAGTGGTAACCTGTTAGACGCAGTCACGACGTGCAAGCTCAAAGCTGTCAACTTTGTTCTGTTCTGTTGTATTCTAAATGTTTGTAAGCGTTGTATGTTTATTGTTTAGTTTTTTCTAATTTTGTTTACACGTCATATCCCTGCGACAAATAAATATTTGTTCAATACACTTTCTTGAAAACTGGTTCTTATCGCACTACGATTAGGTTCAACATGAAATGTATTTTAACACGCGTCGATTTTCAATATTTTTCGGAAATAAAAAAAATCCATAGAACTATACTAATTCTTCTACTAACATGCATTCCGCCTCAAATGCAATAACAAAGTTTCCCCACTTATATCAAAATGTACTATTTCTTTCTTTCTTTCATTCAACTGTAATTTATTGGGGCCGACTGTCATTCGTAGATCTCTGACAGTTGTTACACTAGTCAGGAGTCGGAAAGTCTACATGGATCTCTTACGTCTCTCTCTTATGATCTGACTAAAAGATCTCATCTACACTAATATTTATAAAGAGGAAAGATATTTATTTTTGTGTGTATGTTTGTAATGAATAAACTCCAAAACTACTGCGCCGATTTAAAAAATTCTTTCACCAATAGAAAGTTACATTCACCCTGAGTAACATAGGCACCCGTGTGAAGCCGGGATCTAATAAAACTGAAGACGCCATCACTATCGATTGACAAACAGATAGTTAGCTTCTGTTTTTCTATACTATTCTTCTCTGCTCCGTTGATCTCGCGGTCGCAAGCGCGATTGCTGCGCGATTCTGGGTTCGATTCCCGGGTCGGGCCAAGTGTTGTTTGGTTCTCCATTAGGAATTTCTCAGAAGCAGCCTGGAGCTTGGAAGTTGGCTGTACTTATGATACCCGTGCATTGTAAAGCATGTTAAGCCGTTGGTCCTGCGTCTGATCTCACTCCGGTCCTGTTGGATTGCCGTCCCATCGGACTAGGAGAGTGAAGGAAGAGAGAGAGTGCACCTGTGCCTGCGCACACACTTGTGCACTATAATATCTCCCGCGCCGATGGTTAATCTTCGTCGAGATTGGCCGCCGTGACCGAAAAGGAGAATAGAATAGAATATACTTTTTGTACACTTATAACGAAACACACACACTTTTAAAACTTCAGACTAAACTAGACAATTAGTATTAATAAAAATAAATAGTTTATTTACACCTTCAAGTAAAAAATATGGTTTACAATAAAAATAGGCCTTAAGGTAATTAAGTTGTATGTTAGAGTTCCAGCCAATACCTAAGCTAAGATAACTTAATATCTTATAATGATAGGTGTCAGCGCCCACCCTCGTTATTATAGCCAATGTTATTGTGCCCAGTATGTGCAAAAATTAAGGATAACTGAGAAACATCTTGCAGCACCCATGAGTACAGGAATAATTTGAAACAGTTATGAAGTCCCTGATAGTTCAGGGTTAAAATAAGTTAAAATTTTACTTTGTTTTATACTAAGCACAGGAATCAGGGACCGCTTAGGTGCAAATTAGACTTAGAATTAACAAAGAAAAAAGAAACAAGGAAAATATTACCTACCCTCCTCAAGGATTAGTCAGGTAAAAACAGGTAAGTGGTATTGTTATTGTGTGCATGCGTTGATGTAAATGAGTGTGTGCTTGTGTGTACATGTTTGAGTGTGTGTGCATGTGTGAGTATGTGTGTATGTGTGAGTGTGTGTGCATGTGCCAGTGTATGTGTGTGTGTGTGCACTCGCGTGCGTGTGTTTGTGTGCCAAGGAAAACTTAGGGTACAATTTTTTTTTTTGTTACAAAACCGTACTATTGATTATAGGAAGAAGTACATAACATTTATTTATTATTGTCATTTGAGTCAAATTGTTTGGGTACGGTAAACAGCTTTTCCGTGTCATCATAGGTTAGTGATAGAAGCCAAGTGATCACTTTCTGTTTGCACTCTCTTTTTGTCATGAAGAAAATTTGCAACTGTTTATTTGCAATGTTGAATAGTTTTGAGCAAAACTAGCTCTACAGGGTACAGAGATTTTCCCGGGACCCGACGGCTTACCTGGCAAAGCCTGGGTCCTGGCCTTGGAGGCTCTCGGGCCCCGACTGGAGGGGCTCCTAAGCGCATGCTTGGAGAGAGGCCAGTTCCCGCTTCGTTGGAAGACGGGGAAGTTGGTCCTCATACGGAAGCCGGGGCGCCCTGCGGACTCTCCGTCTGCATACCGGCCCATCGTGTTGCTCGACGAGGTGGGCAAACTCTTTGAAAGAGTCATTGCCAACCGCCTCGCCGGGCACCTGGCGGAGATGGGGCCGGATCTTGCGGAACACCAGTTTGGTTTCCGCAGGGGGCGCTCGACGGTGGACGCCATCATGCGCGTGAGAGCCCTCACGACGGGGGATGCGGTGTCCCGGGGTGGGGTGGTCTTGGCGGTGTCTCTCGACATCGCCAACGCCTTCAACTCCATGCCCTGGAGCTGCATCAGGAAGGCACTCCGGTATCACCGGGTGCCGACCTACCTTCGTCGTGTGGTCGGGGACTACCTGTCGGACAGGTTTGTCATTTACCCTGGTCACAGCGGAGAATGGAACCGGCGAGAGATGTCGTGCGGTGTTCCACAGGGATCGGTTCTAGGGCCGCCCTTGTGGAACATCGGGTACGACTGGGTGCTGCGCGCCGACCTCCCTGACGGCGTCAGCGTAGTTTGCTACGCAGACGACACGCTGGTGCTGGCACAAGGGAGGTCGCACGAGGCGGCGGCCGAGCTAATGACACGCGGGGTTGCGATGGTCGTGGAGAGGATCCGGCAATTGGGTCTCGAGGTGGCATTGCACAAGTCCGAGGCCATGTGCTTTCATGGGCCTCGGAATGCGCCACCGTCGGGATCCATGCTCACGGTAGGAGGGGTTTCCATCGGCGTCGAGCCGACGTTAAAGTACCTGGGTCTCGTCCTCGACAGCCGGTGGAACTTCGTGGAGCACTTCCGACGTTTGGCCCCCAAACTGGAACGGGCCGGGGCTGCCTTCAAGCGGCTCCTGCCCAACCTGGGGGGTCCAAACGCCTCCTGCCGGAGGCTCTACGCGGGGGTCGTGCGGTCCATGGCCCTTTACGGGGCCCCGGTGTGGGCGCGTTCCTTGAGGCGGCGAGCCGCCCACTACCTGAACGCGCCCCAAAAGGTGGTAGCCGTAAGGCTGGTCCGGGGATACCGCACGATCTCCGGCGAGGCGGCGAGCCTCCTTGCCGGATTGCCGCCATGGGATCTAGAGGCGATAGTCCTCGCGCGCCTACACGAATGGCGCGTGGAGGCACTACGCCGGGGGGTAACTCCGCTGCCGCGGCAAATTGTCGCTCAGCGGACAGACCTCCGGCGCGATCTCATGGCGACATGGAGAGAGCGACTGTCGCAACCCCGTGCAGGGCACGTCACAATAGTGGCGATAAGTCCCCTCTTTGAGGAGTGGCTAGAGAGGCGCCACGGCGCCCTCACCTTCCGCCTGACGCAGGTCCTCACCGGACACGGTTGTTTTGGGAGGTTCTTGCACCGAATCGGGCGGGAGGAAACGCCCGGGTGCTACCATTGTGAGGATCGACCGGAGGACACGGTGGAGATCTGCCCCGCGTGGGCGGAGCACCGCCGTGTCCTCGTAGCGGCGATCGGCGGCGGCGACCTCTCGCTTCCGGCCTTGGTTCAATCCATGGTCCGGAGCGAGACGGAATGGGACGCCGTCACCTCCTTCTGCGAAGCAGTCATGCTAGCGAAGGAGGTGGCGGAACGTGAGAGGGAGAGAACCTCACGTCCCAGCCGCCGCGGGAGACGCACCGGGCGTCGGGGGCCACGTGGTGGCCCCCGGCCACCGTAGGCGCGGGCCTGTGGACGGTGAGCTATGGGCTAGCTCGCCGTCCGTCCGTCTTATGACGACAGGCCGTGTCGACGGCGCGTTCGTGTTCCACGCGCGCCTCAAGGAGAGTCAGCAAACAGGGAGGGGTCCGTAAGGGCCGACGCCTGCCAGGGTTGCGGGACTGTTCGAAAGAGATACCGCGGCCCTGGAACACAAAGGGCAAAGGAAGGAACATGGATGGGTTTTAGTCAGTAGAAGTCTGACACTCCCTCCTGCTCAGCCCAGAGCGGGAGGGGTTATTTGATGATTTCCCATCGGTAAAAAAAAAAAAAAAAAAAAAAAGGGTACAGATTTTAATAAATCGAAACGTCTGCTCATTGCAATCCTTCCCAATCCGGGCACTTAGCCTGACACAGGCATGCTGTCTCAAGATTAAAGCGCTAGCTTTAATCTTGAGACAGCACAAAAAGTTTACGAACAGTTAGTACCTCACATTCCCTGTAAAGCTCAGTGGTAGAATAATACCTGGGCTTAAAGTAACTTACTTTTAGCAAGGCTGTTTGAGCTTTTTCAGCAATTAGATTATACGTTTTAGTGGCACCGCCCCAACAAGAAATACAATAGGATAGAACCGCTTGGCACAACGAATAATACATCATTTTCATAATATTAGCGTTGGCTGAATGTATTATTTGTTTAAATACATATTTAAGTTTCCTTATTCTGTTTGAGAGAATAATTAGATGATTTTTAAAATTAAGATTTTTATCAAATAAGACTCCTAAATATTTAATATACTCTACAGCAGATAGGGAGGGATAAGAACAATGTGTGGTTGCGAATAGAGAAAGAGATGTATTTGGTTTTATCGGTATTAAGAGAAAAAAAATTTGGAGCAAGCCATTTTGTGACCATGTTAAAACCAATTTGCGCATTTTGGAAAGTTTCACTCCAAGTATCACCATGGAAAGTCAGGGTAGTATCATTTGCATATGAGATTATTTTGCAGTTTTCAATATTAAGAAGTGTGAGATCATTAATATAAACTAGGAACAGCGTTGGACCTAGGATACTACCCTGTGGCACTCCATGGGTGACTGGTAAGCAATACTTGTATAATTGCCAATTTTGACCCTTTGTGTTCTTCCAGATAAATCGGACAGTAATTTGAGTTGATTTCCACGAATACCGAGTTGATACAGCTTGTTATCTAGGGTGGGTATAGCAACCGTGTCAAAGGCTTTCGCCAGATCGAGGAATATAGTAAGGCATTTATTTTTGTTATCCATGATTTTTACAATGTGTTCGGTAAATTCATTTAATGTATCTTCTGTGGACTTGCTAGTACGGAAACCAAATTGATGTTTCGAAAGTAAGTTATATTTTTCTAAATAATGTGTAAGTCTTTTATTAATTATTCTTTAAAAGATTTTTGATAGAGAGGAAAAAAAACCGAACAAGTGCGAGTTCTGCGTGGAGAGGGTTCCATACGTTTATAGATTACTTATAGGTTTTCCTGTATAGGCAATAAAGCATAATTTTTCGTATAGAAATAAAATTATATGAATAAAATTGACAGACGACAAATAGAGAGACAGACACGCGAGTGATCCTGTAAGGGGTTCCGTTTTTTCCTTTTAGAGGTACGGAACCCTAAAAAAGGTAAAGTTTGCATGCATGTAAGTTTGAATAAAGGTGGTAATCTTCGGAACTAGGTACTGATCCGATTGCGAATTCTTTAACTAAGATTTTTTTAATAGATAGAGTGATTCAAGAGGAAGGTTTATATGTAAAACATTGCACCCGTGCGAAGCCGGGGCGGGTCGCTAGTAATAAGATATATAAAACAACATTCACGAGCGAAATAAATTATCTTCCAAAGATATTATTCCAGATACAATTCAAGACCTTTACAGGGATCCACCAGTTACATTGTTCTGCTACAACTGGTGGTGCTTTCGTTGTTGTAGTCGTGCGCTTAGTCGTGCTCGCAGTCGTGCTCGTAGTCGTGCGCTTAGTCGTGCTCTTAGTCGTGCGCTTAGTCGTGCGCTTAGTCGTGCTCTTAGTCGTGCTCGTAGTAGTGCTCTTAGTCGTGCTCGTAGTCGAGCTCGTAGTCGTGATTGGTTTAGGGTGTTCAGTGGTTCGTCTTGGCGTTGTTTCTTTCCTACAACGATAACGACAACGATAACGACAACGATAACGACCACGATAACGACAACGTCGTGGTCTTTTCGGTCTTATAGTCGTACAACAACAGTACATTTTTGTATTTTTTTTCGAAGGACATGGTCCTTTATCCAAAGTGTGTATTTCACCACCAATTTTTACTTTATTGTGAGGGTGTGGTCTTTTAAATTCATGATTCTCTTCTGTTAGCGTTGCAGAGTCTAATCCCGATTCTTCCGGATTGTTGTTGGTGTAAACAAGTACGGGATCCATTTCGTGATTCAGCGGCTGCCAATTTGGGTGGTCTACATAATATGACCTCAGATGAAATATTTTTGGCTTCTGTTTCCTTCTTGGAGATATTCCGTACTTGTACTCGGAATTTGGTTCGAACCTAAGAGAGTTCCTATCGGTTTTCTCTGCATGGTTTGAGGCTTGCAAATATACGGGAGGATTCTGTATCAGTAACCAGCAAATAACTGTAATAGATCAGAATGTATCGGTCAGTTTAATATTAGAGATTACAATAGGCAAGACCCTGACTAGGTTTTCTATCAGCGGAACCCCAGAAGATGACGTAAACCAGTGCAAAACCCTGTACATTTTAGGTGAGTGTTCTCTTATTTATCAAGTGTATACGACTTACGGCATTTCATACTGCCAAGTTCATTTTTTTTTCGACATGACTGAACCGATTTTAATGAAACTTCATACGCATAAGCAGGATGCATAGCTCTCAAAAGCTTGTAGAGAACATCTTCGAATAATAGTATTACAGCTAAATTAGACCGATTTTAAATTTTCCAAACGAACAGAAATGTCCAATGATCTTTTTTTTTAAAGACATTTCGAAAATGTTCCCTGTAAACTTTTGACATTGGAAATGTTTTTTCGTTCGCTCCAGTGTAGGCTCCGATTTCACGAATAAGTGCGATCCCCTTATATCTCGGAGAGTTGTGAAGATATGGTATTCAAACAGCTCAAAAGACGCGTACTTACGAGAGCTGTAAGATGAAAAAGAATTATTCGAGAAAATCAAAAATGAAGAAATTGTAAAAAATAAATATATATATTATATATTTTTTTTGTACCGAATTTTTGATTTTGGCGCTCGATATTTTGGAAAAGAAGAATGATATCAAAAATTTGAGAAAACTTCCTCTGGACAATTTAGTCAGCTAAAATTTGACCCTACAACAAAGGAAATCTGGTTAAGGGTTTGCCCTGTAGCCTAACCTTTTTGAAAAAAGTCAGTGGAGTTCAAGAAAGATGCGTTGAAGTTCTCTAAGGGAAACTGGAAGAATCTGGTTCTCGAGCCGAACTTGGCTGTAATTGCTATCTCGGGCTTCAAACTTACGCGTTCCGGGATTTCGTTGGACACGGAGCTGGAGTTCCTGAGCTATTCGAATGTGCCGCCGTCAAACTGATGTCAAGAAAAATTTCATTCCTTGCAGCAAATGGGCCGCTGCCGATGATGACAGCGATGTGGCTATCATTTCTCGAGTTGACTACGGATTTGTCATGTAATAATTTTCTTGTATGTACTTTGAACATTACTATATCCTGCTTATTCATCGAAAAATTAAATATGTATACTTATGCGCCACGGCAATTATTCAAACTTTGATAAGCGTGTGGAAATTTTGCAATTTGTTGGTTCACAGGCGTTATGTCGAGGATACTTATGTTAATCTAAGAATAAAATAATTATCATTCAACGTTTTAGTTTTATTTTGTAACCTTTTCCTTATCCCGACTTTCTCGTCGCTCAGCGACAATATTTTTTCGAATTCCGTAGATTCATTCCCAATGTGCTCGATAGTCGTGTGAGGCACGAAATCTATGAATTTTTATCCTAACATCAAAGTGTTCTTTTTTCTTTTTCTACTGCCTGTTTAGATCCATGTAACTTAGGGTCGCTACAGTACGTCTATCTCCTCCCTGTACTCCGTCTCTATAAGACAGCTACAGCTAGATCCTTCGCTGAGACCCTTGTTTGGGCTAATACCTCCACAACATGGGTCCTTGAGAACGTACAAGGGTATCTCAAAATAATAGTGAGGTATCGCAAAATAATAGTGGGGCAACCTTGATGGCCTATAACCGGAATTAGTCCCTTCTAGTTCAGGATTGAGCTGAGTCGAAAATCGAAAGGGAAGATTTGCCTTGCTTTGAGACAAACAAGCGGCTAATAATCACTTTGCCAAAATGTATGAACGACATAATGTTGTGACCTTGTTGCAAAAAAGTTATACAAGCTGTCACTTTAACTTTTGTCACTTTGTTTTTAGGCTGTTACTTTTTTTTTAAGTGACAGCCTGTTTATCTTTTGCCTGTAAAAAGAAAAAAAAACCTACCCTTTTTATTATCGATTCGGGTCTTTTTTATTTTTTTTTACGCAAAGCGGTAAGTGTAAACCACCCGTATTAAAACGCAGCCCGTCTGTTCCCTAGCCCTATAAATGCGCCGTCACACACACAAACGCAAAAAGTTTATTCCACAGTAGAATTAAGGACTGTATGGAAACTAGGACGGTTTACGCTTACCGATATCCGTAAAAAAAGACCTATCCTTTTTAGTATCGATTCGGGTCGAGAATCATTAGCATAGATACCTCCTTGAATTTGACCAGGGGGCCTAAAATGGCTGCTATATCAGAATCATAAAACGAATCACGTTAAAAATTTAAAACTCTTAAAATGGACTTTGTGGTCATAAACATAAAGACCATATTAAGAATTTTAAATTTTTAACGTGATTCTTATTATGATTATGATAAAGCTTCCATTTTAGGCCCCCTGGTTGCGAAGCTACAGCCTGTAGAAGTATAATTATGAAAAGGAATAGCTACAAAGTTTAATATTCAATATTAAAAAAACGAAATTGTAGGTGTGAAAACGCTCTACAAGTTTAATTTTAGATTTTTTTTCGATATCTACCAGGAGAAAATTTAAAATCTTAATTGTAGAGCGTAAAATAAGCAACAAAAAAGTATTGTATCAAAATTTTTGTATCTCAACAGAGAACCGAGTTAATGTAAAAAACGGAATTTAACCCTTTTTTCAAGATGGCGGAAAATGCACATAGGAAATCTTGGTCAACAATTTGAAGTTAAGTTTTTCTAGCCAAATAATATAATAATATCCAAAATCTTGCCTTCTCGGTTCACATGCATTTCCAAATGTCAATAACTGGACTATTAGTACTTTGTAAGAATAGTTGGCAGAATTTCGGGCCACTGCCTAAGTGTAACGACTGTCAAAGATCTACAAATTTCAGTTGGGACCAACGGCTTTTCCGAGGCATTATGGTAACTCAGTATGTTTTTTTTCATATATTTTTTGTGTGACTTATTATTTAGCTAGGACCTCTTTATTAAGTTATTACTCACTTATCAAAGAGGTCCTAGCTAAAGAATATCTTCTTACATGATATTAAATTCATGGTTGCACGGAGTTTTTCAATTCACATCTTTTTAACCGACGGTCACACAGTCACACTGTTGGTAGATGAACTGAGAAATTATAAAAATTTGGAAAAAAAAGCTTTTTAAAGGATTTCCTATACCTACTTCATTAACTATTCAATTAAAATTCTATGTCTCTTTTTTTTAAAGCTATGATTAATATTATATTAGTCACGGGCTTAACATCACACTGACGGATAACAATAAGTGGAAATGATTAATTTTAATTAAAAGATTGTTACCTCGTTGGTCTATAGAGCAGCCTTTCCCAAACTGGGCGATAAAGAAAAAGAAAATAAAGGACTAGTCAATTCTCAATTCAGCTCGATGAGTCCACTTTACCAACGAATGAAGCATTGTTGCTGTCTTACGTGAGGTTTATTAAAGATGAGAAAATATGTGAAGAACTATTGTTTGCTAGAAATTTAGAGACCGATACAAAAGGCGAAACCAATTGGAAAACAGAAAGAGATTCCCTTGAACAATATTATATCAGTTGCTATGGATGGCGCTCCGGCTATGCCAGGGTGCCATAAAGGCTTCACAGCGTACTTAAAAAATAAAATTCCTGATGTCGTTGCTGTACATTGCGTTATTCATAGACAACATTTGGTTGCTAGAAAAAGTGAACGACTATTTCAATGACTGCAATATGTCATCGAAGCAGTCAATAAAATGCGTAACAGCTCTTTGAATGATAGATTATTTCATCAGCTTTGTGTTACTAATTGTTATAGTCTATGGTTACAGAACTAAGTGTCAATTGTCTTTGACGTAAATCTGACGTTTCTATTCTTACTTTTACCGCCTTTCACGCATGTACTTTTGTGTAACTACAATTACAAGAATCATACTAAATTACATTGTTTCATTGCTATTTACATGGTTGCACTACGATCTAATAGTGGCGACGAGAATTGGTGAAGTTTCTGCTGTGAATCATGGCTAAAGTGCCACCTAATTTCATAGAATTCTACGATACGAAAAACAAGTTTAAAAGATGGGTGCAGAGGTTTGAAAGTGCTTTAACTATTTACGCAATCACGGTGGAAGGAGATAAGAATGCCTATTTTCTTCATTACATCGGTGCGGATCTATACGAGACATTATGTGACTTAGTTTCGCCAGCGGAACCAAGCTCAAATTTGTATAGTCAAAATGTTAAAATCCTTACTAAGCACTTAGATCCAGACCCGTTGGAGATTGCGGAATACTTTAAATATCATCACCGTCACCAAACGGAAGGTGAATCGATCAAGGAATATTTAGCATCGTTAAGGAAAATGGCTTCGACCTGCAATTTTGGTACCTTTCTAGATACAGCCTTGAGAAATCAGTTCGTGTGTGGTGTCAGATCACAAAAAATACGTGACAGGCTTCTTGAGTCAAGCAAGCTAACATTAGAACAAGCAGTGAGTATTGCCACAGGCATAGAAAGTGCTCAAACAGAGGGAACTCAAACAATTGAGAGAGAAGTACAGGCAGTGTACATAAATAAAAAGAAACCCTCATTTGCTCCATCACCACAGACAAAGCCAGGCACCAATTACAACACAGGGTCATTGGATAAATCTGGGGCAGTAACATCATCAAACATTGTGTGTTTCCGATGCGGTGGAAACCATTATGCCAGCAAGTGCACTATGATGAACATTAAATGTAATTTCTGCCAGAAAACAGGACATCTTAGAAAGATGTGCCTTCGCTTAAAAAGAATTAATGCTGTGGATGTAACTGGCCAAGTGGATCATAATACAGAGGAGGTGGTATTTGTTAATAATTGCAACATAAAGGCAAATACAAACAAGTTTTGGACAAAAGTAAAAATCAATGGGTCCGAAGTGTCAATGGAATTTGACAGTGGGTCAGCAGTGTCCATAATGAACCTGGAAGACTATAGAAAAATTTGTGATGAGGAATTAGCTTCTACAAAAACTAAACTTTGTACTTATTCTAATCAATTTTTAAATGTTTTAGGTGTCGCTAATGTAACAGCTGCCATTGGAAAGGAAAGTAGAAGTGTCAAGTTATACATCATATCGGGGAACCAGCACCCACTCCTGGGAAGAGAGTGGATCAATAATTTTGATGCATTTTGTGGGTTCAGGGATTGCATAGCACAAGTTAATCAAATATCTCCAGGTATTGTGTTGCATGACCATTCTTTGCAAAAATTATTTAAAAAGTATTGTACATTGTTTGATGACAAAAGCGTAGGTAAGATTAAAGAGGACCCAGTTGCATTGCACTTAAAAGAAAATGCCAAACCTATTTTCTATAGGGCTAGACCAGTGCCTTTTGCATTGAAGGAGAGAGTTGAAATGGAAATTGATAATTTGGTAAGGGAAGGGGTTTTGATCAAAGTTGATTATAGTGAATATGCCACTCCAGTGGTACCAGTAGTGAAAGCGAATGGCAAAATTAGGCTTTGTGGAGATTACAAGATAACTTTAAATAAAAATTTACTAGTAGATGAACATCCTTTACCAACTTCAGAAGAGTTATTTAATGGTTTGGCTGGTGGTGACAAATTTTCTAAAATTGACCTTCGTAATGCATACTTAAATTGGGAAGTTAGAGAAGAAGATCAACACTTACTTACACTTAATACCCACAAAGGGCTTTACAGATGTACACGATTAATGTTTGGTCTTAACTGTGCTCCAGCGAAATGGCAAAGGAAAATTGAGAATATACTAAAAGGCATACCGGGGGTACATTGCTTTATTGATGATATCCGTATATCAGCTCCAAATGATGAGGAACATCTTGATAGGCTAGAACAAGTTTTCGCTAGGCTTTCTGAATATGGGTTGAAAGTTAATTTAGAGAAATCAGAGTTTATGAAAGACTAGCTGACCCGCGCAACTTCGTCTGCGTGCGTGCGTACATAAAAGAAAGAGAGGTTAGAGAGAGTGTGCGTCAACCTTAAAAGTTAGACATATGGCCATTGTGGATATTTTTTTAGAGCTTTTTAAGAGGGACAATTCCGACATACATGATAATTGCGTAACTTTAACCGTTCACGCACAACGGAATCTCTCAAAGTAAATCCCTATTATATACTATTACCGATGGATAATCATCAAATGACCCCTCCCACTCTGGACGGAGCGGAAGGGATTGTCAGACTTGTACTGACTAAAATCCACCCACGTTTCTTCTGTTGCCCTTTGCGTTCCAGGGCCGCGGTATCTCTTTCGAACAGTCCCGCAACCCTGGCAGGCCTCGCTCCTCTCGGATCCCTTCCCGTTTGCTGACATCTCTTTGAGGCGCGAGTGGAACACGAACACGCCGTCACCACGGCCTGTCGTCATAAGACGGACGGATGGCGAGCTAGCCCATTACTCACTGTCCACAGGCCCGCGACCCTCGACAGCCTTACGTCTTCATCTTTAGACACTCGATGACAATCATACACCAGCTAGAACGAAAGTTCTCATCAAAGTTCTTGAAATGAGCCGAGACACGATAAAACTGATGTAAACTGTTGCGGACCTCTTGCAACTGCCTTCCGTCTCCATCGTCAGACCTTTGATGATAGACATACTCCAGGCAGGTCTAAAGTTCTCATCAAGGTGCATGAAATCAGCCGAAACACGATATAGATGCTGTAAACTCTTGAGGACCTCTTGCAACTACCTTCCGTCTCCATCGTCAGACCTTCGATGACAGTCATACTCCAGCTAGGTCTAAAGTTCTCATCAAGGTGCATGAAATGAGCCCAGACACGATATAGATGCTGTAAACTCTTGAGGACCACTTGCAACTGCTTTCCTTCTCCATCGTCAGACATTCGATGAAAGTCATACTGACAACTCAGTATGGTTTAAAGTTTTCATCAAAGTGAATGAAATGAGCCCAATAACATTATACCTGCTGCAAACTGTTTAGGACCGCTTGCAACTGCCATTTGTCTCTATCGTTTGACCGTCGATGACAGTCATACTTCAGCAAGGCCTAAAGTTCTCATCAAGGTGCATGAATTGAGCCCAAACACGTTATTGTTGCTGCAAACTCTTGAGGACCTCTTGCAAGTGCCTTCCGTCTCCATCGTCAGACCTTCGATGACGTCATACTCCAGCTAGATCTAAAGTTCTCATCAAGGTGCAGGAAATGAGCCCAAACATGATTTCTCAATTTAAAAAACAAAAGATCATGTATAGCGGACTTCTCTGTAAAAAGTTATGCGTGGTCAGGTCATACATAAAATAAAAAAATATAGACGCGTCGAATTGAGAACCTCCTCTTTTTGTTTCGTTGGTTAATAAACCAAGCTTCAGACATTTGACACGGGCGAGGGTCATTCTTTCACGGAAAACTTAACACCGCGACTCAGAAAATGGAGTGAAATTAATAGCGCCATCTATCGAGCACGAAATTTAACCGTTAAAATATAATGCATGTAAAGCGATCGAACACACACTCTACAGGGTTATAGCGTCATGTAGGCTAATCTAGAGTACTTTTTGCTCTCAGACCCGATTTAAAAGTTATCTTGTGAGCACATTTTTATTAATTAGTACCATTTTGGTGCAATAGATGTCGTTGCATGTATCTTACACAATGATGGTATGTTCTTCTTGAACACTTTAAATTTATAAATCTTTTGATAGAGAGCACTGATTACAGCATGAAACAAAAACTAAAACCTTCTCTAAGTTCCCCACAATATTTGTGCATTGAATCTAATCACATTGGTTTTCCCAACAACATGAACACCCGCCTCGCAGCGCGCGCGGGTCATTATTTTGATGCGGAGTTATTTTAAAACTGTGATATCTCCTAAGATATTCATCTAAATTGAATAGTGTAAAGGGCAATTTTGGTCACAATTAAATGCTAAAGATGACTAACATATTTATTTTGATAAGGATTAATACTATGTCGGTAAAAACACCTTCGCAAATAAAACATTAATTTTGACCAAATTTTAAAATCATAAAAATGGTTATTGTGAGTCAACCTTAAAAGATAGGCATGTGCCGTCGCTGACTTTTTTTGAGACCTTTTTAAGAGGAATAATTCCCTGCTACATTATATTTGTGCAACTTTAACCGTTTACGCAGCGCACGCAACGGAAGCTATCAAACAGAATAATTTTTCCCCGTTTTTGCAACATTTGTCATTGATGCTCCGCTCCTATTGGTTGTAGCGTGATGATATATAGCCTATAGCCTTCCTCGATAAATAGGCTAACCAACACAAAAAGAATTTTTCAATTCGAACCAGTATTTCCTGAGATTACCGCGTTCAAACAAACAAACAAACAAACAAACAAACAAACTCTTCAGCTTTATAATATTATAGTATAGATATGATTGAATATTGTGGGTACAAAATCAGTAGAGATGGAATACATAAGTCAGACAGTAAAATAAAAGCTGTAGTTGGCGCTCTGCAACCTAAAAATATCTCAGAACTGCAAGCCCTCTTAGGATTAGTTAATTACTATGGCAGGTTTTTACCAAATTTAAGTGATACATTAGAACCATTGCATGAACTGTTAAGAAAGGAAACTAATTGGTTTTGGTCTCCTGATTGTGAAAAGGCACTATCAGTGATAAAGAAGCAAATGCTTTCAGACACTGTACTTGCTCATTACACACCAAGCTTACCTTTAATTTTGGCTACAGATGCTTCTTCTACGGGGGTGGGAGCTGTACTTTCACATATTATGCCAGATGGTACTGAACGCCCTATTCAATACGCTTCTCAGACTTTAAATGTTACACAAAGGAAATGGGCACAGATTGACAAAGAGGCTTATGCAATAGTGTTTGGCGTTAAACGTTTTTTTCAATATCTATATGGGAGAAAATTTATCCTTTACACGGACCATAAACCGCTTGTTCAAATTTTCTCACCATCTAAAGCCTTACCTCATTTTTCTGCTACACGCATGCAACACTACGCCATTTTTTTACAAGGGTTCCAGTACGATATTAAATACAAAAACACAAAGAGTAATGCAAATGCAGATGTCTTCTCGCGGTTGCCGATGGCGGAAGAAGTGCCGTCGACAACGCTCGAGGAGGCAGATGTTTTTCAAGTCAGTATGATTACTGTTCTGCCAGTGACGGTTACTGACATTGCTGCCGCTACACTTGATGACATTACGCTTAAGCCATTGTTGGGGGCGTTACGAACTGGGAAGTTGGTGCCTCCAAATGACAGGTTCGGTATTGACCAAATAGAGTTTTCCTTGCAAAATGATTGCTTAATGAGAGGGAGCCGCGTTGTTGTGCCTATATGCTTGAGAAGCAAGATATTAAAGGACTTGCATTCATGTCATTTCGGAGCTACTAGGATGTTGGCTTTGGCTAGGAGCTACTGCTGGTGGCCTGGAATGGACAAAGACATTAGGGAATTAGTAAAGAATTGCACGGAATGCTCCTTACATTTAAATTCACCGCCGTCGGTAGCGCCCAAACATACGTGGGAATACCCGTCGAAACCATTTGAACGAGTGCACATAGATTTTGCCGGCAGGTTCCATAATGTATATTTTCTATTACTAATTGACGCATTTTCAAAGTGGCCTGAAATTCATATTTTAAATAGAATAGACACGGATTCTACAATTGAAGTATTAGACAAAATTTTTACAACCTTTGGTTACCCAGATATTTTGACTAGTGATAATGGAACACAATTTGTTAACCCTAAGTTTAATGAGTTTCTTAAAATGCGCGGAATCACGCACAGGCGGTCAGCTCCGTACAATCCGGCAACAAATGGACAAGTAGAACGCTATGTTCAAACCTTTAAGAATAAATTACGCTGTCTCAGCACATTGGGGCATCCATTGGAAGCAAAGTTAAACCAAATTCTTTTTCAATATCGCATTACACCACCCTGCTACAGGCAGATCTCCAAGTGAATTGGTTTTGTCCTACCAGCCTAACTCGCGGTTTTCATTAATTTGTCCAAACAATAGTACAGTGCTTCCCCGAAAGGATCCGGTTTGTCTAAGCAATAGTACAGAGCCTTTCGAGAGAGAGATGAAGGTGGCGCGTGTAAGAACACTAGTGCCTGGGGATAGAGTGGTTGCTAGAAACTATACGAATGAGGGTCATTGGAAGCTGGGGGTGATTAACGAGGTTTTCGGGAAGCTACATTATTCGGTTAAACTTGACAATGGCATGCTGTGGCGTCGACACATTGATCAGATACGTAAAGTGGGCGGTAATATACCCATATTCGAGGAAAGTACTACTGCACCAGTCACTGAGGAGAGGGAGAATAGCGATCGACCGATTTCCAGCCTGACTTCTGCCTGTCATTCAAAATTAGACTTTTCTCCAGCTGAGCCGTGTTTGGACTCTGGTACGGTTGCTCAACCAGACTCTGATCCAAATATTGTTGCAAATTCTGAGGCCGAAGCGAACAACGGTTCGGGCACCTCATGCTCAGAACAAGGTTTGCGCAGGAGTCAAAGAGTTAGGAAGCCAGTAGTTCGCCTTGATTTGTAATACCTAGATATAGATAGTTTGGTTTATGATTATGATATAAATTGTATGTTGATGTTTCAATCTTTAAGTTTATTATGTTAATTTAGTGAACTAAGTTGATATCGTCGGATTTACGTTCCGGGTGTGAATTTGTGAAACAGTCGCTTCTAAGTGAGGGAGGAACTGTTATAGTCTATGGTTACAGAACTAAGTGTCAATTGTCTTTGACGTAAATCTGACGTTTCTATTCTTACTTTTACCGCCTTTCACGCATGTACTTTTGTGTAACTACAATTACAAGAATCATACTAAATTACATTGTTTCATTTCTATTTACATGGTTGCACTACGATCTAATACTAATGACGAAGATTTCAACCGTTTGTTGTTTCATACTGAAGTTCGTTGGCTATCAAGAGGCAATTGTCTGACTCGATTTTACAACCTTGTTTGACTCTGAGATAGAGTTCTTGGAAACTAAAGATACGGAATTGCGCAACAAGCTCATTACATCAATTAATGATTTAGCTTACATGACAGACTTGTATAAATTGTTCAACGACATGAATCTCCAACTGCAAGGCGATGAACTAAATTTAATTAAAACAAAAAATGTCGCTGCTGCTTCGGCAGCGAAACTGCTTCTACACAAAAAGAATATGGGCAGACGTGAGTTTCACAATTTTCCAACTTTATCAGTATCGTGCAGTAACGATGGCTTGTTTGCCTACTGCTAACATTTGGAAAACCTCCACATTGACTTCACTGAACGATACCACGACATTTTGAACTTGGAAATACCAGACTGGGTGTTGGATCCGTTTTCAAATGTCAACACAGCAATATCACCTCAGCTGGAAGAAGAACTTATAGATTTGACAACGAACGAGGAAATAAAAATCAAGTTCAAAAATTGCTACCAAGAATTTTGGCTACAAAAACCGATCCCGCAATTGTACCCTTGATTGTGGCCAATCGTTCAACGATTCTTGATAGCATTCCCATCATCGTATTTTTGAGAATGTGGATTTAGTGCTGTGGCAACGCTGCTTACTTAAAAGAGATTCATCCTTCACATTAGTATATTCCCTTCCCTTCGGACCGCGAAAGCGTTTAGACGTGCATTCCGTACAAGTATTTTTTAATTTTTATTAAAAAGTAATAGTTATTTCAAAATTAAATAATACATTATTCTGCAAAAGTACTAGGCGCGCATAAAGTTTAAAGAGAACGCGAAACACACGCAGAGTACTGGAGGAAGCGGGCCAGCAACAGTCAGGACGGAGATAGAAGGCGGAGCCTACTGCACGTACGCCGTGCGTGCATCATCCTTGTCGGCTGCCCAATCTAAGAGCGATAGCGATTAGCGAGTAACTTATTTACGATTACTTTGATTTGTCTTAACTTTTAGTCGGTTAAGGTAACATGTATAAGACACCACCCAAAACTTCTCCGAATCAATACTCATCGCGTTCGGAGTCTGATATCCGGAAGCTGCATGTGGACAAAGACTCAGAAGGGATCATCACCCAGAGAGCCAAACGCAGATGCCTTTCGGACGAAGTCACTGGTGGTGACCTGGATGTTTTTAAAAACGAAATCAAGAAGATGATAAATGAGATGATATGTACTCAGAGCACCCGTTTGGACAAATTGGAAGGTCATATTAAGGAAATAAAAAATCACTACACGGAAATTAAGGTCACAAATACTGATCTCGAAAAGGCAATGACAGCGGTCTCAGATCAATTACAAACCGTTGAAAATAAAATTATGGGACTAGAAAATCAACGTGGCTCCATGGCAATCCAGTTAGCTTCGCTAGAAAACAAGTTGGATGTTCTCGACCACAATCTCATCAAAACCTCTATAGAGCTACGTAATGTACCCAAAAGGCAGAATGAGACCAAAATCATGCTGTATGAAACCATATCGCACCTATCAAGACATCTAGGCCTTGATAAAGAATCCGCTAGTAACCGTGATATTACAAGACTACCCTCAAAAAAGGAAAACTTAACATCGAGTTTATCAGTCGAGTTCTGTAATACCCTGACGAAAACGAACTTTCTTGCTGCTGTTAAAGACTACAATAAACGTAATCCCACAGAAAAGATAAAATCAACCCCAATACAACTTTTGCTAAGCAACACCAGTACAACTTATGTTGGACTTCGAACGGAAGAGTTATGCTTAAAAAGGATTCTGATAGCCAGACTATCGTGGTAAGAAGCGAAGAACAACTGAAGCAGCTGGCGACAATCATCAAAGCATGACTACTTGCATTTAAGTATACCCTGCTATATCTTACGTACTATTTGATTACTTTTTCGATTTTCTCGAATTTCTATGTTATAATACCAAACACAAACAAAACTCACACATATAAATAGTACTATCAACACAACATACTCTCTACATACATGACTCACTCAACACCTACATATTACAAATTCACCATGTCACCATATAATATACTCCCTACACGTGCTTGCGTTCATCCCTATTATTCCTTACCTAGCTACTTCAATAACATAAAATATATGTTTTTAAATTTATTACCCCCAAAAATAAGCTTTCCATACGTTCCTAAAACAAATACCACCCTATTTTCTCGTAACCCTCTAACTACTTTTACTTTACCATAAAATTCAATACTTAAACAATCTAATTGACAGTATCGACGAACTATCTGAATCAACTACCTATACATGCACTTCTGAGGAAACACTCTCCATCGTGAAGTGTCCTAATAACTTCATTAAAATCCTGACACAAAACATTCGCTCTGTAAACCGTAACTTTTTAAACCTACAAACGCTTCTGCACCGAATTTCTTTCGATTGCGATCTGGTTGTATTAACTGAATGCTGGTTACCATGCTCTAGCAATACCATTATCCCGACTCTCAATAATTACTCCGCGTTTATGACCACCAAACATATAAATCAAAGTGATGGTGTAGTGGTGTATTCTAAATCGGACCTGTCAGTTACATGCGAAGAGCCAGATTTCCACCGATCTGCATCTGGTCTTATTATAAAAATTAACTTTGACTTGGCGATAATCTGTATCTATCGATCACCGTCAATAGACAATATAAACAGCTTTCTCACAGCGCTTAACAACATTCTTCCGTCGCTACACAGATTTAAATCGGTAGTTCTAACAGGCGACCTGAACGTGGACATTAAACCTACCACATCTGACATGCGCTCCCACGAATATCTAAATTGCCTTGCCTTTCACGGTTATCTCCCTGCCCACACCCTACCGACCAGGGATGTGAATTGCTTGGACCACACCTTTCTCAAAACAATTTCCCCCACTCACACCTTTGTTTTAAGCACCACAATAACCGATCACTCCGCTTCCTTACTTTGTATTTACGATAAATGTTTACGAACGGTCGCAAACTCCCATATAGCAAAAATTTACTATGAACAGCTTGACGAATCAATGTCACAACTGGATTTCACTCCTATTTTCAACATAAAAGACGCAAATATGGCTACCGACAAATTACTTAGTTTAATGACTATACCCATTCTTGAAAATACCACAGTTAAAAAAGTTTCATCAAAAAAGAGAATCCTTAAACCGTGGATTACATCTGGTTAATTACGGTGCATAAGAAACAGGGATGCTCTACACAAGAAAGTTAAAAAATTCCCAGGAAATGAAGTTCTAAAAATTACTTACCTTCGATACAGAAATTTTTGTATTCGTATTTTAAAAAAAGCTAAGA
The DNA here is from genome assembly GCA_947578425.1 of Eugnorisma glareosa. Classification (NCBI taxonomy): domain Eukaryota; kingdom Metazoa; phylum Arthropoda; class Insecta; order Lepidoptera; family Noctuidae; genus Eugnorisma; species Eugnorisma glareosa. Next base: position 14,252,487 of record OX387967.1, on the reverse strand, counting down.
GAATTTATGATACAGAGGAACTAAAAAAAGCTAGTAAAAACCCAAAAACACTATGGGACACTATTAAACGGGTAACTAACACTACTAAAACTAAGAATACATCTGTTCAATTACTAACTTTGTCATCTTCACCTATTGAGTCCTGCAACACTATAAACTCATACTTCGTTAACATTGGCGAGACGCTTGCAAATAGTATTCAAACTAGTACTACGCAGCCATTGACAGCCACTCAACCCACTTCTGACATCTCATCAACTTCTTCGTTCGTCCTTGACCATATTGACCTTGACGAAATGACAGCAGTTATCCATTCACTGCGCTCTGATGCTGCAACTGGCTGGGATGGCATATTATCCTACATTATAAAGAGATATTCAACCTCCCTGGCGCCCATTCTATGCCATATTTTTAACCTCTGCTTCGAGACTGCAGTCTTTCCCTCTTCTTTTAAAAAGGCAATAATTCACCCAGTCTTCAAGGGAGGCGACGGGAACTTGCCGAATAATTACCGTCCCATAGCAGTTCTGACTGCCTTATCCAAGGTGTTAGAACGTCTTATCAATAAAAGACTTGTTAAATACCTAGAACATTACAAACTAATATCACCACAACAATTTGGATTTCGTAAAAACAAGTCAACCTGTGACGCAGTTCAGGAATTAACTAGCAATATCGTACAAAATTTGAACACTAATAAAAAGGTCCTAACAATATTCTTAGATCTTGCAAAGGCATTCGACACCGTCCCCGTCCGTTCTCTCTTATTCAAACTTGAAAAGATGGGTGTCAGGGGATTGCAACTTGATCTCTTCGAAAGCTACCTCACTAATCGCTCCCAGATAGTCAAGATTGATCGGCACATCAGCAAAGAGCTCCCCATCTACTATGGCGTTCCACAAGGAAGCATATTGGGTCCCACTTTATTTCTAGTTTTTATAAACGACTTATGCAATTTAAATATCCCAAATGCCAAGATGACATCATTTGCGGATGACACTGCTATAACTTTCGTCGCTGACACATGGTCTGAACTTGAGGACAAAGCTCAACACGGCTTTAATTTAACTCTGAACTGGCTTCATCTCCACACGCTTACTCTTAATATTTAGTTAAATGAATGCCTAAGTATTTTTGCGCTGTTGGAGTTCAGCTCAGGCGAGCCGATCAATGGATATCCAAAAAACCGGGCATAATAGACTGAAGACATTTTTTTTTTGATAATTGCATCTCGCAGTTCAGCCTATGAGGCTGGCTACTGCTTAACCCGACTAATCCTTTGGATGCCTTGAAATTAAGGCCTTCAGTCAGGAGCATAAAACTTAGACTGAAGACATGATTCATACGACGTTTTATACCCGTGACTTTGAGTGCAAGCAGTAAAATATTCGTCTACTTAAAAGAGCATATAGGTTGAAACTTACTTTTAGTATTATTATTTTAGTTCTAGAATAGAATAGAATAGAAAAAAAAAACTCAAAATGTCTGTAAAATTATTATTTTATTTTAAAGTTCAATAAAATCATAAAAGCTGTAAGAAGTTTATAAGTTCGAATGTAGAACGTGATCTCCGAAACTAAGTATTATTTCGATTTCAAAAAATCATTCAATGATGGAAATCTACTATTTACTATTTTTAGAGTGTCACCGGCTCATGTTCCTTAGACACAGACGAAACCGCGTCCAGAAGCTAGTTCTTACTAAAGGAAAAATATGTTTTCCCCGTTTGTCAGTCATAGGTTCTACTTTACATTTCTGTCGCAGTTTTAGAGGCCTAGTGTCAGATAAGCACAGAAAACGGTTCAAATGTTAGCGGGCATTCCGAAACTTTGGACAATGTGAACCCGTATTATTTTACAAACTTCAACATCGATTACCTTGAAAGTTACAAACACAACCCCACGCCCGCACCTACGAACAAGGGGTAGATAGAAACTAAAAACTAAAGAACGCCGGCCAGTTAGTAAAACCTTATTCTCTATGTTGAGTTGCTTGTAATTTTGTCAGGACTCGTGGAGCCGTCCGAACTCGGTGGAAGCGTCCGCCGGCCCGCGAAATTCAAATTTTCTTGCGTTTTTGTACAATTTGCAGGTCAGTGTCAGGTTGTATGTTGATGGGTATATATATGATGCTCTGTGGTTGATGGAAAATGAGTCGCGCTAGTCACGTATGTTACAGAATTATAATAATTAAAATCATCAATACAACCCTCTAAGTTCATTTAACCCCATTGAATGACTTTTTCATGAAATAAAACAAAAACCACTAGTTACTTCTTATTGTATTTATATTTGTTTCGTTTAGCTTGCAGACATACTTTTATGATTAATGGTGATTTTGACATATTTTTAATGATTTTGACATTATTATTATTACTTATTTTGACATTATTAATACCTAGGTTATTACCAAAATTTTATGTACTAAATATTATATACTAACACTAGTGTTTAAGATGTGTATGTATTACTAACATATTAGATTGAACGGTCTGTTAATAAATGATTTATTATTATTATATTTTTTGTAATGTCTATTTTATTTCTTATAGTTGGACTTGGACCAAAGATCGGATGATTTATGTTATAATCTAAGTAGTGTTTGTTTTATTTTTCTTATTCTTAATGTCAAATTTTTATGCTGCATTGGCTTCGGTTGGCCACGTTTTTTCACGGTTGACCACTGAAAACCAGCGCAGTGCTGTGGGCCTCATTGCACAGCATCATGCTGAGTGGTAACCTGTTAGTCGCAGTCACGACGTGCAAGCTCAAAGCTGTCAACTTTGTTCTGTCCTGTTGTATTCAAAATGTTTGTAAGCGTTGTATGTTTATTGTTTAGTTTTTTCTAATTTTGTTTACACGTCATATCCCTGCCACAAATAAATATTTTTTCAATACAATTTCTTGAAAACTGGTTCTCATCGCACTACGATTAGGTTCAACATGCAATGTATTTTAATACGCGTAGATTTTCAATATTTTCGGAAATAAAAAAATTCTATTCTAATTTCTAATTCTTAGTTCAAATGGGTTCAATCAATGACTATAGTCGGCGGTGATTGTTTGTTTTTAATCTCGGCAAAGAATTAGCGTCTTTACGACGTTATATTTTTTGAGTATTTAAATTATGTTTATAGATAGAATAGAATATCATAGATAAACATGATTGTTTAAAACAAATATTTACTTTTATGAACAAATTAACATTTATTAGTGTTCTAAATTCAAAAACTTATGAATTTTGTATTTTTCTTGTTATGCTGCTTAGCGGCTTCATACCTTTGCTTCTTTTTCAACCTGGCTATAGCAAAGCGCGGAGAAAAAGCTAATTAAATCATAGTTTCCTAATAATTCCTGACGAGAATACTTTCCGTTCTAATATTATGTTTCTTCATAAGTCAATTGAAAAACGTCGTTTTATACACGTAGGGATTTGTTACTGCAGTTCTCGGCTCCATAACACCGCCTCAAATGCAATAACAAAGTTTCCCTACTTATATCAAAATGTACTATTTCTTTCTTTCTTTCATTCAACTGTAATTTATTGGGGCTGACTGTCATTCGTAGATCTCTGACAGTCGTTACACTAGTCAGGAGTCGGAAAGTCTACATGGATCACTTAAGTCTCTCTCTTATGATCTGACTAAAAGATCTCATCTACACTAATATTATAAAGAGGAAACATTTGTATTTTTGTGTGTATGTGTGTAATAAATAAACTCAAAAACTACTGCGCCGATTTCAAAAATTCTTTCACTATTAGAAAGCTACATTCACCCTGAGTAACATAGGTACCCGTGCGAAGCCGGGATCTAATAAAACTGAAGACGCCATCACTATCGATTGACAAACAGATAATTAGCTTCTGTTTTTCTATACTATTATTCTCTGCTCCGTTGATCTCGCAAGAAACAAGGAAAATATTACCTACCCTCCTCAAGGGTTAGTCAGGTAAAAACTGGTAAGTGGTATTGTTATTGTGTGCCTGCGTTGATGTAAATGAGTGTGTGCTTGTGTGTACATGTTTGAGTGTGTGTGGGCCATGTGTGAGTGTGTGTGCATGCGCTAGTGTATGTGTGTGTGCACTCGCGTGCGTGTGTTTATGTGCCAAGGAAAACTTAGGATACATTTTTTTTTTTGGTACAAAACCGTACTATTGATTATAGGAAGAAGTACATAATACTTATTTATTATTGTCATTTGAGTCAAATTATTTGGGTCCGGTAAACAGCTTTTCCGTGTCATCATAGGTTAGTGATAGAAGACAAGTGATCACGTTCTGTTTGCACAAACAAATCGAAACGTCTGCTCCTTGCAATCTCTCCCAATCCGGGCACTTAGCCTGACACAGGCATGCTGTCTCAAGATTAAAGCTAGCCCAAAAAGTTTACGAACAGTTAGTACCTCACATTCTCTGTAAATATCAGTGGTAGAATAATACCTGGGCTTGAAGTAACTTACTTTTAGCAAGGCTCTTTGAGCTTTTTCAGCAATTAGATTATACGTTTTAGTGGCACCGCCCCAACAAGAAATACAATAGGATAGAACCGTTTGGCACAACGAATAATAAATCATTTTCATAATATTAGCGTTGGCTGAATGTATTTTTTGTTTAAATACATATTTAAGTTTCCTTATGTTTGAGAGAATAATTAGATGGTTTTTTAAATTAAGATTTTTGTCAAATATGACTCCTAAATATTTAATATACTCTACAGCAGATAGGGAGGGACAAGAACAATGTATAGATTCATTATGGCAGATGTGAGAAGTTCTATGATATTTTGATTGTAGCGGTTCACCAGGGTTGCGAATAGAGAAAGAGATGTATTTGGTTTTATCGGTATTAAGAGAAAGAAAATTCGGAGCAAGCCATTTTGTGACCATGTTAAAACCAATTTGCGCATTTTGGAAAGTTTCACTCCAAGTATCACCATGGAAAGTCAGGGTAGTATCATTTGCGAGCCTCCTTGCCGGATTGCCGCCATGGGATCTGGAGGCGATAGTCGTCGCGCGCCTGCACAAATGGCGCGCGGAGGCACTCCGCCGGGGGGTAACTCCGCTGCCGCGGCAAATTGTTGCTCAGCGGACAGACCTCCGGCGCGATCTCATGGCGAAATGGAGAGAGCGACTGTCGCAACCCCGTGCAGGGCACGCCACAATAGTGGCGATAAGTCCCCTCTTTGAGGAGTGGCTAGAGAGGCGCCACGGCGTCCTCACCTTCCACCTGACGCAGGTCCTCACTGGACACGGCTGTTTCGGAAGGTTCCTGCACCGAATCGGGCGGGAGGAAACGCCCGGGTGCTACCATTGTGAGGATCGACCGGAGGACACGGTGGAGCACACGGTGGAGATCTGCCCCGCGTGGGCGGAGCACCGCCGTGTCTCGTAGCGGCGATCGGCGGCGGCGATCTCTCGCGTCCGGCCTTGGTTCAATCCATGGTCCGGAGCGAGACGGAATGGGTCGCCGTCACCTCCTTCTGCGAAGCAGTCATGCTAGCGAAGGAGGTGGCGGAACGTGAGAGAAAGAGAACCTCACGTCCCAGCCGTCGCGGGAGACGCACCGTGCGTCGGGGGCCACGTGGTGGCCCCCGGCCACCGTAGGCGCGGGCCTGTGGTCGGTGAGCCATGGGCTAGCTCGCCGTCCGTCCGTCTTATGACGACAGGCCGTGTCGACGGCGCGTTCGTGTTCCACGCGCGCCTCAAAGAGAGTCAGCAAACAGGAAGGGGTCTCTAAGGACCGATGCCTGCCAGGGTTGCGGGACTGTTCGAAAGAGATACCGCAGCCCTGGAACACAAAGGGAAGGAACATGGATGGGTTTTAGTCAGTAAAAGTCTGACACTCCCTCCTGCTCAGCCAAGAGCGGGAGGGGTCATTTGATGATTTCCCATCCGAAAAAAAAAAGGTAGTATAGTATTATTTGAATATGAGATTATTTTGCAGTTTTCAATATTAAGAAGTGTGAGATCATTAATATAAACTAGGAACAACGTTGGACCTAGGATACTACCCTGTGGTACTCCATGGGTGACTATATACGTAAGGTAAGCCAATACTTGTATAATTGCCAATTTTGACCCTTTGTGTTCTTCCAGATAAATAATCGGACAGTAATTTGAGTTGATTTCCACGAATACCGAGTTGATATAGCTTGTTAACTAGGGTGGGAATAGCAACCGTGTCAAAGGCTTTCGCCAGATCGAGGAATAGAGTAAGGCATTTCTTTTAGTTATCCATGATTTTTACAATGTGTTTGGTAAATTCATTTAATGTAATTTCTGTGGACTTGCCAGTACGGAAACCAAATTGAGGCTTCGAAAGTAAGTTATATTTTTCTAAATAATGTGTAAGTCTTTTATTAATTATTCTTTCAAAGATTTTTGATAGAGAGGAAAAAAAACCGAACAAGTGCGAGTTCTGCGTGGAGAGGGTTCCGTAGGTTTATAGATTACTTATAGGTTTTCCTGTATAGGCAATAAAGCATTATTTTATGTATAGAAATAAAAGTATATGAATAAAAGTGACAGACGACAAACAGAGAGACAGACACGCTAGTGATCCTGTAAGGGGTTCCGTTTTTTCCTTTTAGAGGTACGGAACCCTAAAAAAGGTAAAGTTTGCATGCATGTAAGTTTGAATAAAGGTGGTAATCTTCGGAACTAGGTACTGATCCGATTGCGAATTCTTTAACTAAGATTTTTTTAATAGATAGAATGATTCAAGAGGAAGGTTTATATATAAAACATTGCACCCGCGCGAAGCCGGGGCGGGTCGCTAGTAAGATATATAAAACAACATTCACGAGCGAAAGAAATTATCTTCCAAAGATTTTATTCCAGACATATTTCACGACGTGTATAGGGTTCCACCAGTTATATTGTTCTGCTACAACTGGTGGTGCTGTCGTTGTTGTAGTCTTGCACTTAGTCGTGCTCGTAGTCGTGCTCGTAGTCGTGCGCGTAGTCGTGCTCGTAGTCGTGCTCGTAGTCGTGTTTGGTTTAGGGTGTTCAGTGTTTCGTCTTGGCGTTGTTTCCTTCCTACAACGATAACGACAACGTCGTGGTCTTTTCGGTCTTATAGTCGTACAACAACAGTACATTTTTGTATTTTTTTTCGAAGGACATGGTCCTTTATCCAAAGTGTGTATTTCACCACCAATTTTTACTTTATTGTGAGGGTGTGGTCTTTTAAATTCATGATTCTCTTCTGTTAGCGTTGCAGACTCTAATCCCGATTCTTCCGGATTGTTCTTGGTGTAAACAAGTACGGGATCCATTTCGTGATTCAGCGGCTGCCAATTCGGGTGGTCTTCATAATATGACCTCAGATGAAATATTTTTGGCTTCTGTTTCCTTCTTGGAGATATTCCGTACTTGTACTCGGAATTTGGTTCGAACCTAAGAGAGTTCCTACCGGTTTTCTCTGCATGGTTTGAGGCTTGCAAATATACGGGAGGATTTTGTATCAGTAACCAGCAAATAACTGTAATAGATCAGAATGTATCGGTCAGTTTAACATTAGAGATTAAAATAGGCAAGACCCTGACTAGGTTTTCTATCAGCGGAACACCAGAAGATGTCGTAAACCAGTACAAAACCCTGTACATTTTAGGTGAGTGTTCTCTTATTTATCAAGTGTATACGACTTACGGCATTTCATACTGCCAAGTTCATTTTTTTTTTCGAAATGACTTGACCGATTTTAATGAAACTTCATACGTATAAGCTGGATTCATAGCTCTAAAAAGCTTGTAGAGAACATTTTCGAATAATAGTATTACAGCTAAATTAGCCCGATTTTAAATTTTCCATACGAACAGAAATGACCAATGATCTTTTTTTTTAAAGACACTTTGAAAATGTTCTCTGTCAACTTTTGTCTCTGTAAACTTCTCTCTGTAAACTCCGATTTCACGAATAAGTGCGATCCCCTTATATCTCGGAGAGTTGTGAAGATATGGTATTCAAAAAGCTCAAAAAACGCGTACTTACGATAGCTGTAAGATGAAAAATAATTATTCGAGAAAATCAAAAACGAAGAAATAGTGAATAAATAAGTTTTTCTTTTTCCGAATTTTTGATTTTGGCGCTCGATATTTTGGAAACAAAGAATGATATCAAAAATTTGAGAAAACTTCCTCTGGACAATTTAGTCAGCTACAATTTGACCCTACAACAAAGGCAATCGGGTTGAGGGTTTGCCCTGTAGCCTAACCTTTTTGAAAAAAGTCAAAAAGTCAGTGCAGTTCAAGAAAGATGCGTTGAAGTTCTCTAAGGGAAACTGGAAGAATCTGGTTCTCGAGCCGAACTTGGCTGTAATTGCTATCTCGGGCTTCAAACTTACGCGTTCCGGGATTTCGTTGGACACGGAGCTGGAGTTCCTGCGCTATTCGAACGTGCCGCAAGAGTTAACTGACGAGGGCTCGTCGCGTCAAACTGATGTCAAGAAAAATTTCATATCTTGCAGCAAATGGGCCGCTGCCGATCAAGACTCGAATGACGATGACAGCGATGTGGCTATCATTTCTCGAGTTGACTACGGATTTGTCGTGTAATCATTTTCTTGTATGTACTTTGAACATTATTATATCCTGCTTATTCATCGAAAAATTAAATATGTATACTTATGCGCCACGGCAATTATTCAAACTTTGATAAGCGTGTGGAAATTTTGCAATTTGTTGGTTCACAGGCGTTATGTCGAGGATACTTATGTTAATCTAAGAATAAAATAATTATCATTCAACGTTTTAGTTTTATTTTGTAACCTTTTCCTTATCCCGACTTTCTCGTCGCTCAGCGACAATATTTTTTCGAATTCCGTAGATTCATTTCCAATGTGCTCGATAGTCGTGTGAGGCACGAAATCTGTGAATTTTTAGCCTAACATCGAAGTGTTCTTTTTTCTTTTTCTACTGCCTGTTTTGATCCATGTAACTTAGGGTCGCTACAGTACGTCTATCTCCTCCCTGTACTCCGTCTCTATAAGACAGCTACAGCTAGATCCTTCGCTGAGACCCTTGTTTGGGCTAATACCTCCACAACATGGGTCCTTGAGAACGTACAACAGTATCTTAAAATAATAGTGAGGTATCACAAAATAATAGTGGGGCAACCTTGATGGCCTATAACCGGAATTAGTCCCATCTAGTTCAGGATTGAGCTGAGTGGAAAATCGAAAGGGAAGATTTGCCTTGCTTTGAGACAAACAAGCGGCTAATAATCACTTTGCCAAAATGTGTGAACGACATAATGTTGTGATCTTGTTGCAAAAAAAGTTATACAAGCTGTCACTTTAACTTTTGTCACTTTGTTTTTAGGCTGTTACTTTTTTTTTAAGTGACAGCCTGTTTAACTTTTGCCTGTAAAAATAAAAAAAAACCTACCCTTTTTACCATCGATTCGGGTTTTTTTTTCATTTTTTTTTACGCATAGCGGTAAGTGTAAACCACTTCTATCTGTTTCTGTTTAAAGAAATTAACATCATGACAGTACCTTGTCAATACATCTATGAAAACATCATGTACGTTAGGAAAAATCTGCATTTGTTTAGTAAAAGAGGTGACAAACACCACTATAATACTAGAAACAGGGACCAACTAGTACAGCCAGGTTTCAGGCTAGCTAAAGTAGACTCAACTTTCATGGGGTACTGTTTAAAATGTTATAATAAAATACCTCCCCACATTCAACAACTGAATGAGACAAAATTTAAATCTTGTATAAAACGCACACTATGTAGGCAAGCATATTATAAGTTAGGGGATTACATCGATGATAAAAATGCTCAATGCTGGTCCTGCTCCACAACCATAGGGGCAAACTAATCAGAAGCTCATGTGAAATTATTGTGGAAGCTGCAGAAGATTGTAAAAATATCTTTGCATTGTATAGATTCAATCTCTTAGTATTATATAACTGCATAGCACATGTGTGAGTACTATGTACTGTAAAGCTACGATTTACATTTAGTTATCCTTCATTGACTCGAATGTGCCCTGGTGGCTGAGAGAATGTCAGGCTCACTCAAATGTCTCGCTGATAGTGGCGGGTGTGTTGGGTCGTTTAGTTCCCTTCAATATGGTTGAGCTGAATGGAGCTGATGCATGCGTCATGTTCGTGAACGGGCGCTGTCAGTTGGGACTGGTCATCGCTTAGCTGCCACGGTTTATTTTAATTACTTTGTTTTTAAATTGTTGATAGTTATAATCTTTTACTCTGGACGCTCTTAATGTGCACGTCTTTCTACATCGTTCTCACATATATGTATAATCTCAACATGAATGATGTAACCAAGATCTTGTAACAATATTTTGATTAAAAATAGTGTCCATGGAGTTTCTTGCTCATTCTTCTCCATAGAGATCTACGCTTTGGAATGGGCAACTACACTACTTTCACAAGTTATTATGCCTTGTGTCTGTGACTGTAGCTTCGCCTTTGTTTTTCTGACTTTCAAAAGTGCCTGCGAAGGTCTAATTGAAATAAACGCTTTTGAGTTTGAGTTTGAGTCTATCACTGTGGGGGGGTTGTATCACTTTCTATAAAAGGGGTTTACCTGAAGCCGCCCCATGCGTACCAGGTTATCCGCAACTTACCCGCACAATACGACTCTACGCATCCTGCTACGTGACGTGTTCTAAGTTAATATAGGCATGTCACGTAGCAACACCACACATGCACTACTGCACATGCATCCAGACACACGCGTGGACGCGTGGCGCGGGCCTGCGTCCGCGCAGCCATGGGCGATGTTACACATTACAATACCGCCCACACACACACGACGGCTCTTTAGTCCGGGCCACTACCGGCTAGCTCTGGTGGTGGGACGGGCGGGAGCCACACACCCACTGTGGGTGCGTCAGAGTCGGCACCTCTGTCGCTGGTCGTCCTCCGCTGGGCCTCCTCCGAGCAACCGGAGGTCTCACCCGGCGGAACAGACCGCCGAGGTGTCGTGAAGAATTAATCAGCGCTGTATTGACAGCGCTGTGGCGCGCCTACAGTTACTTTCATAGCAACCACTCACATGGGCCCGCGTTGTATACGCGCGCCCACATGCAGGCTCTAGCCTATAGATGGCTATCCAATGACGGGTTCCGTTGTAACGGACCACGACATAGCCTCCGCGGCCAAGGGGCATAGCCTCGTGACCGCCTGCCGCGCCGACTGACTTCAACGACGGCCCCATGCGATTTTAGCTGCCGGAGCAACGTCGAAGTACATAAAATTATTAATTAAAATTTTGGTAAATCACTGATTAAACGCGAAACGGAACATACGTTTAACGTTTCCCTCCCCCCAACTCTCTCCCCCATAAATCAGGTTTATTAATGTCAAAAACATTACGAACAACGTCTCAAAATGAGTTATATTTTTTTTATAAAAAAATAACTATGCAATACGCGGAAGTGGGGGGGGGGGCACTCTACAACTCCAAAGCAACAAAAAAGTATTGTATCAAAATTTTCTTACCTCAACAGAGAACAGTTATTGTAAAAAACAGAATTTAACCCTTTTTTCAAGATGGCGGAAAATGCAAATAGGAAATCTTGGTCAACAATTTGAAGTTAAGTTTTTCTAGCCAAATAATATTTTCACATGCATTTCCAAATGTATTTAGTGACTGGACTATTAGTTGGCAGAATTTCGGGCCACTGCCTAAGTGTAACGACTGTCAAAGATCTACAAATTTCAGTTGGGACCAACGGCTTTTCCGAAGCATTATGGTAACTCGGTATGATTTTATTCATATTTTTTTTGTTTGACTTATTATTTAGCTAGGACCTCTTTATTAAGTTATTACTCACTTATTAAAGAGGTCCTGGCTAAAGAATATCTTCTTACATGATATTAAATTCATGGTTGCACGGAGTTTTTCAATTCACATCTTTTTAACCGACGGTCACACAGTCACACTGTTGGTAGAGGAACTGAGAAATTATAAAAATCTGGAAAAAAAGCTTTTTAAAGGATTTCCTATACCTACTTCATTAACTATTCAATTTAAATTCTATGTCTCTTTTAATTTTTTTTAAGCTATGATTAATATTATATTAGTCATGGGCTGAACATCACACTGACGGATAACAATAAGTGGAAATTATTAATTTTAATTAAAAGATTGTTACCTCGTTGGTCTATAGAGCAGCCTTTCCCAAAGTGGGCGATAAAAAAAAAGAAAATAAAGGACTAGTCAATTCTCAATTTCAGCTCGATGAGTCCACTTTACCAACGAATGAAGCATTGTTGCTGTCTTACGTGACGTTTATTAAAGATGAGAAAATATGTGAAGAACTATTGTTTGCTAGAAATTTAGAGAGCGATACAAAAGGCGAAACCAATTGGAAAAATTTGTGATAAGAAAGAGATTCCCTTGAACAATATTATATCAGTTGCTACGGATGGCGCTCCGGCTATGACAGGGTGCCATAAAGGCTTCACAGCGTACTTAAAAAATAAAATTCCAGATGTCCTTGCTGTACATTGCGTTATTCATAGACAACATTTGGTTGCTAGAAAAAGTGAACGACTATTTCAATGACTGTAATATGTCATCGAAGCAGTCAATAAAATGCGTAACAGCTCTTTGAATGATAGATTATTTCATCAGCTTTGTGTTACTAATGACGAAGATTTCAACCGTTTGTTGTTACATACTGAAGTTCGTTGGCTATCAAGAGGCAATTGTCTGACTCGATTTTACAACATTGTTTGACTCTGAGATAGAGTTCTTGGAAACTAAAGATACGGAATTGCGCAACAAGCTCATTACATCAAAGAATGATTTAGCTTACATGACAGACCTGTATAAATTGTTCAACGACATGAATCTCCAACTGCAAGGCGATGAACTAAATTTAATTAAAACAAAAAATGTCGCTGCTGCTTTCGCAGCCAAACTGCTTCTACACAAAAAGAATATGGGGCAGACGTGAGTTTCACAATTTTCCGAATTCGAATCGAATTAGTATCGTGCAGTAACGATGTTTGTCTACTGCCAACATTTGGAAAACCTCCACATTGACTTCACTGAACGATACCAGGACATTTTGAACTTGGAAATACCAGACTGGGTGTTGGATCCGTTTTCAAATGTCAACACAGCAATATCACCTCAGCTGGAAGAAGAACTTATAGAATTGACAACGAACGAGAAAATAAAAATCAAGTTCAAAAATTGCTACCAATAATTGTCGCCAATCGTTCAACGATTCTTGATAGCATTCCCATCGTCTTAATTGTGTGAATGTGGATTTAGTGCTGTGGCAACGCTGCTTACTTAAAAGAGATTCATCCTTCACATTAGTTTTTATATTAGAATCGATTGTGTTGCGATGTTTGTTTTATTTTGAATAAAAGATACTCTGAATACTATAAAGTTGCGTTTAATCTCCGCTAATATAGCTCACAATAATTGATTTCATTTGAAGTTATAGTGGTTTTAAGTAGGTGAAAAAATGGGGGCGCTAAGAAATAATTTATTCTCAAAGTGGGCAGTAGACAAAATAAGTTTGGGAACCTCTGGACTCTAGTGATACAAAGCGCGACTGCTGAGTATGAGATACTAAGTTCGAATCCCAGGTCGAGTAAATTGTTATTGGGTTTTTCGATCAGAAATTTTACAGTAATTAATAGTAAAATAGTATTTTCAATTTGTATAATCCTCTTTTTATATAACATTCAGATGATCTAATTTTCATTTGACTAAATCTTCACATTTACTCATTTTCAGCAAAAATTCTGTAATGAATAAGTAAATATCACGAAACATCATACTGTTACAACCTCATCTAACCCAAATAATTCACCAACAATAGCGGGGATCTAGCGCTCAGCGGTACCACGCTACCACGGTATGCTCGCTTCGCTCGTTCGTTAATGGTTACTGTTCTAACTTAACCTAACCCATGATTCAATAACAGTAGAGGGTATATGACGCAGGTATATTATTCTTAAAGCAACAAACTAACGTACAAAGTAGACGTTTCTAAATTATATTAAACGTTATTTATAGATTTTAAGATTATAGGAACTAAATATAAAAATATATACTAACTGAAAATTAGTTCAAATGTGCATTATAGAATATGTTCATTAACCCATATAAAATTAGGTTAAATGAAATTATATCAATAATTCATTATTTCATTTCATCGTTCTATTTAAAAAAAGTATATTAAATGAAATTAGGTCATGTGATCATTAGAACTTTTGTTTTTCAAACGTTATAAATTCCAATTTTAGTTGCCAGTTTCAGTATACATTTACCAGTATGGTTTAAAAGCAATAAAACCTAAGATTACTAGAATCTTATCGAAATACAGACGCGAAATCATGCGTAATGAATTTAATATACATGTAAGTAATATTTAGCAGCTAATTGAAGACTAAAGCGCGTAAGTACTTACTGCCAAGAGTGTACTTAGTCTTCATAGTGAGTTGCGTCAACTTAATGTCTCGATATGAAATGGGCGATTTCTATTTCCCGTAAGTTCTTTGTTGTAGATACTTGAACTTGTGTTAGTGACCATGTCAGGTTAAATACTTGAACCTCTTTTGTGTGTTAGTTGCTATGTAGTTATGTAGGTACTTATAGTACACAGAGTATTAAGATATGCCCTGGCTCAAGGTTTTAGTAATAAGGCATCCACAGCTGATAACCTCCCTGGCTGACTTGCCAGATGCCACACAGGTAAAAAAGAAACGTATTGAGTAATTGGTGTAGGAAAACATCGAGTGGATTTACTCTCTGAAATCTCTAAATGCATATGGCGTTAAATACATTAACTCCATATGAATTTGGAGATTTGTGATGCTTGAAAGCCTAAGAATGCGTACAAATATGAGTAGACTACGAAGCTCAGACTCAACCTTTTGTTACAGTTATTTGCTGGATCCTCTTAATCCATCAACCAGCACCGTCGCAGTTATCACTCTACGCAGATAATCCTTTCGCATCTTCCAAGCGTATCAAAACACAATTTTGTCAGGAAATATGCAACGATATTAATATGAACCTGAGAAAACGCAGCCCTACTTTGACAATGCTCCTACAAAATGCGATGCCGTTGAAATATAAAGTGTACGGTAGGAGGTCTAACGCTGTTCATCAAAGTAAATCTTCCATTCTGGATGATATGGATGATTTTCTGTGTAATTGTGCTACAAGTACAAGGATGGATAATGTATCACAGGTAGCGTCTGCAGCTAAACTTTGGATGGATAATGTATCACAGGCTAAATCTGCACCAGTACGGACACGAGTCGCAAATAAACAATTAAGATCGATATCTACCTCAAACTATGCAGATAATCCTTTTATTTTTTCCAAGTATATCGAAAATAAAGGGTCTAGATCAAAACCAACCTCAACCTATGCAAAGAATCCCTACATTTCTTCGAAGTATATGCCAAATAGATTAAGATCGAAACAATGTCCTAGCCTGGCAAACTGTACAGAGGTAAAATGGTAAGAATTAAAATTGTACCACAAGAGAGTGAGAAACATAAAATATTATTATATTCAATTGTAATTTTTATTTTACTCATTTATTTTTTGTATTTTATTGTGAAAGCAGTAAAACAAAGGGTACCTAAGGTTCTTGAACTAAGTTCATATTGTTAGGAAGAATAGGGCAGAGGTGAGACCCCTGTGGAACTCTAAATTATGCTGTGATCGTATGAGAAACTAATCCGTCCTTGACTAAATTTGTGCAACATAAGACTACTAAATTATATACACCAAACGGAGTGACTCTTTTGTGTATAGTTTAGTACTATTCTCTTACCTGTGCCAGTTTTTCTGTTTTGATTACTCTGTCAAATGCCTTGCTAAAATCTGCTAGGTGCCTATCTACTAACTGCTATCGACCAATTACGTTACTTAGGATATAATCTGTGGAATTTAACGGCACGATTGGTGCAGTGGTGAGCGATTGGCTGCTGCGCTGCGTGACGTGGGTTCGATTTCCACACGAACCAAATATATGTATGGCCTACAGGTAGTTGTTCCGAGTCTGGCTGTTTGTGTATGCGAGTTTAAATTTTTGTCACCCACGATGCAGGAGAAATTCCTAGTGTGGGGCAACGTTCAATAATTATAAAAAAAAAAACTTACTTCCGTCAAGAACCAGTTGATTCAAAGTGCCGGGAGCAAGTCTTGAAGTCCGACGATTTGGCTGTGGGACCGCAAGGAAGCGTGTGGTCCAATACATCAACATGCAGTTCCATGCAACGTGCAGTGTTCAGTTGTCCTGCCCTCAGAATAATTGTGGGAGTCAAAAAGTCCTTGACGAATTCTGTCAGTAATCTTTATATTTGACATTTTGGTGTGTTATATATGTTAGCTATATAAATGATACTATACCAAATTGCCATTTATTGCAAGGTATTTATCGAATTCGTGCCTCGGTGGTCGAGGATGATATTCATCATTTATTTCTGGGAATTAAGGCCGAAACACACCGGACCGTACACGTAGACGTGCACGTGCACGTGCACGTACCATGACGTTGTAATATATGGAACTTTATAGAGACATGTCACACCGCTTGCGTGACGTACACGTGCGCGTAGACTACATGCGTAACGCTAAGCATTTCAGCTCCCATGAGACAAACTTGCTGCGTACCTACGCAGAGCGGAACGGCAAGGTCGCATTGATGCGTGCAGTAATGACGTTGTAGTCAATGGCATTCCGTATTGGACGTCACACCGAACAAGTTTGAACACGCACGTATCTTTGCTGCGCGTGACTTACGCATTCAGTTGTATTTGTTTACAAATTTAACGGGTAGTAAGTGATGTCTTGTTTCGGTTTTAATGACGAATTTCGAAATTAAAGAAAAACTAATTGTTTGTACAACACAAAAAACAAAGAGTAAAAAATATGTCGTATAAAACTTGAACAAGAGTTGCAAACATAGAATATGGTTGCCGCAGCGGTTGGGTACGCAAAGGACCAGGTGCGTTCCGTGCCCACCACGTATGCGTAAGCGTAAGCGTACACGTATGCGTAACCCGGTGTGTCAGGGGTTCACTCGCGTCACTACGCGCGTTTATAAATCAAATCAAATCAAATCAAATTATTTATTTGCTAGAATATGGTACATAAGGTGTTACAGTAAATTTGTCTCAGCATATCTTGCCACAACATGGCGTGCAAATGTATTCACATTAAGCGATCTCAATTAGTCTAACTTACAAATTACAGATTCTATTGACTTGTCTTCTAGATAGTCCTTAACAGTATAATATCTTTTAATTAATAAGAACTTGCAAAGTATTTTTTTAAATATTGTCAGCGGTAACTCTTGAACACTATTTGGTAAATGATTGAAAATAATAATCGACATGCAGTATACATTTTTATTATTATACGTGTACGTCACGCACACGTCACGCTACGCATCTAGTATGACCAGGCCTTAAAACTTGTTTAAACAAATGAAAAGCTTATTTATTGCTTCCTATGTTTTTTTATAGATAACTGATTCACAGAGATTTTGCTGAAGGTATTTACATCTCTCATATTTTCATTCAAATCGTTATTTGATACAGTATCAAGCTAATATATAGCTCGTGTCTAAATAATAACAGCCACTTGGGTCGATCTTAAGGTTAAGCCGTGCTTGCCTGTGTCACCATGTCTTCGATGTTTTAGTTCTAGGCATGCCGGTTTCCTCACGATGTTTTCCTTCATCGTTTTGAGAGCAGTGGTGATGAAATAAATTACACAAAGTAATGCGCCTAATTTTATATATTTTTAAATATTTCAAACTATAAAACAAAAATTTTAAAATATAAAAATAGTGGTCCGCCGGTGTCGGGAGCAGGGTCCAAGCTACCGGTGGTTATTATTAAGAAGATTTTCTTACATGATTCCTTTATTCATTCATTAATAAAACATCAAGGAAAAAAAAAGATTTCTTTTCTAATTAATATGAATTAGAAAAGAAATCATTCTTTTTCCTTTATTTATATTTGTACAAATTAATTACATTTTTAAATATTTCAATTAATATTTGCAATATAAAAAGAAAACTTTTAAAAATAATCAATCATAAAAATAACAAACAAACCCTAACAAACAAGCCCTAACATACAAATATTTAAATCAAAAGAATATTCGGCTTTATTCTTATTATGATTACAATGTTTTTTTTGATTTTTATGATGACTATTATCGCGGACAATTTTCTTACGCAGCGGTGACTTCTTGGTATATAAATTTATTTCTTCCAATATTTTGTCTGATCTTGTATAAACGACTTTTGTGGGATCTTGTTCGACTTTAGAAAGCATCCAATCTGGTGGCCTATGTAACGCCCGTCTTAACATTCGTCTGTAGTAGTTTGGTTTAGTAGGTGAGGTATTCAAATGTTCCAGTAATTGCAGTATCAGTAGCCAGGAAATTACTGAAATAGGAGATAAGTTATAAGATTAAAACACACATACATGTACGAACAGTCGAACATGCCCAAAATTTGGGTGTACTATTAGGTACAGCTCTGCCTAACCCCTTTTTACTACATTCTTATGAAAGCATACAGGGTGTAACAAGACCCTTCATGAAGCCGTAAACCAAGCATTATGTACATTAAACTAAGTAACTTTACGCAATAATTATTGCTGGCAAACGATTTGTTTTTTTGGGGTTAAAAATCACGTTTTACGGTAGGACTCAAAGTAATGGACTCAAAAAAATGTGCTAATGGATGGATTGAATAGTACGGGGGTCGTGGAGGTAAAAATCTTACAATAAAAAGACGTATTTAAAAAAAAAGTTCTGAAAGAGTTGGAATTTTGACCCCCAATATCTGCGTAACTAGAAGGTATGGTCTGGAACAAAAAAATGAACACAATGACGGGAAGAACAAGTGCCTTTCGGCTTCGTTAAGGGTCTTGTTACACCCTTAATACGGTACTTATAAAAAATATATATATTTTCGTCAGCTTACGTTCACGTTCTCAGCGAGCTGTCTGCCAGAGGCATATAGCTGATGTTATAAAGAGTAACTTATTCTGCTTTTATTTTAGACAGAGCATTAAGGTGCAAACAAATTAAAACCCTTGGATTTTGTTATGGAAGGATTCAAATAGGGAAGTCATATTTTTATAATAACAATTTCACGCGGACGAAGGTCACGGGCACAGCTAGTGAGTTATAAAAGAAGAAAGAGATGGTACCCCTGTGTTTGTGCACACTCTTGTGCACTATAAAATTTCTTGCTTCGATGGTTTTCTCCACTGAGATTGGCGCCATGACCGAAAACGGTCAGAAGGATTAAGTACTATAACGCGTGAATATTGAGATCAATGCACTCTAATCATATCTAGGTAATTTTATCTATAGCATCATTTTTATATTTGATACTCAGGTTTATTTCAGTACTTATTTTGAGCCAGACCAATCATAGTTGGGCCAAACATCCCCCAGAAAAACCTAAATGTCGATGTATGAATGCATTGGTTTATTGAACCCATACAAAAATTATTGATTGCAACACTGCAATTGACAACTCCGTTTCTGTTAACAATGACTATAAAAAAAACCTTGTGTTTCAATTTAAAAAAATAGACTCTGACGTGATATTTTACGTTAATTTTCGAAAACTTTCTTAATTTTCGGGAATTTCTGTCAACAAGCGGTGTCAGGCAGTGTTTATAATTAATTTTTAACAATATTCTCTGTAACATATATAAAAATCAGCACTCAGGCTTTAAGAAAAAATAGTATTATTTTTACGCAACTTTAGACTTATTATGTAACAATTGGCCGTCAGCGTCGGCACAAGTTTGCAGGTATGCATACGTTCTCAGTACATACTAACACTATTTGATGCCATACATTTTGTTCCTGAGGAAATAAGTAAGGTCTGGCGGTCCTGGGATCTTGGACCATAATTGGCAGTTTTGTATCACCCATCGCTGAGTTTAAGCACCCCTTTGAGACATGGTTTCCTGGTATGTGAGAATAGTCAATGTATCAAACTTACGTGTAAACAAATTCATAGCTCTCAAGTGGTTTCGTTTGTAGGTACTATTTGAAATGGTTCACAAGTTAATGTATTTATTGAATTGATTTCTGCTTTGCTCTGTGTTATCGTTAATCAAAAGGTATTGTTTTATTGATTATGGCAATTATATTTCCATGTCTCTTAATCGCTTTATCAATACATATGACATCGTAGACTTTCTGTGTTAGTAGGTACACTACAGATCTTAGCAAAACATGTACTGGAAGGTGCGAGAAATCACTACATAGTATTAAACAAAGTCGCTTACCGCTGTCGATCCGTCCCTATGTATGCTTAGATCTTCAAAACTGCGCAACGGATTTTGTTGCGGTTTTTTTAACAGATAGAGTGATTCAAGAGGAACGTTTATATGTATAACATTCCAGCCGTGCGAAGCTGGGGCGTAAGTAGCGTTGCCAGGCGTCCGGATAAAGCCGGACATAGGTAGGCTTTTTGATTGTGTGTCCGGCCAAAATAAACGGCGTCCGGCTTGTCCGGCTTTTGTTAGGCTTTTTACATTTCGCAAACGAGCGAGCGCCGAGCGTGGCCGAGCGCAGGCGACGAGAGTCGACTTCGGTCGCTCACGCAGACCGAAGTACCGCCCGTCGCCCATAGTACAAAATCCTCAATAATGTAGGGTGTCCGGCCTTTCTACCCAAATGTCCGGCCAAACTGGCTGGTCTGTCCGGCTATTAGGTTTGGCGACCTGGCAACCCTAGGCGTAAGTAAGGAATAGAAAGCAAAAAATATTTTATTTTTTCGTCTGCAGTTTTTTCGGTTTGTTCGTTCGTTTGGGTGTGCATCACGTATAAACCCCTAATTGTATTAAACATCGAAATATTGAAAGATAAGAAAGAAGCATTATTG
Organism: Eugnorisma glareosa; assembly: GCA_947578425.1. Lineage (NCBI taxonomy): Eukaryota > Metazoa > Arthropoda > Insecta > Lepidoptera > Noctuidae > Eugnorisma > Eugnorisma glareosa. The sequence continues at coordinate 14,231,600 of OX387967.1, read as the reverse complement.
TGAGTAACATTAAGCGTTTATTTCATCAAAATCGACCAACAGACGCAAAAGATTTTCAAGTTTAGAATTTTGTTAGTAACGCGTATGAGACGCGATTTCTATGATAATTTAATTATTCGTAATAAAACGCACGTACGCGTGAGTCGGAGACTTTCACAGACAGATAGGCTGGCTGGAGTTCTCAAAGGGCGCGACAGCGGCATCTCGAGAACTTGAAAATAGTGAAGAACGTTATGCCAGATTAACAAAAGATCGTCAACATCATAACGGTGCTCGAGATATCGAAAATAATGATCAACGTGAACAACGATTAGAATCGGCAAGGGTTAATTATGAACACAGACGCCAAGAAAATGGAAATGCCTTAATAGCTGAAGGGAAATGATAAATGAAATACGACACCAGAACCGAACCGTATTCCGATTGGACGCTGATCGGATTCGTCAAAATATTAATAGAATGTCAAAATTAATGTTTTGAGTTTGAATCAAGTCTCCCTGCCCAATCAACGAACATCCAAAAATTGTCATACTTACGAACAGACAATGTCATGTTGCATTTTATAATAACACGCTGAGATAGATCTAAGTCCACGCAGACAAAGTCGCTGCTAGTAATGCAATATAATTAACTTAAAGCGATAGAAGAGTTTATTTAGCCAAATGATTTAATTGATTATTTGTGCCTGATACTCAGAGATAATGTTGCATACTAATGGTGAAAACATTTTTGAAATGAGTTCAGTAGTTTTTGAGGTTATTCGTTTGAAACATACAAATCTTTCCTCTTTATAATATTAGTACAGATGTACACTATTTTATGTAACTTTTTCACACTTTTTCATTACAGATAGTCGAATATAAATACGAAAAGGGCTCCCGGGAAAAAACTAATGCGTTTGAAAATGACATTAGTGATCGAATTGCCATCTTTGACACATTTTCCACAACGTTTTGCGAAATGACGTCCAAATTAATTTTCTGATAGGTTGAACTTCGCCAGGTCAGTATAAAACAATAAACAGAAAAAAATAAAAAAATGTCATCCCTGAAATTCAAAATACCGGTTTTTTTCGGCTGTTTCTCATAGATAAACGTTAGTAGTGGATTGTAGTGCAATTTTATTCGTTAGTAGTAAAACAGAAAAAAAAATAAAAAAAAATAGTTTTGAAGTAGGAAAAATTTGTTTTTTTTTTTGGTTTTTCGAAAGGTTTCGATTAGTAGTGGATAGTAGTGAAGATATTTTCAATAGTAATTAGGCAAAAAAAAAAAAAAATGCAAAAAAATGTCGTCCCACGAAATTCGAAAAAATACAGTTTTGTCCGGCTGTTTCTCATAGATAAACGTTAGTAATGGATTTATTCGTTGTTGTAGTGCAATTTATTCGTTGGTAGTAAAGTAGAAAAATAAATAAATGTGAAAAAATGCATCATTCCAATGGCCAAGTCGAGCGTTATGTAAGGACCATCCTCAATATGATTCGTATCGAAAGTTATAATAAAAACTCTATTTGGTCTGATAGTTTATGTAAAATTCAGTTAGTTTTAAATGTTACAAAACAAAAAACCACGCAGTACTCTGCTTTGTATTTGTTAATTGGTACTAACGCGACCACTCCTGTGATTCGTGCGCTGATCCGTGACGTTGCCGTCGAAAACTCGAGTCCAAATCGAGAAGCCATGAGGGAACTCAGCAGGAGCTCCGCTAAAGCATCTCTTGACAAGAATCAAAGTAGTCAAGACGATCGGGTAAATCGTCTAAGACACCCGCCAAGAGTTTTTCAGGTAAACGATCAAGTGTTCGTGATAAAGTATTCTCAGTCCACTGGGAAGCTCGACCCTGGCATGAGGGGTCCATACCGCGTGACTAAAGTGTTACAAAGTGATCGTTACGAGCTGAAACTGTTAAGTGGAGCCAGAGGCAAGACAACTCAGGCCGCAGCTCAGTACATGGTACCCTGGAAAGGCGAGTGGTGTCCCGAGAGTTCTGCTGCATTTTTTGAAAGTAAGTTTCAACTGTACTTTTAAATGTTTTTCTTTATGTTCTGGTAGCACGTGTGATCTGTACGCGTGCGTATGAGTGTGAGGCACGTGCTTGCCTTGCTGGTGGTGTGACTGGTGCAGCCCAAATGCAGCGCGCTCCCGAGGCTAGCGTCCTGGAGTGCCTGGTTTTGGAAGAAGCGTACTATGTGTGCGCATCGGGTGTTGTCCCGGAAGTCGCGTTCTATGAACACGCATCAGGCGTTGTCCTGGCAGGCACAGTCCTGGTTGCCACGTTTTCAACTTGCGGAAGTCGTGTCCTATAAACACGCATCAGGCGTAGTCCTGGCAGGCGCAGTCCTGGTTGACACGTTTTTTACGTGTGAACTTGTACAAGTTCAAGTACGAGTATGAATGAGACATGATGTGTGAAGATGTATGCATACATTTAAAAGCGAAGTGTTTTTATTTCGGATGAAAGAGTGTATTTTTGTATGAAGGCCTTGTATGCGTGATGGATGACAGAATAGGCAAAAATGAATGTCGTCACGTATAATTAACCACTTGTTTCTCATACAATTGCAATTGTAAAAGATTGCAATGACGACAACCCTGATGATGCTAGTGAGCCTTCAGGTCCTCCTGCTGGTCTTGCTGGTGCTCCTGCTGGTCCTGCTCATGCTCCGAGTCCAGACGGTGCCAATTCAGACGAAGGCGGCAATCAAGCTCTCGCCGTACCTGCCAGTACTTCTGAAGAAGTTTCTGGTGCAGCCGAGGACGGCGCACGATCAGGATAGGCCGTATAAGCAGAACTTATTGTTGGTAGTAGGGGTACCCCCACCGATTCTTATAAAAGCGAGCGCTCGACAGAGCGCAGCGCAGAGGCATTCCGCTCTCGGCAGCCGCAGAGTGCACACGTGCGCTCTGTCGTTGCGATCGAAAGCTCCCCCCTCCCCCGTCGCTCTGACGCGCACATTGCGCTCAGTGCTACACCACCGCATGCCGGTCGTCTAGCTCCGCCACCGTGGTTTCGAGTTAGACTACGTCATCGTAGCAGATCGGCTACGAGTGCTTCAGTGCTTGTAGTCGGTTTTCTACGTTCGCGAATCGCGTCGCGTTCACTTGGCTCCCTAAGAGCAAAATCCACCAGTTTCGGTGGTACTTGGGTGGAAACCTCACGGTGCCAACGATCCCAAGTGGGTGGTGACCCGCCACACCCGCCGACCCCCTTCAAGGGAAAGCAGTCAGTCGGAAGGGCTCCGACTGTGGCCTTGGGGGTGGCTCCTAGTCACAGTCTGGTAGTACCTAACCCACGTTTGTCCACAGCTGCACCCGGGACGTCTGGGTGTCTCTACCCCAGCGGCCCGGATCGGTCGCAAGACCCATAGGGCCCTGTCGCACATTAAGATTGGCGACAGGTTCTCAAGCTTAGGGCACACCTTAGGCACTCACCTCCCTGTGTCACCCGACAGGGAGTGCACTCATCCCCGGGCTATCCCTCCCGGGGAGTTAGGTTTAGCGGCCCCTCTGGCCAGGACAACAGTGTAGCTGGCGAGTTTGTTTGTGCCTTTCTTCTCGCCAGTATAGCACTAGGAAAGTCACACGGGTGGGTTCGTTTTTGTGGGAATTGTCCGCCCGGGGGGTTCACGATTTTCGTGTCTCCTCGGGACTAGGGCTAGGAGATTTTCCCCCATCCCCCACTATATTAGTCAAGATTAGGCCTTGATATGATTCCTACCCTCGCAACGAGGGATGTCTGGGCTAAGTCCCTCACGGACCTCCTTAAGAGGCTCCTTAGTGACCCCAACCCTCATATAAGGGAAAATTATATAAGTATCGCGGAGCCCCTTATGGGTATCCTATCCGAGAAAATATTCGTTCCGATCTCGCCGGCGAGTTCCGACCCACCCCCGTTAGTTCACTCTCAGGACTCACCTGCAAGTCCTGATGCATCTCCTATGGAGATTGCGGACGTGCTTTCCGAGGCCTCGGAGTACTCGGGAGCCTCTGACGCTACCTCTGACTCTGAGGAGTACACAATGGTAGGCAAGGGCAAGCGTAGGAAGGGCAAGGGCGCTAAGGCCAATAAGGCCAAAAAGCCCGTAGCGGCTCGCTCTACCCCCACCCCACCCTCCACTGCCCCCTTATCTCGCCCCGTTTCTCCTGTCGCTTCGACAGCTCCGGCCGCGTCTAGCCGCCCCGTTAGCCCTATGGCTACCGCCCCTACCGCCCCCTCTGCTTCTTCTTCCAAGAAGCTTAAGCCCCCGCCGCCTATCTTCATCCAAGATGGTGGTGGAGGTGTCCAAGATGTGCACTGAGTTGCGCATCAACTACACCTCAGCCAAATCTACCCTACAGGGTATAAAGGTCACCGTCCCTTCGTCCTCGGACTTCAGGGACCTTGTTCGCAATCTTCGTGGGAGGCACGTCGCCTTCCACACCTACTCTCTCCCTGAGGAGAAGCCCACCCGCGTGGTGATCAGGCGGATCCCCAAAGAGATTCCATCCCAGGACATTCTGGACGACCTCACCTCCCAGAACGTTCCAGTCTCCGCCGTCCACCGCCTGCACAAGGCGAGGGGAGGTGACGAGTACGACATGGTGCTCGTCATCTGTGACCCCGTCGAGGGTCATCACCCCATTTTTAAAGTCAAGACCGTCTGCTCCTTATCGGGCATCCTCATTGAGCGGCCTCACCGCAACAAGGTGCTTTCCCAGTGCCACGGTTGCCAACTTTACGGCCACGCCCAAAAGCACTGCTTCGCTCCGCCCCGGTGCGTCAAGTGCCTAGGCGATCACGCCACGGCCGATTGCTCCCGTCCCAAGGACAGGAACCTCTGTACCGAGCCACCCAGTTGTGTGCTATGCGGTCAGTCAGGCCACCCGGCCAACTACAGGGGTTGCCCCAAAGCCCCCAAACAATTTCCGGGTAAGCTGGCGAAGCGTTTTAACGCCCGCCAGCTGAGGGAAGCCCCCTCATCAGTCCCGATCCCTTCTGCTCAGTTGCCTGAGCGTCTCAGTCCCCAGAGACCGTCCCCCTGGAACGCGCTGAATCATCAGCGTGCTTTTCCAGCACTTGGTAGCCCCAAGGCCACCGCCCCCATGCCCGGGTTATTAGATAACCCGGTCCCTTGCACTGCGCCCTTTCCAACGGCCGCTCCCCTAGCCTCACCAGCGCACCCTCCCTCCAGGCCACCCGGCCCAGAGTCTGAGGATGCCGAGGAAAGCTCCTTCGACACCATCGCTAGGTTCGCGATCTTCGAATCCCCTGAGGCCGACCGCTTAGTGGCCGAGCTCAGAGGAACGAATGACATGAAAAAGATCAACATGATCTTTAAATCGTATCCTAGGATACGTGCAGCTCTCCGCGCGCTCTCTCACAACCAGACCGATAATGGATCTAACTAGGCCCTTAACGAGTACCCAACCCCGATCCCTTAGTAGGCTTTTACAATGCCAACGGCATTAGTGGACAACGCGATGAGATCGCCGCGTTCCTCCGCGATCATCAGATAGATGTCTTTCTTGTCCAAGAGACGTTCTTAAAGCCCCATCTCCGCAACCCCAAGATTGCAAACTTTCATATAGTTCGCAATCCCGCTACCACAGAGGCGGCACGCTCATTTATTACCGTAAAGAACTGCACTGCATCCCAGTAGACTCACCCCCTCTAGAATCAGTACTTGAGGTTTCAATCTGTCGGCTAGGTATGACCGGCCATCAGTCGGTCCATATCATCTCTGCCTACATGCCCCCCGTAAATTCATCTGAGGACCATTCCCTGTTGGAGAAGGATCTCACTTCTCTCTTCGGCTTGAGCGAGTCCGTTATCATAGCGGGCGACCTCAATGCCAAACACCCTGCTTGGAACAGCATAACGACTAACCCGAGAGGGCGAGCGTTATTCGACCTAAGCGACTCCCTTTCTTTCGACCCTATAGCTCCCATGGAGCACACCCACTACCCTGACACTGTCGGTTTGCGTTCCGATGTGCTCGATATAGCGCTGCTCAGGAACGTCAGCCTCAGGCTGGACTCGATTGAGACGCTACACGAGCTTAACTCTGACCACCGTCCGGTAGTCATGCATCTCGTTTCTAGCTCGGGCCTCTTTGACCCCAGCCAGCCCCCTGCCCCTATTTTGATAACAGACTGGAAGAAAGTAAGCGATAATCTGAAATCCGACATGTCTCCTCTCACGGACGGTATCCCCGATCACATAGTCTCAGTCGCAGACACGACGGCCGCCATCAACTTGTTTACAGATCACGTACAATCCGTACTGAAGGATTGTTCACGGGAAGTCCCAGCAATGAGCGATCACCGCTGAAAACTACCCGATGACATACGTGATCTGATAACCGAGAAGAACGCGGCCGTTCGTGCCTATAGCGTCTTTCCCTGCTATGCGAACAAGGCTCACATGCGCAGCTTGCAGCTTGCTGTAAAGCAGCGCACCAGTGAGTTTCGTTCGAATCGTTGGGACAAGGAGCTTAGCGAACTCGAGCCCACTCACTTAGCTTTCTGGCAACTGCAACGAAAGTTGCGTGCTAGCAGCGACGAGGTTACTATGCCTCCTCTCATTCGCCCCGATAAGAGCGTCGCCTTTGACGACTCTGAGAAGGCTGAATGCCTGGCCGACAGCCTGGAATCTCAGTGCACGCCCAGCTCTCAACCAGTAGACATGCGACATCTCGCTGAGGTGGACGCGGAAGTCGAACGTAGAGCCGCTCTCCCCCCAGTAGAAGACCCCGACTGTCCTCTTCCTTCAGTCACGCCCGACGAAGTGAAAGACATAATAGATAGGCTACAGCCTCGGAAAGCCCCTGGCGCCGATGGCTTCACCAATAGGGTGTTCAAAGTCCTCCCCTCTCAGCTCATAGTCTTGTTGGCGGCCATCTTCAATGGCGCCTTGAGCAATAACATCTTTCCCCAAGTGTGGAAAGAGGCCACCGTCATAGGTATTCCCAAACCGGGTAAACCTAAATCCGAGCCGACTAGCTATCGGCCGATCAGTCTCCTTAGCGCGCTCGGTAAAATCTATGAGAGGCTTATTTATAAGCGCCTCAAAGACTTTGCTGAGGCTAAGAGCCTCATTCCCAACGAGCAGTTCGGTTTCAGGACCGAACACTCGTGCGTCCAACAGGTCCACCGCATCGTAGAGCACTTGAGCGCTGGCTTCCAGCGTGGAGCGATGACCGGTGTGTTATTTTTCGATATAGCGAAAGCGTTCGACAAAGTCTGGCACAACGGGCTGATATACAAGCTGTATCAGCTCGGTGTGCCAGATCGTCTCGTGCTCATCTTGCGAGACTTTTTGGCGAATCGCACTTTCCGCTATCGCATAGGGAAAACCCTTTCTTCCCCCCACCCCATTCGCGCGGGAGTCCCTCAGGGCTCTGTCGTTTCCCCCCTCATATTCACTCTATTCACTTCAGATATCCCCAAGAGCAAAAAGGCTCACTTGGCCCTTTTCGCCGACGATACGGCAATCTATTATACTGGGCACGGCCAAGACGCCATCGCCCGTCAGCTCCAAAAAGCAGCCAATGCTTTAGGAGCCTGGTTCCGTAAGTGGCGAATCGAGGTTAATCCCGATAAAAGCCAGGCAGTTCTTTTCCATAAGGCGCGTCTCAAACGTCCCGTCCCCTCTCCGATCACTATGTTCGGCAAGCCGATCCCTTGGGAGAAGCAAGCCAAATACTTAGGAGTCATTCTCGACAACCACCTGTCCTTTGCTGCGCATATAAGAGCAGCCCGCGACCGGGCTGCCTTTGCCATGGGTAGGCTCCATTTTATGATCACGGCAAAGAGCAAATTGTCACTTAAGTGCAAGTTGCGACTCTATACCGCCGTCATCCGTCCCATTATGACATACGCTTGTGTCACTTTTGCCCATGCCCACCCGCGTCATCTGCACCGGATGCAGACCCTTCAGAACCGTTTTCTCCGTAAGATTACCGGTGCCCCCTATTTTGTCCGTAATGACAGTCTCCACTTAGACCTTAGGATCCCCACCTTAGCTCAGTTTATGAAACGTCTTTCCAAGCGTTTCTTCGATTCCGCTATCAAGCATAGGAACCCCCTGATCGCATCGGCCGCCCGATACGAGCCCTCGCGTATTAGCATGGTTCGCCGTCCGCGACATGCTCTCACCACCCCCGATGACCCCATCACCCTCCTCCAGGAGAGCAGTAGGGAAACCAGCACACTACGAAAATACAGATACAGACCGCCATGTTTCCGTCCTCGCCGCCGAGGCCCGACGCGACGCCCACGTTCAACGAACCCCCCCGACCCTTGCCAGAGCCAGCCCGCGATGCTGAGCCGGTAGTTTTAAACCAGCCCCTAATTAATATCACTCAGATCCAGCCTGTCCCTTTGCTGCCCCCCCCAGCGACGCCCTAAGCCGAGGCCCGTACCCCACAGGGGGTGCCCTTAGCGAGTGGTCGCTTAGTTTTTAAGTATAGTTTTAAGCCCCTGGCTGGAGGCCTTAGATTAATTTTTAAGGCATCCACAGGGAATAGTCCGGTTAAGCAGTAGCCAGCCTCAGAGGCTGAACTGCGAGATGCCATCACCAAAAAAAAAAAAAAGAGCGCAGCGCATTCGTTGCTGAGCCGCCGACCGGTAAGGTTGTTGGTACCCACGCTACTTTACAGTAAGTTCGTTCCATATTTTGCTGCAGTGGTTTTTCATTTTGTTTATTTTATTTTTGTTATATTTTGTGTTTTATTGTGATTATTATTATTTTTGAATATTGATGGCTGTTTGTTTGTGATTGCTCGAATATTGATGATTTATTAAATTAATGTTAAATCTAAGTTTATTTATAAATAAATTAGTTTTAGGTTGTTTAAAAATTGTTTTTTTTTTTAAATTTGTTTTTCACTTCTGATTCCTAAAAATATTATCTACATACCTACTAGCAAAGTGTAATAAGCTGGAATTGGATGTTTTGTAAATTTTATATTTAATGAGTACTGGAGTGACGAGGTAACAAACACGTGTTTGGAAGAAGAGTGAATCGGACATTAAGTGAAATAAAACAGGAAGTATTTAATAAAAAATTAAAAACGAAGAATGTCGATGCTAACTAATTGCAAGTGTTCGGGCGTTCCTAAAGCTTAAGAAATATGTACATACTTACCAGGCAGACTTCAACCTATCAGAAAATTAATTTGGACGTCATTTCGCAAAAAGTAGTGGAAAATGCCTCAAAGATGGCAGGCGATTCGATCACTGTTATCATTTTCAAACGCATTAGTTTTTTCCCGGGCGCTCTTTTCGTATTTATATTCGACTATCTGTATCCTAGCTGTAAGCTTTCTAACAATAAAAAAAAAATGGAAAAAATAACATAAAATACTTTACATCTGTACTAATATTATAAAAAAGGAAAGATTTTTATGTTTATTACGAATAACCTCAAAATATACTGGACCGATTTCAAAAATTCTATCACCATTAGTATGCTACATCATATGTGTGTGTGTAGGCATAAATAATCAATTAAAGCATTCGGCTAAATAAACTCTTCTATCGCTTAAATAAATTATATTGCATTACTAGCAGCGACTTCGTCCGCGTGGACTTAGATCTATCTCAGCTTGTTATTATAAAACGCAAAATGACATTGTCTGTATGACAATTTTTGGGTGTTGTTGTTGATTTATTTTGACATTCTATTAACAATTTGACGAATCCGATAAGCGTCCTATCGTAATAGACGTGGTTCTGTTGTCGTATTTCATTTATCATTTCCCTTCAGCTATTAAGGCATTTTCTTGGCTTCTGTGTTCATAATTAACCATTGCCGATTCTAACCGTTGTTCATGTTGATCATTATTTTCGATATCTCGAGCATCGTTGTGACGTTTTGACGATCTTTGTTAATCTTGCATTACATTCTTCATTTTCTAGTTCTAGAGATGCCGCTGTCGAGCCCTTTGAGAGCTCACGCGAGCCTCTCTGTCAGTGAAAGTCTCCGATTCACACGAGCGTGCGTTTTATTAATGTTATTTTCTCAGCCTTTCCATCATGCCCTACTTTTTACATAAAATGGATGGTGACTTTACTAGAATGGGACCAAATTCATAGCGGGCGAGCGGGTCTGCCAATTATGGTCCAAGATCCCAGGACCACCAGTGCTCACTTATTTTCTCAGGGACAAAGTGTATGGTATCAAATAGTGTTAGCATGTACTGGAACGTATGCATACCTGCCAACTTGTGCCGACGCTGACGGCTAATCTAAAATTGTCTAAAATTAATACTATTTTATGCTTAAAGCCTGATTGCTGATTTTTATACATGTTACAAAGAATATTGTTAAAAATTAGAGCCTGTTGTCGAAAATTTCCGAAAATTAAGAAAGTTTTCGAAAATTAAAGTGAAATATCACGTCAGAGTCTATTTTTTTATATTTGAAACGCAAGGTGTTTTTCTATATTAGTCATTGATAACAGTCAGAACAATTGCAGTGTCGCAATTAATAATTTGTGTATGGGTTCAACAAACCAATGCGTTTATACATCGACATCGTAGTTGTTTCTGGGGGATGTTTGGCCCAACTATGATTGGTCTGGCTCAAAATATGTACTGAAATGATTACCTGAGTATCAAAATATATAAAAATGATGCTATAGATAAAATCACCTAGATACCATTAGAGTGCATTGATATCAATATTCACGGGTTATATTATTAATATCCTTCTGATCTTTTTCGGTCATGGTGCCAGTCTCAGTGGAGACTAACCATCGACGCAAGAAATATTGTAGTGCACTAGAGTGTGCACAAACACAGGGGTATTATCTCTTTCTTCTTATATAACTCACTAGCTGTGCGTGCGATCTTCGTCCACGTGAAATTGTTGTTATAAAAATATGACTTCCCGATATTTGAATCGGATTGTGTTAACAAATTCAAAGGTTTTTTTTGCACCGATCCATACTTCTCTGTCTAAAATAAAAGTAGCCTAAGTTGCTTCTTATAACATCAGCTACACGCATACTGGCAGACACTCACTGAAAAAAAATGTTTGATTGTTCTATGTATCAGTGTATGCTTTCTTAAGCATGTAGTAATATTGGGCATGTTCGTACGTGTATGTGTGTTTTAATGTTATAACTATATCTCCTGTATCAGTAATTTTCTGGCTACTGATACTGCAATTACCAGAACATTTGAATACCTCACATGCTAAACCAAACTACTACAGACGAATGCTAAGACGGGCGTTACATAGGCCACCAGATTGGATGCTTTCTAAAGTCGAACAAGATCCCACAAAAGTCGTTTATACAAGATCAGACAAAATATTGGTGAAATAAATTTATTTACCAAGAAGTCACCGCTGCGTAAGAAAAACACACGCGATAATAGTGATAATAATAGTAATAAAAAAAAAAAATGGTCATTGTAATAATCATGCAGAATATTCTCTTAATTTAAATATTTGTTTGTTTGAGTTTGTTTGTTAAAACTTTAAAAAATAATTAATCATTAAAATATAATGATTGATTATTTATTAAAGTTTTTTTTTATATAATAACCACCAGCTTGGACCCTGCTGTCGACACTGTTGACCTACAAATCTGTGTTTACAAATCTGTGTTTACAAATCTGTGTTTACTTTATTTTCAAGGTATGATACCTTGAAAATAAAGTAAAGAACACTACAATCTATTTAAAAACGTGAACTCTTACACACAGTTACGTAAACTTTATTGCGTCGATGTTCCAGTGTTCACTGTTACTCCGTATTAGCCTGATAAGGGCTCAAACAGACGAGCGGCACTTTGCCAACGGCAGATGCCACTGCAGCCGTCGACACGTTGGCGGCAGCCGGCAAGGCGTCGTCGGCTGCCGTCGACGGGTGGCGACTGACGTCTAACCCTACGAGGATTACAGGCGTGTTGTTTATATTTGGGAAAGAGTTATTAAAACCCAAGTTAACTCAAGTATTATCATTAAACACAGTTTTTTTTCTGCTACTTCTATACATCTGACATATTCTATTCTTCTTCTTTTAAATAGCTTAACAGAACGTCACGCCTATTTTCGTCTAACACTTAGGCAGATCTGTACTTCCCACAGAACCCACTCTCAGTTTTTCCCAGTTATGTTTAAGTCCCATGTAATAAAAAGCGCGAACCTGTTGCCAACAAACGAGCATAAATCCAGATTCCAGGCTGCGATTGAGAAATTCTCGTTGGAAAACCCAATCACAGTTTGTCAGACCTGGGAATCGAATCCAGGACCACAAGCTTAGCAGTATCTCTGTACCTATAGGATTTCCGTACAATGTGAGGTCAGCTTATACTGGAAAAATATAGCTTGATGTGTAGCCGTGTCTACCTCTAGCGATCACCAGACCTAAAAGACAGTCTTCTCCTTCTTTACTTGCAAAGAAGTATACAATTCAGTCCAGTGGCGGTACTTTTATACAAGCCTACAAGCTTTTTTTTTTCATCAAATGACTCCTCCCACTCTGGGCGGAGCAGGAGGGAGTGTCAGACTTTTACTGACTGAAACTCTGAAACCCATCCATGTTCCTTGATCGCCCTTTGTGTTCCGGGGCCACGGTATCTCTTTCGAACAGTCCCGCAGCCCCGGCAGGCATCGGTCCTTGCCAAGAGGAAGGAGTCTCCCTTCCTTTTGCTGACATCTCTTTGAGGCGCGCATGGAACACGAACGCGCCGTCGACACGGCCTGCCGTCATAAGACGAGGACCACCACGAGCTAGCCCAAAGCTCACCGTCCACAGGCCCGCGCCTACGGTGGCCGGCGGCCACCACGTGGCTCCCGACGCCCGGTGCGTCTCCCGCGGCGGCTGGGACGCGAGGTTCTCTCCCTCTAACGTTCCGCCGCCTCCTTCGCTAACATGACTGCTTCGCAGAAGGAGGTGACGGCGTCCCATTCCATCTCGCTCCGGACTACGGATTAAACCAAGGCCGGACGCGAGAATTCGCCGCCGCCAATCGCTGCTACGAGGACATGGCGCGGAGCTCCGCCGACGCGGGGCAGACCTCCACCGTGTCCTCCAGTCGATCCTCACAGTGGTAACACCCGGGCGTTACCTCCCGCCCGATCCGGTGTAGGTACCTCCCAGAACAAACGTGGCCGGTGAGGACCTGCGTCAGGCGGAAGGTGAGGACACCGTGGCGCCTCTCAAGCCACTCCCCTCAAAGAGGAGACGTATCGCCACTATTGTGGCGTGCCCTACACGTGGTTGCTACAGTCGCTCTCTCCATGCCGCCATGAGATCACGCCGAAAGTCTGTCCGGTGAGCGAAAATTGGCCGCGCCCATTCGTGCAGCCGCGCGAGGACTATCGCCTCTAGATCCCATGGCGGCAATCCGGTAAGGAGGCTCGTCGCCTCGCGGGAGATCGTGCGGTAACCACGGACTAGACTTACGGCTACCACCTTTTGGGCCACGTTCAGGTACACGTTACTTTATCCCTGAGTAACATAGGCATGTGCAGCCGTGCGAAGCCGGGACGGGCCGCTAGTTGCTTATAACTAGGCACAAATAATCAATTAAAGGATTCAGTTAAACTTTTCTATCGCTTTAAGTTAATTATATTGAATTATAAAGCAATTAGGGGACATGGAAATATAATTGCCTTAATCATTAAAACAGTACATTTTGATTACCGATAACACAAAGTTAAGCTGAAACCAATGGAATAAATACTTTGACTTGTGAACCATTTCAAATAGTACGGTACTGAACGAAATCACTTGAGAGCTATGAATTTGTTTCCACGTAAGTTTGATACATTATTGATTCATTGACTATTCACACATGTCATACCAGGAAAACATGTCACAAAAGGGTGCAGGCTTATACTCAGCGGTAGGTAATACAAAACTGCCAATTATGGTCCAAGATCACAGACCTTACTTAATTTCTCAGTAACAATATTTGTGGCATCAAATAGTGTTAGGTTAGTATGTATTGAGAACGTAGGCATACCTGCTAACTTGTGCCGAAGCTGACGGCCAATTGTTACATATTAGGTGCTAAAGTTGCGTAAAAATAATACTATTTTTGCCAAAAGCCTGAGTTCTGATTTTAAATCGATGCCTGCCGGGGCTGCGGAACTGTTCGAATGAGATACCGCGGCCCTGGAACACAAAGGGCTAATCAGGAACATGGATGGGTTTTAGTCATTACAAGTCCGCCCAGAGATTCCCCGTCATTTGATGATTTCTCATCCGAAAAAAAAGGCTGTAAGTAAAATCACATAATTGTTTCCGTGCTTCGAAGTGCCTGGCAGAAACGTCTGTCGACGGTCCTGGTCCTGCCATCTTGTTCTATTATGAAATTCACACTCAGTACACGCGTGTGCAAAACACTTTTTCGTAGCTACATAACCTGTCTTCAGAACTGTTATTCCTGGTACAGTGCATTTCACGGCAGTCACTGGCATCGGTAGTCGGCTGTCTTTGGGGTAAGCGGCAGCTAATTTACTAGTTTATCCCGAGGTGATAAGATGCTGATTAGAGTGCATTGATCTCAATATTCAATGCGTACAAGCTGTAATTGTTATAGTACTTAATCCTTCTGCCCGTTTATTGTCATGGCGCCAATCTCAGTGGAGACTAACCATCGATAAGAAAGAAGCAAGAAATAATAATTATAATATATCATACATTTTTAATAAAATCAATTTGTTAACACTTTCCGTGTCTGCACATTACAGATTTTTGCAAAAAATGTACTGGAATGTGCAAAAAATAAGTAATAGAAAATTACTTTTTCAATACACTTTCTCGAAAACTGGTTCTAATCGCACTACGATTAGGTTCAACATGCAATGTATTTCACACCCGTGCGATTTTTAATATTTTTCCGCACACGTCCGGAAATAAAAATTTGCTTTTAAAAGTCCAAAGGGTTCAATGACTATATCTATAGTGGGCGGTGATTGTTTTTTTCTAATCCCGGCAAAGAGATATGCGTCTTTACGGATTAAATATTTTTCGAGTATTTAAATAGTGTTTATAAATAGAATATCATAGATAAAAATGATTATTTAAAACAAATATTTATTTTTATGAACAAATTAACATATCAATGTGTTCTAAATTAAAAAAAAATATTTGAATTTTCTTTTTCTTATAGTAGGCTGTATACAGCATCATACCTTTGCATCTTCTTTACCTGGCGAAAGCAAAGCGCGGAAAAAAAGCAAATTAAATCATAGTTTCCTAATAATTCCTGACAAAAATACTTTCCGTTCTAATATTTTATTCCTTCGAAAGTGTATTGAAAAACGTCGTTTGATACGCGTGGGGATTTCTTATTGCAGTTCTCAGCTCCATAACACCCTCGCTTGCAGCTCGAGTGCCGCGCTCGAATGCAATAACAAAGTTTCCCCACTTATATCGAAATTTGTCTGTTTGTCGGTTTGCAAGTTTGTCGGTTTGTTCGTTCTGTTGGGTGCGCATCATGTAAAAACCTCTCAATGGATTAAAAATCAAAATATTGAAAGATAAGAAGCATTGATGTGAGTAATATTTAGCTTTTTCAATTTTTCATCAAACTTGCTCAACAGACGCAAAAGATATTAATGTTTAAAATTGAGTAACCTCATACGCGATTTCTATGATAAATTTAATTATTTACGTAAATAGGTTTTAGTCGTAGTGTAGTCGGAATAAATGAATTTTTTTTTTTTTTTTTTAAACGTTGCCCCGCACTTGTAATTTCTCCTGTATCGTGGGTGCTTTTACAAACATTGAAACTCACACACCCAACAGCCAGCCAGTTTTATTTGTCCTTTTGTCTTTACCCTTTGCATGGAAGTAATAAATACACCAAAATTTGACATGAAAGAGAGGATCGAATTTGCGAATTTGGTCCCATTCTAGTAAACTCACCATCCATTTTATGTAAAAAGTAGGGCATGATGGAAAGGCTGAGAAAATAACATTAATAAAACGCACGCTCGCGTGAATCGGAGACTTTCACAGACAGAGAGGCTCGCGTGAGCTCTCAAAGGGCTCGACAGCGGCATCTCTAGAACTAGAAAATGAAGAATGTAATGTAAAGATCGTCAACGTCACAACGATGCTCGAGATATCGAAAATAATGATCAACATGAACGGGGTTAATTATGAACACAGACGCCAAGAAAATGAAAATGCCTTAATAGCTGAAGGGAAATGATAAATTAAATATGACACCAGAACAACAACGAGAATTACGATTGGACGCTGATCGGATTCGTCAAAATGTTAATAAGTTGACAACATAAATGTTTTAAGTTTGAATCAAGTCTATAACCTGGCCAATCAACAAACATAAAAAATTGACATACTTACGAACAGACAATGTCATGTTGCGTTTTATAATAACAAGCTGAGATAGATCCAAGTCCACGCGGACGAAGTCGCGGGCACAGCTACTTATAAAAATATGATTTATATTTGAATCGGATATTGTTAACGAATTCAAGCGTTTGTTTTTTTTTTGTACTGAACCTTAATTCTTTGTCTAAAACAAAAGTAGCCTAAGTTAGTCCTTTTATTATTAGAAGTACTACTGGCATAATTAGCTGATGTTATAAGGCTTATTACATCAGCTATCTGCCAGTAAAGGCAAGCTAAAATATTAAAAAAGAAACATTCATATGCATTTAGTAAAAAGCTGTTATATATCATTTTTAAATTACAATCAGACACTTCAATTTTATATATCGATGCCTTAGTTCACAATTGCACTAACTACAAAATTAACAATTTTCACTTGTTTAGTGCCAAACACACTAAATTCCATGCTCTTTCATTTGCGCGTATCGTAATACCGTCATTCCGTCTCTTTTTTACAAAAAAAAGAGGTCACAGTTGTCTTAAATAAGTTCCATTAATGTTCCATAAATGTTGTACTAAACTAGTGACCTTTATTTTTGTAAATCCAATCAAGATACACTTTAACTGATTTTAAGTTCCTCAACTACAGAACATTTCAAAACACAAACGTATTATATACATTTACAATATTTGCTCACGCATCGCGGTTTTCGATCGATCGGTATTGGATTTCCTGTAACAAGTATATTAAGTACGTTTATTTGAACTTGAACGGGTTTGTCAATTTTTGAAGTGCACAAATGTATTAAATGGGGGGTTGTATGTTTATTTAGACATTTTGAAAAGGTTACGTATATACTAATATTACAATATTGAGATATGATGGAGTTAAAGGACTATTCTTATGAATAGATGCATACTTGTTTTGTTATTTTGCTTTGTTTTTCTACTGTTCTTGTCTAAACTTTAAAAAACTTTAAAGCTCCCTCCTGAAAATTGTTAATTTTGTAGTTAGTGCAATTGTGAACTAAGGCATCGATATTTGTAAAGATGTATAGACAACATCAACCCTGGGAGGGTTAGGCAGAGCTGTACCTAATAGTACACCCAAATTTTGGGCATGTTCGGCTGTTCGTACATGTATGTGTGTTTTAATCTTATAACTTATCTCCTGTTTCAGTAATTTTCTGCCTACTGATACTGCAATTACCGGAACATTTGAATACCTCACCTGCTAAACCAAACTACTACAGACGAATGCTAAGACGGGCGTTACATAGGCCACCAGATTGGCTTCCTTTTAAGGTCGACCCAGATCCCATACCTCATTTCTATAGATTTTATTCAAGACCAGACAAAATATTGGAAGAAAAAAATTTACGTACCAAGAAGTCACCGCGCAACTTAAAAAGAAAAGAAAAAGAAAATAATGATAAGGCTAGCGGAACCTTTTGTATAATTTGTGTATTATGTTGTTTATAATGTTTGTTTGTTTGAAATGTGCAGAAAAAATATTCTTTTGATGATTGATTATTTTAAATTGTTTTTTTTTAATAATACATATATTAGTTTAGATTGAAATATTTAAAAATGTAATGAATGTGTACAAAAATAAATAAATGAAAAAAGCTCCTGATTCCTTTTTTAATTAATATGGTTAATGAATTAATAAAGGATTCAAGTAAGGAAATCTTCATAACAATAACCACCGGTAGCTTGGACCCTGCTCCCGACACCGGCGGACCACTACTTTTTATATTTTTTAAATGTTTGTTTTAATAGGTTTTTTTAAGAAATATTTAAAATGCAACAACAACCATTTATTTTCAGGCTACATATGCCCATAGATCTACCTTACAGACTAGGTAGACCTTACAGGCTGTCCCCTTGTTTCGCAGACAGAAATTTCATAGAATTTCGTTTCGCAGAAAATTTTTCATATAATATTTGGTCCTTGTATTTTTATTTAGAATATTATTGTTTTAACGACTATTTACTTGAATGAAACATATGTCACAGAAATACAATTCAATGAATTTTATAATCACATTTTTTTATCTAACAAACTTATCAAAATAAATAAATAAATAAATATCGCTGGACTTTACACACAGCGCCATCTAGGTGCCACACTAAGCAAAGAGGCTTGTGTCGTGGACACCAGATAGTTGATACTAATACATAGATACTTTTTGTTTGTAAATACATACTTATTATACATATAACCATCCATGACTCGGAAACAATTGTCCATGCTCATCACACAAACATTTGCTCCTACCGGGATTCGAACCCGGGACCCTAAGGACGTAAGGCAGCCTCACTGCCGCTGCGCCATTCGGGTCGTCAAACAGTAGAATAAATTTTTAAAGTGTTTGTTCGGTGCATTTTTTCATGGTATTTTATTTCAACGAAAATGTAAAAGTAGACATTATGCTATCCATAATTTATAATAAAATATACACACAGTCGAATGCAACTATCATACTCCATTTTTAGGGTTCCATACCTCAATCGGCAAAACGGAACCCTAAGGATCACTTTGTTGTCCGTCTGTTTGTCTGTCAAGACCCTTTTTCTCAGGAATGCGTGGCGGTATCAAGCTGAAATGAATACCAAATACTCAAGTCTTAGTCTTGTCTTGTCCACTTCGAGCAATGAAAAAATCAAACTTGTAAGTCAACACGATCAAAAGATATGACTTATGTAGCCTATGTTGCAATTTCACAAGGGAATCAAAACCTATAGGGTACTTCCCTTTGACCTAGAATCATGAAATTTGACAAAAAGCAAGGGCTTACAGCACAAATAAAGGAAAAACTCCAAAAAAATAAAAAAGTTGAAAATTAAAAATTGATTGATTATCCAAGCAGAACCGTTTGAATGAATGCGAAGTAAAATAACTACGCGGTCGCTTATGAGTCGGTCAGGGTTTCTAAATATACAGAAAATATCGTCTAGAGCCCTAATTGCGTTTTGGGTATTCGTGTTTCTAACAGGCCTGAGGAAACAAAATTTGGTGAAACCGTCAAAAACTACGAGTAAATGAGTAAAACCCCTAGTTGATTTCACGAAGGGTCCACGTGAACTGTGTGGAAAGGAATCTCCACCTTTGCGATAGGATGCGGTAACCCTTCGCGACTGCTGGAATTGTTCTTTGCATATGCACAATGCAAGCACCTACATACTTCTTGACAAACCTGGACACTTTAGGGACCCATTAATTACTTTTAAATCTCTCTAAGGTTTTCTCAACCCCAAAATGTCCTATGCAGTCATGATTGAGTTTACATACTTGCCACCTTGCCCCTTTTGGCACAGCCCGTCTGACCTTATCCCCGTTCAAGTGGCGAAATAATCTATTATCTTTGATAACGAAATTCTTTTTGATGTATCGTAGCCCCTTTTCATCTAGTCCACCTTTTAAAAAGTCTATTATTCTGCACAGCTCGGAGTCACCTAACTGAAGCGTGTGGAGCCAATCTTCGCTACAAAGACATTATGGCTGGAAACTGATCATCGAGACATTCCGACGGTTCGACAGGATTACGATGTTGATACGATGGGTCGACATGGCTCATATCTAACCCCTGCTCTATACTCTTTAGTATAATAGAATTCCTGTAACGTCAGCCACCAGCGTGCTATTCTTGGAAAAAAGTCTCGTTTTGAAAACGTAGAACGCAAAGCGCTGCAGTCTGTGATAATCTTGGATTCCTTCTCTAAAAAATAAACCCTAAACTGACGAAGGGAGCAAACCACCGCTAGGGTTTCGAGCTCGTTATAAGATAGGATGTTTTATCTTCCGGGGAAGTTTATCGGCTATAAAATGCCTTGAGAACCCATCTTTCTTTCGTACGAGTAAAATGGGACTAGCGTAATCTGAAACAGATTCTCGTATCACATCGGCATCAAACAAGTCTCCAACCATCGAACGTACCTTCTCCCGTTCGTGATGCGACGACCTGTATGGACGATAAACAACTGGACGTTGACTATCGAGATCAATCTTCATCTCTGTAACACTGGTACATCCTACCTCCCTCAACGAAGAAGCAAAGCAATGCTGATATTTCTGCAACATTTAATATTTTTAATAATAATAATCATGTCATATCTCACCTTCTTTACATGGATGATCTGAAACTCTTTGCCCCCAACAAATTGCAACTGATGAAGCTACTGAAAGTAACTGAAACTTTTAGTAGCGCCATCAGGATGGAATTTGGTGTGGACAAATGTGTGTAAAGTGAGGGGAGATTATGGAATCTGAAGGAATTCAGCTCTCGGATTCCATACACCTGAGATCCCTCTCCTCATCCGAAAGCTATAAATATTTGGGTATGTCGGAAGCGTTAGGCATTAACGTAACTGACATGAAGCAATCGTTGAAGGAGCGCTTCTTCGGTCGCCTGAAGAAGGTATTAAATAGCCTTCTTTCAGGCGGGAACAAGGTGCGCGCCTTCAACGGTTGGGTCATGCCGGTTTTAATGTACTCTTTCGGCATACTCAAATGGACTCAGACCGAACTCGATACCCTGGATAGGCGAGTCCGTACACTGCTGACTGCAAACCGGATGCATCACCCACGATCATCGGTGATGAGACTGTATATCCCGCGGAAGTGCGGGGGTCGAGGCTTTTTAAACGCTAAGACGCTCCACAACCGCGAGGTATGCAGTCTCAGAGAATATTTTTTAAAAGCCGAGGTGGGTATGCACCGAGATGTGGTCGCAGTGGACAAGGGCCTCACCCCGCTGTCCATGGCTAAAGAGAACTGGCGCAAACATGTAGTACTTACTACCGATGACCGCAAGGAAGTATTGCAAGGCAAAGAGCTTCATGGACGCTTCTACCGGGCTCTGCATGGGCCCGATGTAGATTTTCTAGCATCCGTGTCCTGGCTACGTTTCGGTGACCTCTTTGGGGAAACTGAAGGTTTTGTCTGTGCGATTATGGACGAAGTTATGTTGACGAACAACTACCGGAAATATATTATGAAGGACGGGACGGTTGACGTGTGTCGGGCATGCCACCGTCCGGGTGAGTCCATCAGACATATTATTTCTGGTTGTTCTCGTCTGGCTAACGGCGAGTACTTGCACAGGCATAACCAATTAGCCAGGATTATTTACCAGCAACTTGCCTTGAAATATAAGCTTGTGGAATCTGAGGTACCGTACTACAAGTATGTGCCCGACCCAGTTCTCGAGAAAGACCATGTCACGCTGTACTGGGATCGGTCTATCATCACTGACAGGACTATTGTCGCCAATAAGCCTGACATAGTGTTGATAGACCGATCAGCACGCCGCGTAATGATAATCGATGTTACCATCCCACATGACGAGAACCTCGTGAAAGCTGAGAAAGAGAAACAAATGAAATATCTCGACTTGGCACACGAGGTTGTCGACATGTGGAATGTGAACTCGGCTATCATTGTGCCGATTGTTGTGACGGCCAATGGCCTTATAGCCAAAAGCCTCGACGAACATCTCTCGAGGCTCTCCTTAGGCGGTTGGATCAAGGGCCTGATTCAGAAGGCAGTACTCCTCGATACGGCTCGCATTGTGAGGAGGTTCCTGTCTCTGGAGCCCTAACCACCGGTACCTTGGACCCTGCTCCCGATACCGGCGGACCACTATTTTTTATATTTTTAAATGATTTTTTAATATTAATTTGTTTAGAAATATTTAAAAATGTAATTTATATGTATATAATTGAATAAAGGAGATAATAATAATAATATTTTTTTTATTTATTTCGTTCACAAAAAGTACTTATTGTAAATTACAAATAAAATGCTATGAACAGCTGTAATTGTACACAAAAGTTTTAGCATCTGTAGCCAAACTAGGAAGAACCTGTATTTCGGCTTACAGCGCCAATCCCCTCGAGTTACAAATCATATTTGTGATTCTTGTATGCTTGCATTTGAACATTTGAGACCTTTGAATATTATGTACTCTTAGCTTTATTGTAATAGTGCAAGTGGTATGATCCTCTCTTTGTCTATTGTGCTAGGTGAATGAGTGAGTGTGAGAGGGTGTGTATAATTGGGTGTGTGTGTGATATGTGGCAATATATGGGTGGACATGTTAATGACTGAGATTCGGTTATAAGAGTATAAAAATATATAATTTTTATACTCTTTTTATTCTTTTGAGATTTCACCGTTGATCGAGCGATGAAGTCCGCCGCTGATGATCAGCTGCTCGTTAGGTTTCCCTGCAATACTACTTCTCAGAAGGACATCACCACTGAAAGCGAACTGAGTCTTCACTTTAACGGAGGCTGGACCATAAACTACTACCGATCTGGCAGGAGAAAACTACACTAAGGCATCATTATCGTCGGTGTGTTCTGAACTAGATAATTCTATTCCGATATCGAAAAACTGCAATCTATTCTTGTCCTTATAAACCTGCCCCATAAGCACAGGGACCTCTAGCAAGTGATCATCTACGACTTTGCATGTCACTCTAGCCTCTACCCCATCAACGATCATGTCAATTCTCAAGTTGCCTAACTACACTGTTCTAAATCTAACTCCTTAACAGCAGATTCCTTAATGAGAGTAACGTCGCTTCCGAAATCTACAAACGCTATGAGTTCAGAATTGTTGAAAGAACAGTGGCGAACCAATTGCTGATTAAATTATTAAGCGTCTACGTATGTCACTGTGTTAAATACCGACTAAATAATTTACAATGTTTTATCAAATCAAGCTTAAGGCCTATGAAAGTCAGGAAAAAAAGTCGTCATAATTGAGAGCTTTATTGACTAGATTATTGATGATAATACTGCCGTCAAACGGTGAAAGGAGGTAACTAACATTTTTATCAAAAATGAGTTAAAATAAATGCGGATTCAGCAAGAAATTCTCTATCTTTCTGTCTAGCTAATAAAGCTCCAATTCGCTCGTAGCCACAGATAAATTATCATATAAAATAAGTCAAGTAAAGACTATCGACAGTGCTTTAAAACTTCACTTCAGACAAAATTGTCATTTACTCAAAATATACTTTAAAGTAGTTACGGCCATTCACCGTTTGACGGCAGACTATATAATCATGGCTTAGTTTTTTTCTTTTTGGCTTGAATTCATGACTTTTGGCTCAGCTATACTTTTAATGTTGCCATTGAATATAAATCTTAGACAAGTTACATAAAATGCTTGGATGTACGTATTGCATTCATATACACTTAGTAAATACATTTCTGCATCAGAATACAAATGTCATAATAAAAAATATTGTTTGTGCTAAGAATATAGCGGTTATAATTTTTTAATTCATAAAAATGACACCGTATCAAAACCCCCAACGAAAAAAAAATGCTTAATGACATGTACTGTACTGAACTGACAATTGAACTTTTACAAAATCTTTTTTAATTTATTTAGTAATGAGAATTCTGCTCTGAGGCTGCATTTCAGAAACAATGACTTTGGCTTTTATTTTAGGAGGTTTTAGAGATAGCATTGCTTTGTTGGCAGGATGTGGCCAAAAACCATTCATACCAGAATCATTGTTAAAAGGCGAGCACCAGTTAACTACAGCTGAACCAAATATCTCAGCACCCGCAGGTTTTCTTGTTGACACTGTGATTAGAGAACATGAGGAATAAATATAAAAAAAAATACGTTTCTTTTTTCTATACCTGACCTACCCTTACGATGGTAATTAATCATATAAGTAACTAACTGCTTTTAAGATAGTTGACTAAGATTATTAAATAAATAAGTACCTACTTACGTCTCATGTGGCCATGTGGGCCATGTGCCAGACCTGACGGTTGGACTTAATATTCTGAATACGCATTGCGTAGTTTATTTTGTATAAATGCATTTCTATAATTCTTTTTTGATTAGTCTGTTGTTGACAAGAATAAACATAACCTCTAAAACTTCAAACTGGAATATCTTTAATTCCTGACTTCCTATAAAAGTATAACTGAAGACAAAATTGTTCAGGAATTCAAATTCAATATTTTAACATATTTTTCATAGGCAGACGCCAAAAAAAAATGTCAACAAAAATTTGTTTGAGAGTTCGCCACTGTTCTTTATGTCTTTGAAAAAATTTGCTCGCTTGCGTCTTCGTTTATAAAATTGATTCTCATAGTTTTCTGCACTACGCCACCCGTGTTAGTTACCTTTTCATCAGATTGAATATGGCACTTTTCAGAGGTGTGACCAACTGTATTGCAACGCGTGCACTTCACTATCGGCTTAGGGCAGTGCAAGAAACTATGACCCTTCTCCTTGCAACTCTACAATAAAAGAAATATATGTATAAATCAAACAATATTATGAGTGTAAAAAAACTACTAATTAAATGGATCAAACCAATCGCATATGAGGACACTGACGCCCTCCTGCAGCGCCCATTATAACTCACTCACTCACGCATTCACTTACTCACTTGTACAGCATGTACAATTACACACTACACATACACATACATTCCACACTAACATATCTACAACCATACACATGTAAATAACATACACAAATCGCAAACTAATTTAAATATGCTGATGTAAAGTCTTCTGCTTCTTTACTTGCAAAGAAGTATACAATTCTGTCTAGTGGCGGTACTTTTATACAAGCCTACAAGCTTGGCTTACCATTATAACCTACCAGGCCCGAAGGCACCTAAGAAGCCGATTCTTGCCATCTTCGGAAACAAGGCACTATACGTAGTGTGTAAGTGTCTATGTCTACTGTAGTCAAATAGTATATTACATACGTTGCCCCACACTAGGAATGTTTCCTGTATTGTGGGAGCGTTTACAAACGTTTAAATTGACAAACACGAACAGCCGCAGCAGTAGGGCATACAAAATATTTGTTCCGTGCAAGAATCGAACCCGAGACACGCAGCGCAGTAATCAATCCGTCAGCCACTGCGTCAACCGTGCAGTCAATTTGTTAGTTACGTAATGCGTATCACGTCACGATACCCTTCGGAAAGACAATTATCATAAATCCTATAATATCCTTGAAAAACGTTGCTTAACCTGTAAGATCTACGCACGCAGCTGATATTAACTAGCCTAGCTTAACGTCATTACCGTAACATATTTAATCCCTTTATGAAGCAGCGATGAAAATACACGGATTTATGATTAACTTATTTATGGTGGATTAAAGTATATCTAGGAAAGTAGTTATTAACACTTCGTGACACGATTTCGGTACCCGAAAAACTGATTGCTCCTAAAGTTTTCTATTAGTTATATATAGTATGTAAGCGGTAGATGTCTTTAGTTTCTATCACGGCTTGTTTTAAGGAAATTAATGACAGTGAAGTATGCGCATGGACGTCATTAAAAGCCGAGATAAAAGGTTAAGGTTTTAAACCTGCAAACCGACAAACAGAAAAATAAAATAAAAATAAAATGCTTTCCCTTACTTATTTCTCGCACCTTCCAGTACTATATTTTTCGCAAAAATCTTTAATGTACGGAATGTCTTTGATTTTATTATACGTATAGATAAAGCGATTAAGGGACATGGAAACATAATTGCCTTAATCATTAAAACAATACATTTTGAATAACGATAACACAAAGCAAAGCTGAAATCAAATGAATAAATACTTGGACTTGTGGACCATTTAAAATAGTACGTTACTGAAACGAAACGAAACCACTTGAGAGCCATGAATTTGTTTTCTCGTAAGTTTGATACATTATTGATTCATTGTATATTCACACATACCAGGAAACCATGTTACAAAAGGGTGCTTAAACTCAGCGATGGGTGATAAAAAACTGCCAATTATGGTCCAAGATCCCATGACCGCCAGACCTTACTTATTTTCTCAGTAACAAAATGTGTGGCATCAAATAGTGTTAGTATGTACTGAGAACGTATGCCTGCTAATTTTTGCCGACGCCGACGGCCAATTGTTACAAGTGCGGAAAAATTAACAAGAAATATCACATCAGAGTCCGGTCTCAGGTGTGATGAAGGTTTCGCTAGCATATTTTCTCTAGCTGTTTCATCTATCATCCGTTTGAAGTATTCCCACTTACCGTCGCTGTCTATCACATCTTTCGGAAAATCTCCCAGTTTTTGTTCAAAACCATCTCTGAAGTCACTGATATTTATACCTTGCTTAATCGAAGTTACTTGAACTGTTGCTACAAGAAGCTGGTGATCGGAGCGACAGTCAGCACCGGGGATCGTTGTGACATTCGTCACTGAGCTTCTCCACCGCGTTCCTATCACTATGTAGTCAATTTGATTCCTACATCTGTCACCAGGGGATATCCAGGTGTATGATCTTCGGATATGATATTTGAAACAGATGTTGGTGATAGTGAAGTTTTCTTCATAGCAGAACTGTATCAGCCCCTATCATTTCTTATCAGATTCCGTATTTACCTGCAACACGGCGAAGATGGTCATTGTCTGTGGTATCTCCGACTTTGGCATTGAAGTCCCCCAAGATGATGGAAGTCCTATAAGTATCGCAGTCAGCATATCGTAAAGCTCCTCCACTGCTTCCTCAGTTGACTGTGCTGTGGGGGCATATATCTGTACGATATTAAGCTTGCACGGTGCCATGTTAATTTTGAGTGTTATTATACGATCACGTACTAGGTTATATCCCAAAACGCACTTGTTTATCGATTTCGGTACGATAAAGGTCATCCCTCTACTACTGTCGTCTTCTGGGCCCGAAAAATACACTGTACTTCCGAGGTTAGATGTAAAGTGACCCTGACCTTTCCAGTGTCTTTCGCTGAGCCCTAGCAGCTGAACGTTCTTCCTCTGCATTTCGTTTTCCACAATTTTTAGTTTGTCAGGTTGGTTGAGGCCGCGCACATTCCACGTTCCTATTCGATGAGGATGGCGAATTGACTTATAGGTGTTAGATTCATCAGTATTTTACTACAAAACATCAATGTGGATGAGATAAGATATTTTCAGATTTAAACAAAATCATCAATAAAGAACCAATTTTAGTAAAATATGGGATACATATTTTAATCATTGTAATGTGTTTCATAGAATTTAAGTTATATGAGATTATTTCTAAGCATAGATCTAAGTTCTATATCTCTTGTATCAAACCGACGACCCATACCGATAACGATGTCAATAATCAGTATAAATAATGAACCTGAAAACTCTTCAATTCCATTGCCTAGATTACGAGAAATTGTTTAACTTCCTGAATTTCGCCTTTATCCCCGAATTTCAGTCTTTGGGGGGGGGGGGGCTGTTATACCTTGTCAAAGACAGTAGAATGGCTGACCGCTCTCCAGACTTGCCTGGTCAGCATTTAGTAACTTAGACGCCATATTCATGGGCTAGCACGCCAGTTCGGTCTGAATCTCGGTACGGGTCGGAAGTCCTACATCATTCTATTTCCTATAATTTTACTAAACCCAACTCCAAGATCTTTAAAGTAATAGTAATCAATTTTATTTTCCAGTTTAATTATATAGTTTTTTTTTAAATAAGAATCCGAACTCTCGTATAATAGTACGAACTACCAACGTGTGCAGGTGAGGTTGACAGTTGGGGTCGGCTCTTAGGATGTTAAAAGCCGTTCTTCCCACGTTCGTATATGTATGTGTGTTTTAATCTTATAACTATATCTCCTGTTGCAGTAATTTCCTGGCTACTGATACTGCAATTACCAGAACATTTGAATACCTCACCTGCTAAACCAAACAACTACAGACGAATGCTAAGACGGGCGTTACATAGGCCACCAGATTGGTTTCTTTCTAAGGTCGAACAAGATCCCATACAAGTCTTTTATAGAAGATCAAACAAATTAGTGGAAGAAATAAAATATACCAAGAACTCACCGCCGCTTAAGAAAATCGCACGCGATAATAGTCATCATAATAATAATAAAAAAAATAAACATGATAATCATAATAATAATGAAGTAAAAAAACATCATTATGATTTAAATATTTGTTTGCTTGCGTTTGTTTGTTAGTTTGATGATTGATTATTCAAAAATGTTTTTTTTTTTATTACTTTAGATTGAAATATTTAAAAAGGTAATTAATTTGTACAAAAAAAAAAATATTTTTTTAATTAATATGGTTAATGAATGAATAAATGAATCATGTAAGAAAATCAATCAAAAGTATAAAATTAGGCGCATAACTTTGTGTAATTTATTTCATCACTACTGCTCTCAAAACGGTGAAGGAAAACATCGGGAGGAAACCGGCATGTCCTAGAACCATAAATTCGAAGACATGTGACATCTACCAACCCGCACTGGGCCCGTCAATCGTACGTTGAAACTAAAGAACACTATAATCTATTTAAAGTCGTGAACTCTTACACACTGTTACTTAACTTTATTGCGTCGATGTTCCAGTGTTCACTGTTACTCTGTATTAGCCTGGTAAGGGCTCAAACAGACTAGCGGCACTTTGCCAACGGCAGATGCCACTGCAGCCGGCGGCGACACGTTGACGGCAGCCGGCAAAGCGGCGTCGGCTGCCGTCGACGGGTGGCGACGCCTAACCCTTCAAGGTTTACAGGCGCATCCATCTTCAAATGTCAGCCGGGAACGGCTCGGAAGGATCTCGGTATGTCTGGTCACCCATCCACAGACCGACCTAGCCAACGTTGCTTAACCTCAAATTTATATCTTTAAATCCGAAATAAATTCAAACATTAATTACATAAATAACAATCAAAACAAATGCAGAGCAACGTGGTCAGTCATTAACCGTGAAATTGGAAATACTAAAACTAAATGTAACAATAGTATTTGTCAACTAGAATTAGATAAGAGAATACTGACAAATCGCTCTAACATAGCAAATGCTTTTAATGATTATTTTATTGATTCGACTAGCACTGTGACATTTAATAAGGACAATACCTAATTCTATGTTTCTTAGGCCTATGACTGAAGACGAGATAAAAAAAGAAATAATAGCTTTAAATAACACTAACTCAGAAGGTTTCGACGTTATCGGTCGTTAAACATCTGTACAAAAAAAAACAACGATAAAAATTATGTTAAAAACTATCACCCCATTTACCTTATACCCATAGTATCTAAATTATTTGAAAAATGTATGCAAAAGAGACTTTCCGACTAATGTAATACAAAATCATAACAAAGGAACAGTATGGATTTCAAAAGAACAAGTCAACAACACTAGCAATTGCTAATCTTTTAGGGCTTATTCATAATTCCCTAAAAAAAATATTTAACGACAGGACTATTCTTCGACCTGTCACAAGCCTTCGACTCTGTGGCACATCATGTCTTGTTGAAAAAGTTAGAAAAAAGTGGCATAAGAGGTTTAGCACTGCAGTGGATCGCGTCTTATTTAAGAAACCCAAAACAATACGTTGTTATTAATAAAGTAAATAAAAATTTATTAACCTCGTATTCATCTGACTGTAGAGTAAATAATATAATTGCGGCGTCCCCCAAGGGAGTGTTTTAGGACCCTTATTGTTTTTATTATACATAAACGATTTACCGCTGGTGATTAATCATAAATGTGTATTATTTGCAGATGACATTTCGATTATTGTGACATCTGACAAAAAGTATAAAACTAAATCTGATAATGAGATGGACATTAATAATACTATTCACGAAGTTATAAAATGGTTACAGACAAATAAATTAAAAACCAATTATATTATGTACAGTTTAATAAATCAAAACATACTAAATACAATTTCAAACCTAATATTGACAGGTTAAAAGAAGTTCCACAAACTAAATTCTTAGGAGTACTCATAGATCAAGATCTGAATTGGAAAGTACATCTGGATAGTTTGTGCAGGAGGATTAATAAGTTTGTTTATGCTCTCAGACAAATAAAGAATATAACCAAAAAAAAAACAGCAATTACAGCATATCACGCCTATATAGAATCCGTCTTACGGTACGGGCTTATTATTTGGGATAATAGCACGGATAGATACAGAGCACTTATTGCGCAAAAGAAATGCATCAGAACCATTTGTGGTATCCGTCCTGACGAGTCATATAAACGGTTCTTTGAAAAGCTAGGTATATTCCCACTTCAGTCACAGTACATTTACGAAATTTGAATTTATGTTTATAATAATGAGGGATTGTTCAAAAAAGCCTATCAATTGAACCCTCGAAATAGAGACCCATGCAGACTTGTATTTCAGGATTATCTTATATCAGCCAAGTATGCGAAAAGTTTCCTAGTCGTGTGTATACGCATTTATAACAAAATTTCTAAAGAAATAAAATTGTTATTTAATATTAACTCATTTAAAAACAGATTACTTAAATGGCTGAAAAAACATTATGTTTTATGACATTAAAGATTTTCTTAACAATAAAATGTAAATTTCTGGACTTTTGTAATTAAAGTCCACATGTTTGGAATTATGCTGAGAGATAAACTATTATTTTATTGTATTGACTTTATATCTGTGACATTGAACAACAATTAATTAATTTAATAATTATTTTGCATGCAATCAAATCAAAATACATATCCTATGTAGCTAAACATGTGGACTTTAGATTAATACCTGACTGTAACAACTTTAAACCATGTTTAAGGCAAATAAATACTTATCTTATCTATATATATATAAAAAAAAAAACAATTTAAAATAATCAATCATCAAAAGAATCATGATTTCGTTTATTCATTTTTCTACACATTTCAAACAAACAAACGTTAAAAACAACAAAACACACAAATTATACAAATGGTTTCGCGAGCCTTATCATTTGCAGCGGTGACTTCTTGGTATGTAAAGTTATTTCTTCCAATATTTTGTCTGGTCTTGAATAAAATCTATAGAAATGAGGTATGGGATCTGGGTCGATCTTAAAAGGAAGCCAATCTGGTGGCCTATGTAACGCCCGTCTTAGCATTCGTCTGTAGTATTTTGGTTTAGCAGGTGAGGTATTCAAATGTTCCGGTAATTGCAGTATCAGTAGCCAGAAAATTACTGAAATAGGAGATAAGTTATAAGATTAAAACACACATACATGTATGAACAGTCGAATATGCCCAAAATTTGGGTGTACTATTAGGTACACCTCTGCTTATCCCTCCCAGGATTGATGTTGTCTATACATCTTTACAAATATATAAAATTGAAGGGGCTGAATGTAATTTAAAAATAATATATAACAGCTTTTTACTATTTGCATATGAAAAAATATACGGTACATTTAAAAAAAAAACATTTTTTTAAATTTTTCAGCTTGCCTTTTACTGGCAGATAGCTGATGTAATAAGCCTTATAACATCAGCTAATTTTGCCAGTAGTACTCCTAATAATAAAAGGAGTAACTTAGGCTACTTTTGTTTTAGACAAAGAATAAAGGTTCAGTGCAAAAAAAATCAAACCCTTGAATTTGTTAACAAAATCAGATGCAAATATAAATCATATTTTTATAACTAGCTGTGCCCGCGACTTCGTCCGCGTGGACTTGGATCTATCTCAGTTTGTTATTATAAAACGCAACATGACATTGTCTGTTCGTAAGTATGTAATTTTTTTATGTTTGTTGATTGGGCAGGTTATAGACTTGATTCAAACTTAAAACATTTATGTTGTCAACTTATTAACATTTTGACGAATCCGATCAGCGTCCAATCGTAATTGACGTTGTTGTCTGGTGTCGTATTTCATTTATCCTTTCCCTTCAGCTATTAAGAGGGCGCGTCTATCGTCTACGCGAGCATGTTCAAAAAGCTTGTTGTTTCATCCAGAGCCACAGCGGTGATTTTTTTTCAACTTCCCCGTCTTACCCCGCCCCGACCCCGCACAACTCGTCTCCCACGCACTTCATACCGCCTAACGCGATGACATTGAACGCAAAATAGTGTTCGAAAATTTCTTAAACTTGTTCCAGGAAATACGTGTTTTTGAATAAGTCTTAAAAGTGTGTGAAATAAATATTTATTCTTAAGATTCTGTATTACAGATTGTTATTAGAGGTGCAAGGTTTCTATCAAGATGTTTTCTTTATTTTTACAGTTTATGAGTACATTATGAACGGCCAAAGTTCAGGTAAAATTTGTGCAAAACAGCAATTTTTGGAGACTTATACTGAATTTGTTTCTACTTTTTTTTATTTTTTGCAACCATAGAATCCTTGATATAGTGCACAAAATACCTATTAGTTCAAAAAAATCATAGATAGATGTGTAACAACGGCATAATCACGTACGAGCGTTTGTCAAGTATGAAAAGTATGACGGGTTTGCCGCTCTTAAGGCATTTACATTTTCTTGGCGTCTGTGTTCATAATTTCCTTGCCAAATCTTATCGTTGTTCATGTTGATCATTATTTCGATATCTCGAGCATCGTCGTGACGTTGACGATCTTTTGTTAATCTTGCATCACATTCTTCATTTTCTAGTTCTAGAGATGCCGCTGTCGAGCCCTTTGAGAGCTCACGCGAGCCTCTCTGTCTGTGAAAGTCTCCGATTCACGCGAGCGTGCGTTTTATTAATGTTATTTTCTCAGCCTTTCCATCATGTCCTACTTTTTACATAAAATGGATGGTGACTTTACTAGAATGGGACCAAATTCGCAAATTCGATCCTCTCTTTCGTGCCAAATTTTGGTGTATTTATTACTTCCATGCAAAGGGTAAAGACAAAAGGAAAAATAAAACAAATTTAATTTTCAGCTATTCCGACTCGACACTACGACTAAAACCTATTTACGTAAATAATTAAATTTATCATAGAAATCGCGTATGAGGTTACTAAATTTTAAACATTAATATGTTTTGCGTCTGTTGGTCAATATTGATGAAATAAACGCTAAATATTACTCACATCAATGCTTCTTATCTTTCAATATTTCGATTTTAAATCCATTGAGAAGTTTTTACATGATGCGCACCCAACAGAACGAACAAACCGACAAACTTGCAAACCGACAAACAGACAAAAAGTAATTTTCTATTACTTATTTCTCGCACCTTCCAGTACATTTATGCAAAAATCTGTAATGTACAGACACGGAAAGTGTTAATTTAATTTTTGATTTTATTAAAAATGTATGATAGATAATTATTATTTCTTGCGTCGATGGTTAGTCTCCACTGAGATTGGCACCATGACCATAAACGGTCAGAAGGATTAGGTACTATAACAATTACAGCTTGTACCTACTGAGAGAGCGACTGCCGCAACCCCGTGCAGGACACGCCACAATAGCGGTGGTAAGTCCCCTCTTTGAGGAGTGGCTGGAGAGGCGCCACGGCGCCCTCACCTTCCGCCTGACGCAGGTCCTCATCGGACATGGTTGTTTCGGGAGGTTCCTGCACCTAATCGGGTGGGAGGAAACGCCCGGGTGTCACCACTGCGAGGATCGACCGGAGGACACGGTGGAGCACACTGTGCAGGTCTGCTGCGCTTGGGCGGAGCAACGCCGTGTCCTCGTAGCGGCGATCGGCGGCGGCGACCTCTCGCGTCCGGCCCTGGTTCAATCCATGGTCCGGAGCCAGACGGAATGGGACGCCGTCACCTCCTTCTGCGAAGCAGTCATGCTAGCGAAGGAGGTGGCGGGACGTGAGAGGGAGAGAACCTCACGTCCCAGCCACCGCGGGAGACGCACCGGGCGTCGGGGGCCACGTGGTGGCCCCCGGCCACCGTAGACGCGGGCCTGTGGACGGTGAGCTATGGGCTAGCTCGCCGTCCGTCCGTCTTATGACGACAGGCCGTGTCGATGAGGCGTTCGTGTTCCACGCGCGCCTCAAAGAGAGTCAGCAAACAGGAAGGGGTCCGTAAACAGGAAACAGGAAGGGGTCCGTAAGGGCCGACGCCTGCCAGGGTTGCGGGACTGTTCGAAAGAGATACCGCGGCCCTGG
The DNA here is from genome assembly GCA_947578425.1 of Eugnorisma glareosa. Lineage (NCBI taxonomy): Eukaryota > Metazoa > Arthropoda > Insecta > Lepidoptera > Noctuidae > Eugnorisma > Eugnorisma glareosa. The sequence continues at coordinate 14,197,450 of OX387967.1, read as the reverse complement.
AACACAAAGGGCAAAGGAAGGAACATGGATGGGTTTTAGTCAGTAGAAGTCTGACACTCCCTCCTGCTCAGCCCAGAGCGGGAGGGGTTATTTGATGATTTCCCATCGGTAAAAAAAAAAAAAAAAGCTTGTACCTACTAGTAAGGTGTGGTCATGTTTTGTAAAGACCATCAAACTGAACCACTTTTTCATGGCACCCTAAAACCATTTAACCCATTTAGACCCAAATACAAAATAACAAAAAAAAATGAAAAAATCTTTACTTGCGTAACTATTAAGGCTAGTAAGACATCATATTAGAAAAAAACAAAAAAAAAGAAAACTTCCTTATATATAAAAAAACACTGTCCTCAAATGGGGCCAATGGGCTTATGGGTGGTATTTTTCAAAACACTATTTTTCGATGCACAATGATTTAATGCATTTTTTACATTGCCAACGAGCTTTCATGTGGCATACAACGCATCTTAGTTGGCTTGTCAGTTTCTGAGGGAAGTGACCGACCCCGTCTTGACTCATACTTGGCACCATCGATGAAGGTTTACGGCGTCTTCCATCAGGTCTCTCTGTGGTTACATTCCTCAAATAAAATCGGGCAACACTTCGGCGAAATTGGAGCTATCTATTTTATCTTCAGCGGCCAGGACGTGGAGACACCAAGCATTAGCCATAGCTAAATCAAGCATGTAGGTAAAAAGATCCCACCACCATTTTTTTCCTCGTATAGCTGTCCTATATACTGCGATTGATTGATCAGCTTGATCAACTCCACCCATGCCTTTATTATAGTTCTGGAACACAAAAGGGATGTCCACGTCTACCTTTCTTCCTTCCACAGAGCTCCATCTTTTTACCTTCCCCAAGGGATGAATAAAGTCATAGTTTGTACCCATGGAACACTATTGTCAAGCCATCGCACGAAATCTTATTCACCATATCGAATCGGTAATCAAATTCTGCTCTCTTTTTCTTCTTCATGTCCTTGACAGATATCAATGGGCATTTCTTCGTTCTATTTTCCCTCACAGTACCAATGGCACGGTAGACCTCGTAGCAATGAGTGGCTGGTGAAAAAGTTATCAAAATATACGATATGCTCTAGCGGAATTGCCCTTGCAAAATAATGACAGGCGTTTGATCTTTGAGCTCATTTATAAGGTTTTCCCTTCGTTTCTGGACATTATTTTCTGCAGAGGGCTTGTCAATACAGGACGGGACACATTTACGCCAGCGTGGCTCCTGGGTTTCAACTTCAACTCTTCTGTATCACGGTTCATCATCGCTGCTTTCCCATTCATCGTTGTTCCGGACCTCAAACACTTCAACTCGACCGGGAATATCACGTGGAAGATATTTTGCTGGACATCATCATCATCGCCTTCTTCTTCATCCTTCAGAACATTCGGGTCGCGAGGGGTGGCCACTATATCGTAACTGACATCGGGATCATCCTCTTCAATCAAAATATTTTCGATAGCTTCCTCCAACCCTAGATACTCATTTGCGACATCAAAAGATCTTTTAGTCATTGTTTACGCCAAAACTAAACTGCAAAAAAATAACAAAAAAAAGTTACCCATAAGCCCATTGGACCCATTTGGGGACACCATACTAAATTACTTATACTCGTTGTCAAATATTAGAAAATACTCAACAAAATGTGATTTATTACTAGTAAAAACTATGGCCAAATGAAAAATTTGGGAAATGTATAATAAAACTCAATATAAGTAAAAAATATTATGACTTACCTATGGTTGAACACTAATTTACTAAGTAAAGTAATTAAAATCACTATTTTGGGCAACTTTATCTATAAACTCACAAAACTGCAATTTTTATTAGAAAGCCACACTCCTTTACACTACAAATTTGCCTTCAAACAAAACATAGCTCAAACAAATTCAAAAATGTGGCTACTTAAACAAATGTCCCCAAATGAGGACAGCGGGCATAAATGGGTTAATATGACCACAATCACAACTTTCTAGTAAGTGATGTATTTGGTCCATCCACACACGGATCGGCATCGCGTGAATATTGAGATCAATGCACTCAAATCAGCATCGTATCACCTCAGGATAAGCTAGTAAATTAGCTGCCGCTTACCCCAAAGAGAGCCGACTACCGATGCCAGTGACTGCTGTGAAATGCACTGTACTAGGATAACAGTTCTGAAGACAGGCTATGTAGCTACGAAAAAGTGGATAGGTGATTCGCGCACGCGCGTACTGTGTGTGTATTTCATAATAGTACAAGATCCCAGGACCGCCAGACCTTATTTATTTTCTCATTAATAAAAGGTCATCATGGTCATCTGGTCATCAAAGGTCATCATGTACCTAGTGAACGTATGCATAATTGCATACCTGCGAACCTGTGCCGACGGCCAATTTTTAGATGTATCAGGTGATAAAGTTTTCGTAAAAATAATACAAGTTGTTCTTAAAGCCCAGGAGCTGATTTTTTTATATGTTGTGTACAAGATTGTTAAATTTTATTGTTAACAGTACCAGATGCTTTCAGGTCGACAGAAATTTCTGCCAGGCACTTCGAAGCACGGAAAAAATTACGTGATTTTACCTACAGCCTTTTTGTTGATGATTTTGAATTAAAGAATACTTTATTAAAGAATACTTTATTAAAGAAGAAAAGAGGAAATACATATTACACTTATCACAATATTGTCACAAGTACAGTAAGTAAGTAAACAGATCAAAATGAACCCTAACGTCTAAACTAGGCCGAGCCTGTATCTTAGACGTTAGTCTCTTACAATGTTTTTACAATCAGAGATGAGTATAAAGTGTGATTAAACATTACAAGGGAAATATCTTATATTAATATTAATAAATAAAATGTATGTGCTCGCTCAGTTTAGAAAGTGGGTAGATAGTTTTGTACTATCAAGAATTATTAAAATGAACGTAGGAGTGTTTACCTTTTTTGTTTTCTAAGTACCCTACATTCGACATATCGCAACAGAGACAACAAAGAGTATGAACTTAGGCTACTTTAGAAGAAATGAAATTGATAATTTTATTTAGTTTATAGTTTGATATTTATTATTTATTACTTGTAGATTTTGTAAAATAAGTTGAGAAGTTACTAATTACTATTGGTCAAATTGTTGATATTTTTATAGTGACTATTTCCTGCCGGTTTTTAATAATTATTTTATTTTAAAATTGCAAATAGGTTTTCTACGCTTTCATAGCTTTGTGATTTCAGCCAGGATATTAAGACCTTCTTGCATGAATGTAGATTTAGTGGGTATATTTTTAAAATTTTATTTAATTTGTTGTACAGTATTGGTCCAAGATAACATTGAAATTTTTCGATAAATGCTGTTTTATATGCAACCGTAGGACACACCCTATCGATGCGTCTCGAGGTCATTGTTGTTTTATCAATAAATTTTAGCTTTTGATGTTGAAGTATTACAGTTTCTTTAACGAATAACTGTCTAATAGTTAAAACATCACACTCAGAGTACAGATCGACTGTGGGATACCTGAAAGGCTTAAAATTCATAACCTTAAGTAAGGCTCGCTGTGCACGCTCAAGTTTAATAAGATGGGTTTTTCGTGCTCCACCCCATGACGTGATGCAATATGTTAGAATAGATTGAGCGAGTGCAAAGTAAACAGTTTTGCAGAGACCAGTATCCGCCACGTGCCTTAGTTTCTTAAAAACATATATCAACTTTCTTGTTCTCCCTGCCAGAAGATCAATATATGGACACCACGTGAATTTTTCATCAAGGAGAATACCAAGATATTTAACCGTTTTAACCCTGTCCAGATAGCCACAGTCGCATGTGTGTTGATGGGTTGTGCTTTGACAAGAGTGAATTTGAATTTTTAAATTTTGTGCCGTTTTTAGTGATAGTTCCGTATTAGCGAAAGTTATGAATTTAGTTTTTGATATATTAAGAGTAAGTAAATTTTGACTGAGCCATTTGGCTGTTTTATGAAGACCTATTTCAGCGTAATGTCTTACTTCATCCCATGTACTACCATAAAAAATTAACGCCGTGTCATCAGCAAATGTAAATATTTTACAGTTTTGTATCGTTAAGCTACATAAGGAATTAATATAAATTAGAAAAAGGGTAGGGCCAAGAACGCTACCTTGTGGCACTCCAAATGATATTTGCGCGTCAGGACTGTAAAGACCGTTTATTGTAACTCTTTGTGACCTATTATTTAAATAATCTTTAAACAATTCTAGTACCTTACCCCTTATACCAATCCCTTCCATTTTGTTGATTAGTATGGGAACAGAGACGGTGTCAAAAGCCTTGGCCAGGTCTAAGAATACTCCAATGCATTTATTTTTGCTATCAATATGAGTAGCTACGAGGTTAGAAAGTTCAGTGACTGCCTGTGCTGTCTACCTATCAGCTCTGAATCCAAACTGATTGTGGGCTAAGATATTTTGTTTTTCTAAGTAGTTAAGTAGTCTCTTATTAATAATTTTTTCCAAGATCTTAGACAGCACTGGTAACACTGAAATAGGGCGGTAATTACTGACACAGTCTCTGCTTCCTGCTTTGTGAATAGGATGGACGACCGATATTTTAAATACATTGGGAAAGACACCAGTCTGTATTGAAAGGTTTGCTATACGGGTTAAAAGTGGTACAATAATATTTCTTGCCATTTGGATTATTTTTGTGGAAATTCCATCCCAACCCATTGCGCTATCAGTTTTTAAGTTAATAATTATAGACTCAACTTCTTCCTCAGTTGCCTCCAACATGACCATAGAGTTAACCGGCGGGATAGAGGACTCTTCAATTTGATCCGAACACGGAATTATCTTTGAAGCCAATTGTTTTGCTATGTTGGTAAAATAAAGGTTAATTCCCTGTAAAGCTAATTCTGGTGTATTTTCTGTTTTTAACAGATCTAATGGCGGTGGTTTTTTAGTTTCTCTGTTTGTGATGTTGTTGATTATTTTCCATGTCATTTTAGGGTTTTTGGCATTTTTGTTAAGCTCATTTGCATGAAAATTCCGTTTCAGACGTTTTAACAAGTCATTGCAAAAGTTTTTATATCTACTGTACGTTACAGCGAGAGTTACATTATTGGGTTCAGTTTTAGATCTTAGGTGCATGCGATCACGGTTCCTAATGCAGCGGACCAAACCTGGCGTGATCCACGGTTTGATGCAGCGTAATCTTCTAGGTGTTAGTAATTTTAGAGTGTTGTTCATAATCGATGTGCTAAGGATGTTAACTAGCTGCGCTGAAGACCAATGCACATCTTGTGATTCCATTATATTACTGAAATTGACTAAATGTAAATCTGCAAGAACTGCTTCATAGTTAACTTTATTAATAGTGATTTGTTTTGATGGTTTAGCTGGATAGTCTAGTGTAACACAGGAAAGTACCGGAGAGTGATCAGTCAGAAGAGATTGTAGAACAAGTGTGGTCGTGAAGAACTTAGTCTTGACCATAGCGTGATCTATGCAATTATTTTCTCTTGTTGGGTATAAATGGCCAGGCAAGAACCCATGGCTGGCTAATAAATTGAGGTAATCTGTCGAGTTACGATCTTCATTATTAAGTTTCACGTCAATGTTTAAATCACCCATAATTATTATATTATTGCAATTTTTGTAGGTGCTTAGAAGGCCATCCAAAGACGTTATAAACTTATCTATATTTGAATATGATGGTGACCTGTAGATACCTATAACGACAGTGTCCGAGTCAATCTGTATAACTAAACAGGTAGCATCAGTTATGGGTATTTCTGCAACAGAACAGCTAAGTCCCTCTCTTGTGTATGCTACAATACCATCATTTTGATTACGATTATTTTTTGTGTAGTGGGTCTCGTAGTTTTTTAAGCATGGGATGTACGTAGCTTTTGAATTCCACGATTCCGTCAGTATAAGTATTTCACATGATATTTGTAGTCTAGATAGAAAGACTTCAAATTGGCAAAAGTTTTTTGAGATACTTCTAATATTTTGGGTTAAAATTTTTAAATGGTTTTTAGTTGTTAGATCATCTGATCTAACAACTAAAAACCATTTAAAAATTTGACATCTGTCAAGAAAGATGTACATGATTCTGGTTCACATAAAAATGATGGCCCAGGAGAGATATTGTCTATATTAAGTACTAAATTATTATTAGTTGTGGAATCGAATTTTGTTTTAGAATTTCTGATGACTTGATCGGAAGATATAGAATTTTAATAACTATTTGAGATGGAAAATTTTGTCGTTTGATAAGTAACTGTGTGCATAATATGGAAGGGTTTATAATGTAGTGGATAGTAGGTCTAAAACACCACTGAAACTGATGAGCAACATTACAAATAACACAATAATAGAAAACAAAGTAATATTTTGAGCAAGAAACTAAACAATGCAGTAAAAAAGAAACTAAGCGAATGAGTAAGGTTAAAACTAAGAATAATGCTTTACGATAAACTAAAAATAACGGTAAACACAAAACGAACCCTAGTCAAATGTGGTTTCGGAGAGTAGCTAGTTGAGATTCATCTTTTACTTCAATGCGAGGAGCCCCGATTTCTTTGCGGAGATATATTTTGCCGTTAGCGGTCCAACAGAATTTGTATTCCTTGGTCTTCGCTACATCTCTTGCGACAAAAAATAGACGACGACCTTTACTTGTTAAAGCCTCGGATATGTAAATTGAAGCTTGCTGTCCAGAAAATCCTATATCAGCCGAGTTGAGGCGTTGGTTAGGATGGTGTTTATTGTAGGACTTGATTCCTTGGATGACATTGTGTTTTAATATGACAGAAGTAAATTCAGCAACAATTGTACCTTTACCTGACTTCGAGTTAACTCTGAAAACATCTCTTATGGCGGCTTTCTGTACATTTACATCCAGTACTTTGCAAGTATTTTGGACAATTTTGGATAGATCGGTTTTTGATTCCTTTTCAGATGATATTGGGATATTTCTCAATTCAATAGACGATGACTTTGAGGCTGTTTGGATATCTTCAAGTGATGATTCAAGCGTAGCTATCTTTAACAAGTGTTGCTTTCGTTCACCCTCCAGATTTTCAACTTTTTTGCGCATATCTTCATACTGGTTATTAATGAAGAGTAAACTTTTTTCAATTTCATCATTTGAATGTTTTATTTCAGTGTTTTGCTTCTTTATTTCAGCAAGCTCGGCGACAAGTTTATTCAACAGGATGTTTTGGGTGTCTTTCCATTCGTCAAGCATGATTTTGATCTCTTCTTTAAAAGAATCAAGTTGTTCTTCACTTGATAGTCTCTGCCTTTTATTGCGCTGGGATATAAAAGATGGTGTAGAAATCCCAGTAGCAATATTTGAGACATCAGAATCAGATGAGGCGTGTTGAACGCCACTTCCCGTAGGTGTCTTGACCAGTTTGGGCATAACTTAAGTTTTTTTTTTTTTCTTTTTTTTTCTCAAGTTCGAATTTACTGTGGTCGTTGAGTCGATGCACGATGACACTTTTTGTCTTGCTCGATCAGTGATAACGTTTCGCACACTACCGCTTCACTTTACTGCGCGCCTAGTACTTTAGCTTGAATTAAAATTGAATATTTTCTTGTTAAATAGTGATATTTTAATAGTTTTGGAAGATAAGCACACACGTCTATACTCCAATGAAGTCGGTCGAAAGAGCATTTGAAGCGGGAGCTCTGGGCGGACTTGTAATGACTAAAACCCATCCATGTTCCTGATTAGCCCTTTGTGTTCCAGGGCCGCGGTATCTCTTTCGAACAGTCCCGCAGCCCCGGCAGGCATCGATTTAAAAACAGAACTCAGGCTTTTGGCAAAAATAGTATTATGTTTACGCAACTTTAGCACCTAATAAGTAACAATTGGCCGTCGGCGTCAGCACAAGTTAGCAGGCATGCATACGTTCTCAATACCTAATAACACTACTGTTACTGAGAAATTAAGTAGGGCCTTAAGGTCTTTCGTCTTAGGTCTGTGATCTTGGACCATAATTGGCAATTTCGTATCACCCATCGCTGAGTATAAACCTGCACCCTTTTGTGACATATTTTCCTGGTATGTGTGAATAGTCAATGAATTAATAATGTATCAAACTTACGTGAAAACAAATTCATAGCTCTCAAGTGGTTTCGTTCAATAACGTACTATGTACGTATTTGAAATGGTTCACAAGTCAAAATATTTATTTCATTGATTTCAGCTTTGCTTTGTGTTATCGTTAATCTAAATGTATTGATTTAATGATTAAAGTAATTATATTTCCATGTCTTATAACCGCTTTATAATTCAATATAATTAACTTAAAGCGATTGAAGAGTTTAACTGAATGCTTTAATTGATTATTTTGTGCCTAGTTTAAGCAACTAGCGGCCCGACCTGGCTTCGCACGGCTGCACAGCCTATTTTACTCAGGTATTCTAATGGTGAAAGATTTTTTGAAATCAGTCCAGTAGTTTTTAGGGTTCCGTAGCCGAATGGCAAAAAACGGAACCCTTATAGATTCACCATGTCTGTCGGTATGTCTCTCTGTCCGTGCCGTGTATGTCACAGCCACTTTATTCCGAAACGATTAGGACTACACAGTTGAAACTTAGTAGGTAGATGTATTCTGTAAACCGCTTTACGATTTTTATACAAAACTGAAAAAATAAAATATTAAGGGGGGGGGCGGGTTTCCCATACATGGAACTGCAACTAAAAAATATTTTTATCTTCAAACCTATACGTGCGGGGTGATTATAGATTGGTCTGTAAAAATTACATTGAGGTTCCTATAACCATTTTCTCTCAAAGTCAATCGTTTGAAAGATAGTCACTTTCAAAGTGGTAAAATGTGTCCCCTCTAATTTCTAAAGTAAGAAGAGAAAAGTTCCGAAAAAAATATAGAAGATAATATATGTAAGATTAATATTTAACCATTTTTAGGCACTCCGCACATATACGTGCGGGGTGCGTAAAAATGGTTTTAGGACCCATAAAACCATTCATGGTTCCTAAAACCATTTTTTCTCAAAGTCAATCGTTTGAAAGATAGACACTTCCAAAGTGGTAAAATGTGTGCCTTTAATTTCTAAATTAAGAGGAGGAAAATTCTGAAAAAATGTAGGATTTTAAAACGTAAAAAAACTTTCAATAAAAATTGGTTTGAATAAAATTTGATGATTAGTTTTTGAGATATGGGACTTTTTCATCAAACTGCAGCAGTAACTTTGTTTTCATGAACATACTATGAAAAACAAATTTAGTTTTGCTGTTGAATATAATACAATACCTACAACATATGAATGAGCCTTCAAAATATTTTCATTATATTTTTTGCTGCTACGGAACCCTATGCGCGTGTGAGTACGACTCGCATTTGGCCGGTTTTTATTGAGTTTATTCGTTACAAATACACAAATCTTTCGTTTTTATAATATTAGTATATGTAGATGTACATTATTTTATGTACATTGGATTTTCAGGCGATGCTTCCCCAGGCGAGGCGACCCCAAAGAATCCTGTAGCAGCTACCCACAATGTTTAGTACTAAAACCCCAAAGGATAGGCCTTTGGCCTAGACTAAATTAATTTACATTACAACAATCACTGTACATAAAAGCGGCCATACAAACCAGGTTAATACACTTCATTTGTTTAACAACTTCAAGCGAGTGAGCGAGACGGAAATACGAGAGTAGCACGAGAGCGACAGTGACGGAAAACAATAGAACATTGAAGGCACGCGAGCAGTTTGTGGATCGCACAAAGGATTCGGGGTCACGAGGCTAACAGGGGAGAATTACCCTGAATATGGGGAAAATCATCTAGCATCACAACACAATGTTACAGTATCGTTTTAGATTGGATTTAAAGTAAGATTTATACCTGAACGAGTGCATCAAGATGCAGTTTTTAGTAGAATAGAGGAAATTGAGTGGTCTGTTCTATAGCCAAAGTTCATATTGGTAGGTGCGCTCGGGTGCTATGACCGCTACACATAAATTGATCGCAATGGTCGCTACCTCGCTATTTCTATAAGTTTTAATGCACAACATGAAAGATCATTTCAATTATGATCTACCTCTTCGACCTCTTAAAGATAACGTCTATTTCTTAACAGTATGAGTCCGAGTTATCTACACGTGTACTATTAATACTGAAAGTAATACCAGGAAACGTTGATCCATTCAACGGAAAACATACATGAATTTCGTGAAACAATTTTCCAACACTAGCAACCCCGCGCTGTAAGACCACCGGGAATCGGGAGCTTGCCCGAGCGCGCTTCAGTCGGCCGCGGGAGCTCGGCCTTGCCACACGGCCCGAGCAATCGATTGCTACATCCCAACAATCGAATTAAAATCGAACACCAAATCCACAATAACCTCACACAACATCATTAAAACAATATTATTTTCTCAAATATTTGACAGGTGACAGTTGAATCGAGACCTGTTTCGTGTTCCATTCATGAAATGAAAGAAGGTTGTGAGAGTGCACAGGATACGACAGTGAAACAGGGATATTATTAAAAATAGGCTGTTTTCACACTGTTGTTGTGAGGGCAAAACCAGGTGAGTTTCTCATTTATTATTTAAAGCGTTTCTTCTTGCTGCGAACAAATTATCTAGGGACTGTGCCTTTACAACGTGATGGCTGTATTTTAGAGCGAAAACTGTTTGATTTCTAATTTGTCACCGTTTTTTTTTTGTTTTAAAACATATTAAGCATCCTAATAAATAATTATTACGCTGTTATATATTTTTTTAAATCGGAGTTCCCGTCAATAAAACTTTGAAATCCGTATATAATATGCTACACGTTTTTTAAATAAGTAATTATCTTCGAGTGATTGAATTATGTTAACCAAAACCGTGTTTCTATTAGGTACTGCATTTATATTAAAAAAAAAAGCGTTAATCTTAATCTACACCATGTGAGTTTTCTTTTCCTCGTTTAGGTACTTAACCTTTAAGCTATGGAAAACATTTTCAATGCTCGCCCCAGCGTCGAGAGTTCAAAGTCTAAAGTGCAATAATATTTAGGTATTAAAGGGTCATTTAGGTATTTCCTAATCACCTGCAGTGATTTTTCATCCATCCTTTTTCATTAACCAGTTTTTCCTCATTATCCACGTATCACATGATTGTATTAAAATTCATGATCGAATAAGATTTTGAAATAATATTGAAATCTATTTTAGGTAAGAGTGTTAAGGAGCGAGGACGGGTATTATTTTTTTATTAAAGAACTTAAAAACGAAATTTCCGGGTTGATTTATATGTCAGTATCGGGTTAACTTTGTCTATAGAAACCATTTACTATCCGAGAAACATGGTCGTACGTCGTAGCGTTTCCGAGAAATCGGTCTTTGAATTTTTTTTTTTTAACTTATTACGCTTAGGAAATGTACATATTTTGTCGTTCTGACACTCGGGCTCAAATGATAAATAATAGATAACACAACAAGTGAAAAAAAAAGGGATTTTAATTCGAGGGACTAAGTTGGATCCAGAGAGCTGTGAAGGATTCTAGAATAGAATTCCGACCGTAGCAAGAGATTCTAAAGTAGAATCCTGAGTGGAGCGAGAGATACAAGAACTGAGATGTTTTTTTTTCACGATTTGTTTACTATACTTTTTACCATTGACTGTGAGAAAATAAATAGAAGTATAGTATTTATATTTCTCGTGGATTAATAATAATAGCCACTCGGGTCGATCTTCAAGGTTAAGCCGCGCTTACCAAGGTCGGTCTGTGGATTGGTGACCACTAATTCATTATAGTTTCCTCCGTGCCTCGGAAAGTACGTACAGCCGTTGGTCTCTACTGTTATTTGCAGTTCTTTGGGAGTCGTTACAGGAAGTCAGTGGCGCGAAATTCAGGCAACCAGGCTTACCAAGGGGTACCGTATTAATCTCCGAGGCAGTCGCTCCATGTAATGCATCCAGTTAGACTGGAAGCCGACCCCAATAAACTTGGGATAACTATCGGCAGATAAGTATTTATCACTAATTATTATTAATAAGAGAACAAATAATTAAATATAAACTCTAAAAATGTGTAGTGAAATTAGAACAATTTTCGAAATTCAGTGTTACATTCTTGTCGGCGGCACGTTTTATTTATTTTCAATACACTTTCTCGAAAACTGGTTCTAATCGCACTACGATTAGGTTCAACATGCAATGTATTTCACACGCGTGCGATTTTTAATATTTTTCCGCACACGTGCGGAAATAAAAATTTGCACAGATAAGTCTAAAGAGTTCAATGACTATATCTATAGTCGGCGGTGATTGTTTTTTTTTTTAATCCCGGCAAAGAGATATGCGTCTTTACGGATTAAGTATTTTTCGAGTATTTAAATTGTGTTTATAAATAGAATATCATAGATAAAAATGATTATTTAAAACAAATATTTCTTTTTATGAACAAATAAACATCTTAATGTGTTCTACATTAAAAAAAAATCATATTTCGTAGGCTGTATACCTTTGCATCTTCTTCAACCTGGCGAAAGCAAAGCGCGGACAAAAAGCAAATTAAATCATAGTTTCCTAATCATTCTTGACAAAAATACTTTCCGTTCTAATATTTTATTTCTTCGAAAGTGTATTGAAAAACGTCGTTTGATACGCGTGGGGATTTGTTATTGCAGTTCTCGGCTCCATAACACCCTCGCTTGCAGCTCGGGTGTTAATTCCGCGCTCGAATGCAATAACAAAGTTTCCCCACTTCTATCAAAATGTACTATTTTTGTTCATAATTCGTGCTTGTTCCAAATTCAAAATGTTTTTTATTCACTGTTATCGATGAATCAAAAGCCCTTTTTCGAGTGGCAATGGTAAACAACTTTATAATTTAGAATAAAAATTGGTTCGCGAAAAACAACATCAATCTATATAATAAACAAGATTTCAGTTTTCACGTTGTTATCAAATTCTACGCCGCATATAGCTGTAGAATAAGTTACCTAAACACACAATGATTCACATGGAAATGATATTCAAAACGCGAGAGATGGTACAAGTACAAGTTGATGACGATGTTTTTGACGCTGCTTGTGAAAACACATTTTACGGTCATCCTAGTTATTTTATCTATGATTTTACATTACAATCAAAATTAAACTTTATTTTCGTTGCTCAATTTCGCAAAATCATACTTGATTTCCGTTGCAAAAGAGATAAAATTACTATGAAAAGACTAGGTAAATAAGTACCCTTGAGCCGACTAATTTATAAGTTTAGATTTCATGGTTTACTTTCATTTAATTTGACATGTTTCTTAGAGAGATTTGATCCATACGATTGACCTTATCTATTGATGTCATAAAAGTACAGGATGTTACTTTTTTAATTTAATTTAGCCGGTTCGTTTCCCGAGTGTGGCAAGCGAATTTTAGAAAATCTTTGAATGCAGATTTATTTCTTTTTAAAAATAAATGAATGATTCCTTTGAGTAGAATTTTATATCTATCTCCAGTATTTCGAGTACTTGCACTCCAGGTGGCGTTGAAAAATTCCACCCTGTATTGTCGATGGCACTTGGTGATAATGTAACTTCCTATTGGTGAAAGAATTTTCAAAATCGGTTTAGTAGATCCATAGATTACCCCCTATAACCTCACAACCTCACAAATTTTACCTCTTTATAATACATATTACTATACAGGATGTAACAAGACCCTTCGCGAAGCCGTCAACCAAGCATTATGTACATTAAACTAAACTAAGTAACTAAACTAAGTAATTAAACTAAGTAACTTTGCGAAAAAATTATTGCTGGGAAACGACTTTTTTTTTGGGGTGATAAATCACGTTTTACGATAGGACTCAATATACCGCACTCAATACATTGTGCTGATGGATGGATTGAATAGTACGGCGGTCGTGGAGGTGTTTACAGTAAAAATCTTACGTTAAAAACAAGTATTTAAAAAAAAACTTGAGAAAAAGTCGGAACTTTGACCTCCAATATCTGCGTAACTATAAGGTTCCCAGGTGTGGGTCTAGAACAAAAAAGTGATCGCAATGACGGGAAGAACAAGTGCCTTTCGGCTTCGTTAAGGGTCTTGTTGCACCCTTTTTTTTTCGGATTGGAAATCATCAAATAACTCCTCCCGCTCCGGGCGGAGCAGGAGGGAGTGTCAGACTTTTACTGACTAAAACCCATCCATGTTCCTTCTTTTGCCCTTTGTGTTCCAGGGCCATGGTATCTCTTTCGAACAGTCCCGCAACCCTGGCAGGCATCGGTCCTTTCGGACCCCTTCCTGTTTGCTGAAATCTCTTTGAGGCGCGCGTGGAACACGAACGCGCCGTCGACACGTCTTAAGACGGACGGACGGCGAGCTAGCCCATAGCTCCCCGTCCATAGGCCCGCGATCTTGTTACAACTTTTAGATATAGACTAGCGACCCGTCTTTGCTTCGCACGGCGCCATCTGTCGTGCCCAAAACTCTATCTAATGTAACCTATATGTCAGTAGAGCGGTAAAAACAAGACAGATTCTACATATGACAGATTCTATATTTGACAGATTTTGAAAATGTGCGACAAGTAAGGGACACATTTTGGAATCAAAAATAATACAAAAGAGATGTCAAAAGTAAAATCTGTCAAAAGTCGACTTAACGCTTTTTTTCCGTACATACTGCACAACAGCAGCTCGAGTTAGAAGGTAGTTCGTAAAACGAAACACAAGTACCAGGGTGGAAGAAATTATGAGATCTCAAAGCTAAAAGCGTGCTCGTGTACGGTGTGCGAGCGTAAATTGCTTCCTGTGGGGAAACTCGGCGTGTGAAGAACGACCTCTCTCCACCCTGTTGCTATCAGGCTGCCATAAATTCGACGGAGAGTAATTAAGCCAGCTGTACTCAAACGTCATCGGGCTTGGAGCATTTTCCTTTGCGTTCCATTTTTGATTTGATTATGTCGTTAAATCGGTCAAGTGTTGAACGTGAATGTGTTTATGTGACTGCAACAATTAAAGTACATTAATAGGTTTACTTATTATTTAAGAAGAAGATATTTAAGAAGCGAGACAAAACGGCGAAAGAAAATAACGTGAGAAAACCGATACCAAAAAAATAAAGACATCCACCATAATCTGTCAACCCGTACCCGTCGCATAACTGTCCACTCCCTTCTCACAAAGAGGATGGCTTTGTCCCAGCAGTGGGAACGTTATTCTTATTCTTCTGGTTCAGCCTTTGGTCACCCAATGCTGAATGCTAGGTATCTTCTAAATGTCTCCACTTTTGGGAACGTTATTGGTTGTCCTATACGTATATCAACAATCCTATTTTTCAACCATTTCACTAATAACATCGAAAAATCTGACAACATTTCCATATGACCTAATTTCAGATCCAGTTTGGTACACCTTACTTTGTGACCGAGCAGTAATGCAGAGTAAGCTACCAAGACTTCATATTCATAAAGCTAGGATTACACTTGTAAATAAGCGCTTAGCTTACGTTGTAGACTCGGCATTAGGCACACCAGAGCGCACATTGCTTTCATTTAAATTTTTAAACGTTTGTTTTAAAATAGAGACTTGCTTACTGTTTTAAATAATGCACTAAGTTTATTGTGTTTTTATTAGAAGTTAATTTTTGGGGAAACGCTTAGATTTAGGCTTTTTCGGGGGAGAGCCTGCGATAAAAGATAAAACGCTTCGTTCACGACCTCAGCGTATTTTATTTGTTTTGTTCACGTTAGCTCGGAACATTGAAAATCGCGTCGCAGTAAGACCCGCACTGCGCGACGAGAGGAGCGCAGATGTATTGTAAACCACCAATAGTATTTCTTTATTTACACTTCTCGTCTCTGTTTATCTTTAGTATCGGTTGAGCAGACAGAAGAGGAGATCTCTCAAATTTTTTTAGGGCAAACTCCGCACTCCACAGCACACACACACACAGCACACAGCGTAGACGAGAAGAAACATGACCGGCGTGCGGCAAGCTGTAATTGGTGTACGGCGAGCGGTGTGCTGCGGTCGCTAAACTGGGCGTGAGTAACCTTTACACACATCTCCGCTCCGGTTTAGCCGGTAAGCATCTCCGCATAGCTTCGGTGGATACGTCCTAGCTCCTAAACATTTCCTCTCCACTCCGCTTCGCACATCTCCACACGTCTCCACTTAACCACACCACACACACAACTCACACACACCACACACACACATCTACATATTCTACGCAATTAATTTGTTTGCAATTTTGCTTGAGCATGTACCGCGTGGCCAAGCAAACCCGTAGTCAGGGAGTCAGCCATAATTTACTACGTGCTCTCTACCAAACAACAAGTTTCTCCACACAGGTATAAGTAGCTACAACAATAAACCTATTTGAATAAAACTCATTAAGAACATCTAGGATGCGTTACCGAAGTTTCTACCTCCAGTCGAAGTGCCGCGTGTTGAATATTCTATGAAAGTTTCAGCGCGAGACGAGCAGAGGAAGAGCTACGAATAGACAGCCGTCATATCTATGCTTCCATACTTATATTATGAACTAGTTTCTACCCGAGACTTCGTCTGCGTGAACTTCAGAATAGGAATAAAAACCGGTCAAGTGCGAGTCGGACTTGGGCATGAAGGGTTCCATACCATCGTAGTAGGGGAGCCCCCTTTAATTTTGAATTTATTTTTTGATGTTATAGAATAGAATAGAATGTCTCTTTATTCGAGTATCCATGACTCAAAAGCTGTTAGTAAAACTTACGACTATGTTAGTAAGCACTGATGAAACAAACAAACAACAGATAATGGTGGATCACTGCTGTGACAACCCATGAGAAATGGCACAGCAGCGACCCACATAAACACAGTCCAGGCGACTGGCAATCATGCTTAAGATACTGTTGTTGCTGCCCCGCACCCTGCGCACCAGGGAAGCGCACCTTTTACGCATTGTTGTGTAAAAACAATCCACATGCGCATCTGCGAACATCCCCGACGCACTACAGAAGCGTGGCAGCCCCACCAGCATTCAAAACGCGTTATTATACTGTACGCGGAGAGCACTGTACGATCTTTGCGTACACCTGGCCCACAGGCTGCACGTGTAAAATGACGTACAGTACGCTCGAAAGAGCGTGATCTTGACTGGAAGTGAGCATCGTGCAAACCTTCGAGCCAAAATGTTCGCTCTAACCGACAATGCCCTCCGCTCACGTTCAACGTCATCATCGTCTTTAAGGTCAGGAGTCAATATATGACCAAGGTATTTAAAATTCCGTGCTCTCTGCAAAGGAGTGCCATACAGTAGTACAGGAGGCACTTTGTCGGGGCTTTTACCCCCAGCCTTAAAGACCATGACCACAGACTTTTTACAATTGTACGCCAAACCATGTACTTTGGCGTACGCCTCACACTGGGCAACCAATTTTCTTAAGGCACAGACTGACGCACTCAGCAGCACCATGTCGTCAGTATAACTACACAGATACCGTCCACGTAGCATCCAACCCTGGTACTGCTTAGCTCGACAATCAGTCCGTTCACATAG
Organism: Eugnorisma glareosa; assembly: GCA_947578425.1. Classification (NCBI taxonomy): domain Eukaryota; kingdom Metazoa; phylum Arthropoda; class Insecta; order Lepidoptera; family Noctuidae; genus Eugnorisma; species Eugnorisma glareosa. Next base: position 14,179,958 of record OX387967.1, on the reverse strand, counting down.
AGGTTGAAAAGCGTTGGTGAGCTCAACTCCCCCTGCCTCACCCCGCACTCCAACCCGTACGGACGAGAAAACGCCTCAGCCCATCGCACAGTGTTGATCTGGTTTTCATACCAAAACTTTAAAATGTTAATGAGTTCTAATGGCAAATCAGCCCGCTCTAATTTACTCCATAACACATCATAGGAAACCAGATCAAAAGCCCTAGACAGGTCCAGGAAGCAGGCGTAAATCGGCGTCTCGCGCTTTGTATAGTAAGTGATAGCATGCTTAAGACACAAAACTGCACTCTCGCTTGACAACCCAGCTCTGAATCCTAACTGGTTATCATGCAATGTTACACTTTTATTTAATTGCGTATTAAGCATGCTGTCAAAAACCTTCGATATCACAGTAGCTAGTGAAATGGGCCTATAGTAACTACTGTCGGCGAGGTCACCCGTTTTGTATTTAGCAATTGGCACTACCACCGTCCGCATCATTTCGCCAGGCAGGTAACTATGGCTCATGCAGAAGCTATACAGCATAGCAAGTACCCTAGCTAAGTGAGGGCCAGCATATCGGAGGTGCTCGATACTGAGCCCGTCATGGCCCGGGGACTTACCTCTTGACATACTTCTAATAGTATTGGTTATTTCCTGGGATTTAAATTTAACCCCTAATTCCATACCGGGCGCAACATCGCGCACCGACCGCGAGGGTCCTAAAGGCGACTTTACAAAGAACGCCTCTTTAAAAAGATTGGCAATGTCTTCCGGTTCACTCATGCCACCGATGCTCACTGGGATTCCCGGTTTAGTTTTTAACTTATTTGTGTGCTTCCAGAAACTACGAAAATCATTTTTAGCATGGTGTGAGGCTAGAATGTCTATTTTAACTTGGTCTTCATGGTTTTGGCACCACTTTAACTTGGACTTGAAAACTTGTCTAGCCTCATACATTTCGTTATAATGTAACCCGGCAGTAGGCTTACCATACCACGCCCACAACACAAATATTTCTGCCTAGCCTCTCTGTGAGCCCCGGCAACATGCTTGTTCCAGCCTACTATTACACGTTTCGAGCGCCTATTGCCGCTTCTTCGACCCATCACAGCCGCGTCACTTAAGGCATGTACGATGTCGGCATACAGCTTATCAATGACAGTTCGATGACTAAGATCGTTACACATACTATCACAGCATTCACCAAGTTCGTGTGGGAAGTCAATTAGTCTTAATGTTTCATGACATTTACGCTGATAAGCTTGAATCTGGTCTTGACATCTCTCCCCCCACGTTACCTTGTTGAAACATACAATATCGGCACATATCTTAGGCAGTATCACATTCAAATCACATTCAACAACTAGTGGCAGGTGGTCAGACCAAAGTACATCATAAACTACATACACATTCCTGACGGAGGCCGCAGCCGCCTCAGTCACTACACAGTGATCGAGCCACCTCCTGGACCCATGGGCCTCACTCAGGAATGTGTATGTGTTCGAACTTAATCCTAACATTTTTGTATCAATACATGTCCATCTTTGCTCATCACAATAACCGGAAAGTTCGTCATAAAATTGCTCAGTCGGGTGCGCATTAAAATCTCCTAACATGTAAGCAAAGTCTATATTACAGTTATAGCGGCAACAGAAATGGTCTAGACCATACGGGAACCTTCTAGTTGCGGATATATTTCACAAGTTTTTTTTTTAAATACATGATTTTAATCGGTATTATTCAATCCGTCCATCAGCACAATGTTTTGAGTGCGTTACATTGAGTCCTACCGTAAAACGTGATTTTTCACACCAAAAAAAAAAAATTGTTTCCCAGCAATAATTTTTGCGTAAAGTTACTTATTTTGATGTAGAGAATGCTTGGTTGACGGCTTCGTGAAGGGTCTTATTACACCCTGTAGATGGGTATGAAGAAGAACAGGGTGTAAAGTTCTTCATCCCCCATAGAAAAGGGAGGATCCTCCGACCAGACGTGCGTTGTGTCTGGTGGGCTACTGACAGTTGTCGGGTTTTTCTATATGATCTTATAAATCGAGGATTTTAGTAGCGCGTTTCAGAACGATGTTGTTAGTTATTCATTTGTGTCAAAGATGGTGCTGTGGTATTTTTTTTTACTGTTTTTGTACTGTTCGCTAAAATCGCATTGCATAAGATCGTAAACGGGCCGTCACAGTACCAGGGCACCAGTTCTATATGGTGCTACATGGACCCACAGTTCGTCCGGCATAAAACTTGTCAAGCGTCTCATTTAAGTTGCGCAGCCTTTTGAGTCACATCAGCTATCTTTATTTCTATCATCTCGATGAAATATTATTTTTATTAAACGAAATAAGTTTATTGTAATAATGTTTTATTATTATGTTTTAGTATGTGATGAATGCCTTAATAGGCTTTGGTTAGGCCGGGAGCCAGTAAGTGTAAGGAGTTCTATATACGTCCTTTTTGGAATCAACAAAATTGTTGATATGTTTTATCTTATGACATCTTTACCTTAATCTTATGAGTATTTAAATAATTTCCATTATTTTTTATGAGAAAATTTTGTTACTTTCATAATAATGCGATATGGACACCTGATCCTTCCTACATTTTTTCTTAAGATCTCGTTGGTCATACGTTATACTTAATATTGACCGCCTAACTGACCGTCTCGCCGCAATATAAATAGGTTTCGTCTCGACTTCCCAAGGCCGCCTAAATTAGAATACTACAAGTAGTTACTTAAAAGGTCTAACAGTTTTAGCTTCCAGAAAATTGATGTTATTTTAAACACTGACAAGCCCCAAGTAAAAAAAATAGGGTACAACCCAATTTTTTTTTCAGCTGGAATGACGATTTTAGTAGCGTGGCTGGTAACAGCTGGATTACGAGCGACTAGAGAGGATTTTTTTGAAATAATCAAGTACATGCAAACTTAACCGGCAGATGTATTGATGGTGAGTTGGTTCCACCATTTCTTCTCCTCAGCTGAAACACTAGGAAGGCCAAGGTCGTGCAATTTGAGGGACCGTCTTTTTTTTTTTTTTTTTTTTTTTTTTTTTATCGATGGGAAATCATCAAATGACCCCTCCCGCTCTGGGCTGAACAGGAGGGAGTGTCAGACTTGTACTGACTAAAACCCATCCATGTTCCTTCCTTTGCCCTTTGTGTTCCAGGGCCGCGGAGGTAGTCTTTGACATTCCAAAAATGTTGCTTCGCAGGCTTAGCTGACAAGGGAAAATTTAAGGAAAAAACGTGTTTTGCCGACCCAAATTCATATAGCACAAGTGCAGTTATTTGTGAAGATGATGATTATACTGCTGCAATGATGATGGATTATTCAATCTCTCTGTCTCCTAAACTAAGATAATAACGACGAACAAACGTAAGCTATATTTTTATTACGTTCGTTTCGGAACGTCGTGGTTCATAAAATGAACAATATTTCTTTTTCATGGTCCACTGGGCCTTTTGGTTGTAACTGTTTTTTATTAAATTTGACCGTCGCGCGTCGGTATTCTAAGAATTGCTGTTTTCTCGTAAGAATTGGATTAAGGATTATATGAAGACACGTTTCCTTCTTGAATTCCTTTGTTAGTTTATAGCATAATCAGGTAATAAAGCGCCCGCTGTTGTAACACAGGCCTCTGTGTGAGGGGGAGAGCAATAATCCACTAGGCCCAGTACTCATGCCAGTTTCCTCACGATATTTTCCTCAACCGTTTTGAGAGCAGTTGGTGATGAAATAAATTACAAAGGAAACCTTAGGAATCCGTGTGCTATATACAGGCTATCGCTTTGCATCCTGGGTAAATTCAAGGAGGTATCTATACTAATGATTCTCGACTCGAATCCATAGTCAAAAGAGTCGACTTTTTATTTTTTTTATTTTTCACGGCAATCTGTAAGCGTAAACCACCCCCTAGTTGCCATACTGTCCATAATTATACTGTGGAATAAACGTTTGCGTTTGTGTGTGTGACGGCGCGTTTATAGGGCTAGGGAACAGACGGGCTGCGTTTTAATACGGGTGGTTTACACTTACCGATTTCCGTAAAAGAAATCATTAGTATAGATACCTCCTTGAATTTGACCAGAATGCAAAACGACAGCCTGCATAAAGTTCTACGGTGTAATGCTACCTTTGACAAATACACTACTTTACATGTCTTAGAACCACAAATGGAATGAAAACTCGCAAGCAACTAGCAACAAGCAAGTCTTCAATATATTTTCCTAGTTCAATGAAACGTCTTCACAGATAACACGATAACACGAAATTCAAGCGACATGTGAAAGTACTTTTAAAGATAGTTTTATTTTGAAACTATATTTTAGCTTTTTCGAGTTTCGGCTAGTTATTTACTTCGCAGGTATTATTTTTTCATAAGTTGTAAAGAAGGTTGTTAAAAAAATATTATTAACACTGCCAGATGCTTCAGGTCGGCAGAAATTTCTGCCAAGCACTTCAAAGCACGGATCAAAATATGTGATTTTACGGATAGTCCTAGACTTAATTTTTATATTTGATATTCAGGAAATCATTTCAGTACTTATTTTGAGCCAGACCAACCATAGTTGGGCCAAACATCCCCCAGACACAATTAAAATGTCGCTGTATGAGCGCAATGGTTTATTGTACTCATAGAAAAATGATGAATTGCGACTCTACAATTCTTCTGACTGCTTACAATGACTATTAAAAAAACCCTCTGAGTATCAAATATTTGAAAGAAATAGACTCTGACGTGATATTATTATTTCACGTTATTTTTTCCGTGCTTTAAAGCGTCTGGCAGAAATTTCCGTCAACGGGCGGTGTCTGGCAGTGTTGGTTATTAGTTTTTAACAATATTCAATTATATTAAAATTGTATTCTTTTTACGCAACTTAGGCAACTAATATCTAAAAATTGGCCGTCGGCACAAGTTAGAAGGTATACATACTTTCATAGTATATACTAATATTACTTGATGCCACACATTTTGTTCGTGGGATCTTGGAATAAAAAGTTCTTCATCCCCCAAACCAAGAAAAGGGGGGATCCTCCGACCGACCAGACGGGTGTATTATGTTGCTGTAGTGCCGCCACATAAGTGAAAACATGAAAAATTAATGTAGGTTTCTTTCGGAGATATGCAAGTTATGTTTCTTTCATTGACAAACTTTTTCTAAACACTGCATAAAGGGCCTATACCTGTTGTGCTATGCTTCCCTGGTATATGTGAGTCGTATCCAGGTCTTACTCAAGATCTTGGCAATTGGTCTGACAATACGTTAAACGTGGATCAGCTACCATTCGGTGAGGGCTTTGCGCAATATGGTTGAATTTTCTTGAAGAAGAAAGGCAATCTATTCTTCTACATACATCTTTACATACTAATATTATAAATGTGAAAATTGCGATGTATGGATGAATGAATGTTTGTTATTCAATCACGTCAGAACGACGGAACGGATCTGGATGAAATCTGGCATTGACATAGATTACAGTCTGGAATAGCACATTGGATTTTTTTTTCTCCCGCTTACACATCAAAATTTCCACGCCGAACGAACAAAAGTTTGGATGTATAGATGAATAAATGTTTGTTATTCAATCACGCCGGAACGGCTTAACGGATCTGGATGAAATTTTTAACTGTCATAGATTATAGTCTAGAATAGCATATTGGATATTTTTTTCTCCCGCTTACACATCAAAATTTCCACGCGAACCAGGTCGTGGGCAACAGTTAGTGTTTCACATGAAATGATTTACCTTATAACAACATAGTGTCAGAGACGAGGCCCTTACTACTGATTACAATATACATCCATATACATACACACGTATAATAATAGAGTAGGCTCCCTGAAGATAGGCACTAATACACAATAGACGTAATTCTCAATAAGGGACGGTGTGGGCAAGTCATCGTTATTAAATTGGTCGTCACAGCCTCTTGAAACCTCGTAAATTGTGCTAACAAACAAAACAGATTTGAGGGACACTTGTGGAACCTACGCATTTGTGAGAATAGATAATAAGAATTAGTTGATATAGGATTTAGATATAAGCCTTATAGTGAGGAGCTCGCGGCAAAAGAATAACAGGTGCTCGGGTCGATCTTTAGGTTAAGCTGTGCTTGCCTAGGTTGGTCTGTGGATGGGTGACCACCCATCGTCGTCTTCCAGTCTAACGGGATGCAGCTGAATACCAGTATTTTACATGGAGCGACTGTCTATCTGACGTCCACATCCCAGTTAGTACTGGGTAAAAGGATACCCCGTTGATAAGACTGTTTGTCAGATTTTCGGCCCCCTGACTACCTGTAACGGCTGTCAAAGATCTATTTCGAAATGAATTATGAATTCATTCTCGTAAATCAGTCTATCAAATCGTGAAAATCGTATCAAAATCTTTCAAGTATACTACGGACACGAATAAGTGACTTTGTTTTGTACTGTTTTATTTATTGTTCATTGCACTATGTTAACTTAAAATACCGGTTAAACCTATCCCAATATTGCACGTTTTGAGGTTATTGTTAGATTCACGTTTTCATTTTAGAATTTCTCAATATTCCGGTTAGACAAGACTCGGATAATATTACCACTGTAATCTAGAGATTTTAAGGAAGAAATCGATATACGTTTCATTATTATACGCTACAATTATGTGGTGGGCTTTTGTTTGGAGAATAGTCTCCAAACAAAAAAAATTGTCTCGTTTGAGCCGGGACCAATGGCCTAACGTATATCCTCATACGAAAAACAAGATCGGCCTCAGCGAGTGTACTTTTCAAGTCCATCTAACTCTTTTGAAACCACAGCTATAATTTCACGAGAAATAATGAATCATCGAACTACAATAAATCAATTTCCCTTCTTCAAACCTTTCTTTTACTAACACAAACCTTTCACACGCTGTACATGTTCTAATCAATCAAGAAACAAGTATAAGGCGGTGTCTAGACAAGTTTATCAAGATCCTGGGTGTAGTTAATCCTACGTAAAACTGTAATGTGTCTTATTCAAGAAACTGATGTGTTTTGACAGTGTAGATCGGGCCTATAGATTAAGTTTGGGCGATGAAACGCGCTGATAGAGATAGGCTATGCTTAATTAATTTTGGAATAATGTATGGGGGACTGACTCGTTGGCCGGCGAAGGCAAAACATAAGACAGATAGGAAGGGTATGGGGGAGGCCTTTGCACTGGAGTGGGATAGAATAGGCAAACATTTAAAAAAATGGGAGCCAGTTACATGAAGGGTGTAAGGTAGTGTGTACTGTGTATGTCATCTTAATTTGTCTAGTTGTGTTATGATTTAGGCGAGCGGATCTTTCGACCCTAATCATAACACAACTGATTCCGACCCTTGGGTCGGAATTAAGATAACATCACACCTGTAATGGTTAGGCAGAGGTGTACCGAATACACCCACATTTTGCCAGTTATGTTTGTTTAAGTCCCATGTAATAATGAGGGAGCCTATTGCCATCAACCGGGCAAAAATTCAGACTCCGTGGCTGCTACTGAGAAATTCCTGATGGACAACAACTATTGTTTCAATTTATTTTTAATAGTGGAATCATAGCTAAAGTGGAACTTCATAGTGTATTCACACTTTAGTAAAGCTAAGTAGGTACTCTATGAAGTTCCTATACTAATGCCACTTTTAGATACGATTGTACGTTATATCGATAATGAGTCATTTTGATAACAGGACTTATGCATATGTAGTCAAACAGCTAATTAGTTTTACAGCGATCTAGTCATATCGAGATTAAGTCCTATAGCGAACTAGTCATATATGCTATTTAGTCTTATCGAGAGGTAGTCATAACGCTTCTAACCCACCCAATAACACTTTGCTCGACTTGCTAATCGAACCCGGGACCCCATGTTTAGCAGTTGCGCTTGCGACCACTACACCAACGAGGTCGGAATTTACTAACTTTTCTGCTCTAAAACAGAGTATTGAAATCCAATAGTGCAGATTTATTTTGCCACATGACGGGTGCCGAGATGGGACTAACCCATACATGTCATCAACCATAAAGGGTGTAACAAGACCCTTAACCAAGCCGAGAGGCACTTGTCCTCCCCATCATTGCGATCATTTTTTTGTTCGGTATCTTCTAGTTATGGAGATATTGGGGGTCATAGTGCCGACTTTGTCACTTTTTTTTTAATTAGTTGTTTTTAATGTAAGATTTTTAATTTAAACACCTCCACAACCCCCGTACTATACAATGCATCCATCAGTACAATGTTTTGAGTGCGTTACATTGAGTCCTACCGTAACACGTGATTTTACAGCCCAAAAAAAAGTCGTTTCCCAGCAATTTTTTTTGCGAAAAGTTACTTAGTTTGATATATATAATGTTTGGTTGACGACTTCGTTACACCATGTATATGCGTTAAAGAAAAAAAAACATAAGGATTATTATGTATTTTTGTTACACATTTCTGTCCATAAAGTTTTATGTTTCAATGTTATATGAAATACATTTCACGTTGTCAGACACATAACTTATGTTCACTATGGATAAATGAGATTTTTTTTCAATAGGATACATGTTATTGTGGCCTGCGAGCACACTACAGGAATTTTTGAAAGCTGGAAACAGCACGAAACTCTTATAGCTAAGTTCTGGGCGACTTAGTATACATTGCTATCGAAGAAGATGTGTGTTTGGATAAATGAGTAAAAAGCATAATTATTCTTGTCATCAAAATTAATAATTGTAATGTTTAAGAAAGAAAGAAAAAATATTTATTAGTCCGCACAGAACAAAACACAAAAAAAAAGATTTTTATTATATATTTATTTTTAAAGAAGATTTAATGACAAAAATTTAAAAGAGTATGATTGTATACATTGTTTGGTCATGTGGAGAGGATGAACAAAGGCGACTAACAAAAGGTATTTACAAGACAGATGTGAGTGACAACGCCGGGAGGGGACGCCCTAGAAGGACATACACTGAGCTTGTTGGTGAGGTTCTTTAGAAAGGTCAGGTGCGTAGTACTCGCAACCGGCGTGCGTGTACCACCAGATGTATGAACGTGGACGAGGTAAAAGAAGTTTGTAAGGATCGTAGCAGGTGGCGTTCTGTGGTTCCTGCCCCCATTGGAAAAAAAAGTTAGTTTAATGTATGTAATTAAGCATCCTTATCTTGTTGATCATAGTAATGCAGAAAATCACCGAATTATTTAAATAGATTAGTATTAATAACATCTCATTTAGATTCAAAATGACTTCTAATTAATCCTAAAAATGAATGCAAATAACTAGAGTTTTGACTTCGCTAACGACTAAACTTTTAATGTTATTAAACCATATTTCATCCTATAAAACATGTCTGGAACATTTTAGAATTTGAATACCATTCAGTTTTCAGCAGTGCGTGTGAGGGAGACAGCAATAAACGCGTTGTTTGAGTTAGAAAGGGACGGCGTTTGAATAATTCATGTATTGTGATTCGGTGCAGAATTGTCAGAGCCATTATATTTTTCAAATGTTTTATTCAATGTTTTGTTAATAGTTAGTTTATTTTTAAATATGGTGATGTTTTAGGTTTTGTTTCTATCCTTGTTTAGCATGTCAAAGCTTTATCGAAAATCATTAATCGGTAATAACCACTAGTATTGAAAACAGGATATTTCCAATGTTTACTATTTGTTTTGAGCGCCGAAAAGAAACAAGAAAGAGAGTAGATCGATTTATCTGCTCATAAACACCCACCCACTATAACTTCAGTTTATCCGTGACCATGGTGCTTGCAACAGCGCCGAAATATCGGAAACTAATAACAAATAGTAAACATGGTACCTAAATATCCTGTTTTTAGTGTATACATCTCATGTATCCCTGGTGTTGCAGAAGTCTACAGGATAAATAAAATGTGCTACTAAAGTAAGTTGATAGTAATTACTGTAAGATCAAATTAAATAAGCTAGCGTAAATCCGCAGACCTAATGGTTAAACTTCTAATTTAAATTTCTCACTCTCTGTTAGCGGTCCTTGGGTTTTTTTTTGTTGTATTTTCTCTAAATACCAAGACTTCTTTTATTTTTCGTATGGGACATCGTTAATTGACCCCTCCCCCTCTGGGCGGAGCGGAAGGGAGTGTCAGACTTCTACTGACAAAAACCCATCCATGTTCCTTCTTTCGCTCTTTGCGTTCCAGGGCTGCGGTATCTCTTTCAAACTGTCCCGCAGCCCTGGCAGAAATACCAAGCCCTTATGGCGTGTGTTATCTCGGAAACTCAATCTGCTCTAACATAGTCATTAGTGTCTACTTACCATTAGAGACGTGCTCCTTGCCTCCCAAAATTACAGTACCTTGCAAAGAATTTTTAACTTAATTTCACAGTTGAAAGGGATGACTTCCAGATGTATGTAGCACTCCATTCGATTAATTCTCTCTGTCCCCGTTAGATCTGCTTTGCATACGTAAAATATTCAATTAATTCAAGTCATGCTTGTTCTTGGGATACATTGGTTTACGCAAGTATATATAAATAGCGATGGCTACTGAAATTGATTAGCTCATTCATTTGTTCTTTGTGTGTTTTGCTGAAGTACTGTTTCTCAGTCTTTGCAATTCTGATAAAGCCGATCTGTCATTAGGGCTATTAAACAGATTTCTTTGATAGAGTCGATGGTAGCATGTCTACCAGTGATTTAAGATTAAAACGCATGAAAAAAAAAATAAGCTATAGAAACAAAAAATCTCAAAAGAAAAAATAATGTCCCTTTGAGTTTAATCATCATCTGCCTAGCCTTTTCCTATCTACATACATATGTTCAGGTCGGCTTTCAGTTTAACCAGATGCACCTGAATACCAGCATTTAATAAGAACCCGGGACCTTATGCTCAGCAGTGACGTTTGCGACCACTAGACCAACGAGGCAGAAAAAAAGCTTGCATTTACATTCATTTTAATTCCCTTTTTGCGTAGTTTAGAGTATGGTTTTAGTATATTTGTTTTAAAGCCGGTTAAAGCAGGGTTAATGAAAAAAAAGAAGCCGTCTTGTTTATCTAGGGCTTGCATTATGACACGTGGGTGGAAACATACGGACGAAGTGTTGGGACGTCAGCGGTTACATCAGCAGTCCACAGCTGGACATGGGCGTCTCCAATCGCACGCCATACAGCTTGATTCTTGGCAACTCGCATCTAGCTACCACCATCCATTCTACGAAGATTGTCACTCCACCTTGTCCGATGGCGTCCTATTTTAAGTTTGCCGATTCCCAAGGCCCTAAGTAGTTTCACATTATGATATTTTTATTTTTTTTTGGAATTTATTCATTTCCATAGACGATACTGATTGCGCTTGCTGCAAACAATTTAACTAAAATGACATACGATAATTGGTTTTCGATTCAAAAATCGACGTATTCACGTTACGTTCACACCGCTCCTGCCTGCCTCTGCCTCAGAGGCAATAGCAGGAGCATACGATTATCCTAATGCATTTTAGTAACGAAATGGGCGAGTCTATGGTAAAAACTTAAAAAAAAGTCTCTCAAAAACTGCAGCAATAAATCGCCGTGATTACCTTAATCATCAAGAGTGATAGAAAACGAAACACCGCAGCTTTTAAAATCACAACTTCAAAAAACCACACAAATATCACAAGAATTCAACAAATAAAATGCTCAGAAAAATATTCTAAAAACGATTTCTACGTAAAACATTCAGAATGACGTGTAGATTCAACGTTTACCGTTTTTATTGAATTGATAGAATCACCCGTTTTAATACAAAATGGATTTCTAACATAAATTTACGAAAACCATTAGGATGTTTTATAAAACCTTCTCCATTTTTATTTCGGATAATTCAGACGTTTTTCGTATTTAATTTGATAGATTGTTTATAGATGTCGGCCGGCGTTTATTTATGTAATACGTCTTAAAATAGAAGTTAAAAGCTTACATTGTTTAGCTGTAAATGCTGTAATCGTATTTTTTGTCTGATAAAAGTTATTTCTGGGATATTTAGTTGATGACCGCGATTTAATAACTACCTTGGGGAAATACTTAATACTGTTTATTATCATTTTATTAGAAGATCAAGTGATTTTAACTGTTCTCTTCCTCTTCTTTTCGATTCAATGGTAAATGTCCATCATATTATTGTCTTAAACGAGTTTCAGTAATTTATAAATAGATATATGAATTTATCCCGTGAGAATGAGTAAGCTGGTAATACTTAGTACCTACCTGCTTAAATATTATGAGCGAAACGAGTATTTTCAATTTTAAAATCGTTCCAATTTATAAAGGGTGTAACAAGACCCTCAACAAAGACGACAGGCGCTTGTTTTCCGTGTCAATGCAGTCATTTTTTTGTTCTAGACCATACCTGGGAACCTTCTAGTTCGGAGATATTGGGGTTCAAAGTCCCAACTTTTTCACAAGTTTTTTTTTATATACATGTTTTTAACGTAAGATTTTTACTTTAAACACCTCTACGACCCCCGTACTATTCAATCCATCCATCAGCACAATGTTTTGACTGCGTTACATTAGTCCTACTGTAAAACGTTATTACTCATCCCAAAAAAAAAAATCGTTCCCCAGCATAATTTTTGCTTAAAGTTACTTAGTTTAATGTACATAATGCTTGGTTGACGGCTTCGTGAAGGGTCTTGTTACACCCTGTATAACGTTTACATTGCGCGTTTGTGCTAGACCTTCTGCTTGCCTTTGCAGTCGCTGCGGTACACATAAATACCGCGAAAATCGTGGACCCTGGTACGAATATAATGGAGTGCACATTTACGTAGCAACTCCTCTTCCCGTATTATTCCCTGGTACCTACGCTTTCTACTAACGTTAATACTAAGACTGAATAGTTGACGTTATAGCAGAATCCATTTAATATTCCCTTTGTAAATCGCTATGAGTTGTAGGCTTGGTTCCAAATAGACCACCACATTACTGGCCGCGGGTTTCAAAGGGATGTCCGTATTCATTTGAGGGGCTTAGGAACCAATTTAGTGCCGTCAAAGTGCTTTTTTTACTTTAGTAATGCCAGGTATTGCCACAAAAATTTTAAAGCTATTTTATTATGAAACAACGATTGCAATATTGAGAAAAGACCTTTATCATAATAGCATGGTTTCGATAATATATTTCGAATAACATAAAATTGGTTTGCTTATCTGAATTTCAGCAAAGTATTTAGCTTTAGGAGAAAATTGCTTTCAAATCTTGCGTGAGTGTAAGGTATTTAAGCTAGTGAGACACGATGCGACTTTGATTGACGGCTATGTCAAAATATCACGTCCACACAAAGATTATTAGGGCTATTCAAATCTGAGATTTCAACATTGCTAGCGAGTTACTGGCGATCAAAGATACTGTGTGTGTATATTATACGTGTGACCGTTTTGATCTTCAAAACACAATGGATTGCTATATGGACACGACGGCGCTTAGATAATTTATATCGGAAGGTTTGAGTATACAAGGTGTAAGCAGACTCGTCATAAAGCCGACAACCAAGCATTCTGTACCATCAAACTAAGTAACTCTGTAGATGTAAAAATTATTGCTGAACGGTTTACGGTTGGACTCAATGTAACGGACACAAAACATTGTGCTGATGGATGCATGACATGATACTTGCGGAAAAGTTTGAACGTTGACCTCCAATATCTCCGTAACTGAAAGCTCAAAGAAATAACCCAGAAAAAAAAAAGAAAATTACGGGGAGAACTAGTGCCTTTTGGCTTCGTTAAGGGTCTTTTTAACCCGTTATAATACATCCAAATAGGGGCATCGACAAAAATGGTACTGTTATGTTAACAAGCCGAGGAATGCGTGGAAACGAAACTAATTACACAAGTTACACTTTATGTAATAAGTTATTTAGATTAAGGATTTTTTTAACTAGGTATAAGGTGTAGATTTAGGATTTAGTTAGTAAGGCCACTCTGTCGCATTGGATTATAAATCTGTAATGATAGTGTAGGTAAGATTGTTATAAATAAATAAATAAATAAATAAATAATAATTCGGCGCTGTGCTTACACATGTACGCTAACCTTTAAAAGGAACGAGTTGGTATTAAAGGCAATTGAACCCAATGTCACTGGAGCCCTCCGTACTAGCCGCCATTAGATAAATAAGTCGATGAACAAATATATTTACATATTGTTATTATTGAAAGTTTAACTTGATTGACCTTCAGGAAACATTTGACTTTACGCAAATGTCACACAAGGGTGAATGGGGTTGTCTTGTGAGAATAAACTTTATTGACTCTTTTTGATAAATTAATTCTGGCGACGTATATATTAGTGGTGGTAAATAAAAAAAACTTAACGGATTTATTTAGTAGGGTTCCTTACCTCAAAAGGAAAAAACGGAACCCCTTATAGGATCACTCGCGTGTCTGTCTGTCACAGCCAATTTTCTCCGAAACTACTGGAACGATTGAGTTGAAATTTGGTACACATATGTAAGTCGGTGACCCAAAGACTTTTGGGGGCAAATAAGAAAATGAAAAAAAAAATAGTTTTGCAAACTATATCATGTTACATATCATGTTATTGTTTATCAAGGGCTCATTGTGAGCATCTCAAATATATTTTTTTATAATTTTAGGATAAATAGTTTGAAGTACTTAATTTAAGAAAATAGGTGAAAATTTACCATTCCCCCTTAACTCCGAAACTACAGAGCCCAACATTTGGAAAAAATACAAAAAATAGTTCTTAAACTTATACGAAATTACTCAGATTTAAAACAACTTACAGAATTTAGATAATTAACGTACGGAAACCTCTCCCCGCGAGTGGAGCTCGCGCTTGTCCGGTTTTTCAAATGTATTGCGTCTGTAATCCTTCAGAATCTGATAATTATGTGAAAGTTTTACCTTGTTATGTGACATCATTATCTGCTTAGCCTTTTCCCAATTATGTTGGGGTCCGACTTCCCGTCTAACCAGATGCAGCTGAATACCAGTATCTGATATGTGAAAGTTTTCCTTCATTGTCTGACGTCACAACAAAAAGGTAATTAGGTACAAAGTTCGTTCTAAATAGTTTCAAACAGACTTTTAGGTCATGTGATATTACCTAAATGCCTATTTACAAATAAATTGTATTTATATGAAAATATCACACGAAGTTCGTGTTTGTAATCTTGTGTAGAAGCACGCACGGATTGTCGTGATTCAACATAAATATAGTTTATCTACTTATATAATCTAAATGAATTAGGCTTAGACACCGATATACTTTGTTGTATTTTCTTTTTTAGGGTTCCGTAACTTAGTCGGCAAAAACGGAGCCTTTATAGTATCACTTTGTTGTCCGTCTGTCAAGACCCTTTTTCTCAGGAACGCGTAAAGGTATCAAGCTGAAATTAGTATCAAATACTCAAGTCGCAGTGAATTAATCAAATTTGTAAGTCAACGCGATAAGAAGATATGACCGTTTATGTCGCATATTTTGTGATTTCTCAATGGAATCAAAACCTATAGGCTACTTTCCATTGACCTAGAATCGTGAAATTTGGCAAGAATCAATTTCTTACAGCACATGTAAAGGAAAGATTTGAAAACCGTAAATATGTAGTTTAATATCAAAATACCTACAAGTTTATATGGAACCCTCGGTGCGCGAGTCCACCTCGCATTTGGCCGGTTTTTTTTTATTCCTTACGCCTTACGTGGTAAGATATTATTTGGTGTCGTTATTGATGATTTTATTTCTTCACTTTCATGGTGCATTCTGCTACACCATTTACAATGAACTATAATCAGGAAAAATATGTGATACTAATCGTAACAGCCAAACTCAAAATCCTTTGCAAAGAATGGCAACAAAAAGTTCAAGCAAAAGAACCCAACGCGTAGTACTTAGCTGCTCTACGCGTCGTTGGGTTCTCTTTGCTACGCCGTAGCGGGTCTGCTACGGCGTAGCAAAGAGGCTACGGCGCACTTCTAACCTTCTTTAGAAACATTTTTTTCTTTATTTTGAATTAAAACTCCTTGGAGTGCTGGCTATGTATGAAGTATCATTATGAAGTAGAGGCCTTTCATATTTATTTTACGACTGCCATCATTGTGATCCTTATTTTAGTCATGATAAGGTTGTTGGTGGATTGATCTGACACAGACAAGTCTGACAAAATAATAGTAATCTTTGTCCTCGTAAAAATAAGGTTGCTATTGTCAAGATACGCAATTTGCAAAAATTTAGGCAGACATCTTATGGTAATACCCCAAACCCCAAAAAGGGACAAAACTAAGACACAAAACCGTCTATTTGCTGAAACCAACAAAATATTCCCTATTATTATATTTTAGTCTCCATTTTCCTTTAATGTATTCAAAATCGCTGTGTGATCTATCGACTTGAGCGTCGGATTATGTAAAGTGGGCTCCGTAGCAAATATTTATGATTTGTGCGAGACCCATCTTAAAGGAGTAATGTTATGCGGACAAAGCTCTTCTTGGCTATTATGTAGCGGGGGCAGATGGACCGATTCGGAAGTTTGTATGTGATTTATTTTGGGAGCTGGACCCATGAGGAAACGATATTGTTTAAGGTTTTAGGGTTTCCTGAATGGTGGTAAATGGAAGGCTATTCTGTTTAGCATGATAAGATTTTCATTGATTTTCTATGCTCAAAGGAGATCTTAACCTAAAGATCAACCTTCGGATCGATCTTGCTTTGATTGGTTCATGGATGGCTGACCATCCATTATATTCTGAGTTTCCTCCGTGCCTCGAAAACCTCGTTAAGCCGTTGATCCAAGTTGTCAATTGTAATCGTTGACAGTCGTAACACTAGGTAGTCAGTGGTCCGAAAGTCTGACAACCAGTCTTACTCAGAGAAATAAATGGGTTGTGGCGGTGAGATAGGCAGTCGCTCCATGTAAATATTGATATTCAGATGCATCCGGTTAGACTGGAAGCCGACCCCAACATATTTGGGAAAAGGCTAGGCAGATGATGAAGCCTTGTGATAATTTTCGTCAAAAACGTTGAAACTGATGATACTATGACACCTTATGTTTCTGCAAGTATGGCGTCTTCAGAACCTAACCTTATGTTATCGAAATAAATTGTACCTAAGCCATATTTAATTTTATTTCACGTACTCATTCATGGATAAAATAAGAAACGAGTACATAAAAGGAAGTCTGAAAGTGGCGCCGGTGACTGACAAGTTGTGTGGTAATCGGTTGTCGTGGTACAAACATGTAATGCGGAGGAATGAGGAAAATGTAGTGAGGAAAGTTTTGAGTATGAATGTGGATGGGTATAAGAGTAGAGGAAGATCAAAGAAACGATGGATGGACTGTGTGAAGAATGATATGACACGAATGGAGGTGTCTGATGAGATGACGAGTAATAGAGAAGTATGGAAGAAGAAGACATGCTGCGCTGACCGCAAATGAATTGGGACATGGGCAGGAGGATGATGTACACATTCATGTATACGACTACGACCAATTAATTGCAAAGTCGATTCAAATTAAGAGTATAGGTATCTGTTGATCCTCGACATTTCAAAAGTGCCTGTAAATGGTTCTATTGAAATAAATGCTTTAAGTTTGAATTTAATTGAAGTCTTGCGAGTCTTTTTTATTCATTAGCAACATTGCTTGCAGAACACTAGCCAGAAAGAATTTGTATGAAAAATTGGTACATTGCGAGTGTCGTTTATTCAATTTGTATAAAAAATGAGTACACTCATATTTTCCACTTATGTTTTTCAAGTTCCATGTAAAACGGGGCAATCCTATTGCCGTCAACCGGGCACAAATCCAGACTCCGTGGGTGCTACTGAGAAATTCCTGATGGAAAAACCCAATAACAATTCGCCCGACCATGGAGTCGAACCCAGGACCGCATGCTCAGCAGTCGCAATTGCGACCACTTGACCAACGAGGCACTCCATATAAGTATTTCCGAAAACCCTCAACAGAGTAATCCAAATCGCTTTAGTTTATTTAAGCCAGTCCACTATTTGGACAAACCGCAGTAATGGTCGATTTCCTCACAGATTACGCTTAAATTATTCAAAAACAATGGATTGGAACACGCGACGGTCTGAAACCTAAACCTAATTGAATCTCGGCAGGTCATGGAAATTGTGTTACTTTTTTGTATTGGCTACAAATGTTGGTTATTTGGGCCAACGATCTGTACCCGATACAGCGTGTAGCAGAAACGTGTGGTCATATTTAAAGGGGTGATAGTGCGACCATCTTTTTTTTTTCGGTTGGCAAATCATCAAATTACCCCTACCGTTGACCACGAATCGGAAAGCGTTAGGTTGGGACGTCGTCAGGGGCTCGGTGGAGCGGCGATTTACGCAGGGTGGCTGGGCAACTGGATGAGAGCTGCCGAGAATCGAGTTCAGTAGCAGTAGTTGAAGAGGCCTATGCCCAGCAGTTGACTGATGTAGACTGATGATGATCAGACCATCATACTGTACAATTTTCTCTATGGGACAAAGCCCTCTCTCATATCTTTGTAGGTACTATTTTCGTGCAACATCTCGAACCAGCTACTACAGCGCGCGTCCAGATGATCTCGCCACTTTTTTCTGGGCCAAGTCTCATACAAACCTTTAATACGTACTTGACTCAAATGTATGTCCCAGTTGATACAATATGTATAAATGTCTATAATTACTAGTTTTTACTGTTTTTTTAGTGACATGTAACAAGAATTTTACATTGACTTTGTTTTTAGAAAATTTCAGTTTCAGTAACGTTATAGATAGTCAGATCGATCTTACAAAATTCAATTCAAAAAACATTTTAAAACTGATTGTACAAAGATATGAAACTGTCATAAACGTATGAGAACAAGTCGGAAGATAGGGTCGATGCCAACGGAACATTTTGAAATGCTACACACAAATAGATAAGAGAGAAATTTTAGTTGTAGCAACACTCACGTTAAATGCAGGCTATAGCTGTGCATCCTGGTCAACTTCAAGGAGGTATCTATACTAATGATTCTCGACCCGAATCAATAACAAAAAGGTATTTATTTTTTATTTTTTACGGAAATCGGTAAGCGTAAACCACCCCCTAGTTTCCATACTGTCCATAATTATACTGTTGAATAAATGTTTGCGTTTGTTTGTGTGACGGCGCGTTTATAGGGCTAGAAACAGACGGGGCTGCGTTTTAATATGGGTGATTTACAATTACCGATTTCCGTAAAAAAAAACGCCTACCCTTTTCATTATCGATTCGGGTCGAGAATCATTAGATAGATACCTCCTTGAATTTAACCAGGATGCAAAGCGACAGCCTGTATAGAAGTATATAAAACTCACATTAATTATTTGAAGGGTAATTATATTTTCTCCTTCTACACAGATAACACGTCCGCATTCGATGCTGTGTCCGAGCCAAATAGGCCGAGTCAGTCGCCCGAACCTCAAACGTCATTAGTTCACACTGGTGTTGCCAGTGTAAGAAATAAAATGTCCCACTAAACGACTAAAATAATTTAAGGATTTATTTATATTATAAAACCTAACCTATAACCTATAATTATGACTACTCTAGTCATAATTTTGTGCCAGTACTAAGCTTTGAACGACATATTATGACTAATTCGAAATCAAGATCTGGCCATCATCTTCTTTAGCAGCTATGCTACCCTGGTCAGTGTGAATCTCATCCAGATGTTGGAAAATCTATTTTTAGGTCATCGGGCTATTTAACGCGAGTCATTCTCTGATCAGTATATAAAAACTTCATCAATTCCTTTAAGATCATCATAGAAATAAATTCCTTTAAATCTTTGTACTATTTCTGCGATACATTAAAATAACTGATTCAGAGTAGAGAAAGACCAAAGAAACGATGAACAAACTGCGTGACGTATGATAAGGAGGTGACTGCTGCTGTGACGAGTAATAAAGAAGAATAGAAGAAGAAGACATGCTCACCGACTCCAAATAAATTGGGATAAGGGCATGAGAATGATGATGACCGAATAAGCATATTATGAACCAAATTCAGCAAAATGTTTAACCAAATATTGGTCCAAACATTCCCAAAGCCAACACAACACAATCAGGTTTTTTCCTCTGTCTACGGAACCAAATTATTAATTAGCGTGCTTTAATTCGACCCTGGCAGTTTGTTACACACAAAACGTAACTCTGTAACCTCACTTTAAGGTTTCTTTTGCTTCAAAAAGGATTTATTTTGTTAGTTATTTCACGTAGAAAGAAAACGCAGGTGGGAACACAACTAATGAGAAGATTTAATATTATTAATTACCGTTTTTATAGGCACTTGAATGGTAGCGGAATATTTTGTGGTAGAACTAGGCTGAGAATAGCATGTTTTTAGGCTACATTAAATATCTAGGTTAGGTTTCATGTTGACTTTGATAAGGTCGTTTTATTTATTATTTATTGTACACGTTGTATTTATATTTATGAAAGTTTTATGGGCGAGTTTAGTAAAATATGCCTTTTATAACATGTACGCATTAAGAAGTAAGTTATGCAATCATAATGTAGGTACTCTTCTACAGCGTAACTTTCTCTATGGGACCACCATCGAAATCGTAAAAAAATAATCAGCTGTCCTATACTAAATTTCAATACCTACTCGACCCAAATGTATGGGACAGCTGATTATTTTTTTACGATTTCGATGGTGGTCCCGTAGAGAAAGTTGTTCAGTTTGATGGTCCGTACCACAGTATTCCATATGATTATACCCTTTCTGTTACACACTGTATAATATGGCGGTTATTGAGCTAATTAATAAACTTAAAAATCATTCACTATCAGTCAATGTACAGACTGTGGGTCCAGAGGCGTGAATTTTTTTACGAGAGTGAAAGGATTAGTGTTATCGATATCTCGTTAAGTCATCAACTTAGACGAAGAAGAAAAAATACGTATTATAGAAGATACCTCATAAACTACCTAAGAAAAGTTAAAAAAATAACGGGTCTCCATTGTTTGACCGAAAGGAATTTGACAAATTTTCACTTCCCAAAAAATTTTTCGCATAATTTCATTTGCCAAATTATTACTTAGCAAAAAATCTAATAACTTGTTTACCAACTAGTACTTTTAAATTTTTTTATTTAGACAAATATTTCAGTTGGAATAACAGTTTTTACGCAAAATCAAATAAACCAAATATTTAGTGTCGTCACTTTTCAATTCACCCTTTCCTATTCAAATGCTTCAATGACAAAAATGTGAACGTTTCGTGCGTAGGAGGTCACAGTTTTAACCTAACCTAACGATTTTTTTTTTAAATAAGTGATCATCCTAATCTAAATAGTTCGGTTCCGGGTAACCAACTAAAAACAATCTCTTTTTCTATTAATGCAAGTCGATTCTGGCACCAACACCACTGTGCCCAACTGGGCACGTGGGTATAATGTAATAAAATACAGGGTGTAACAAGGCCTTTAACGAAGCCGTCAACCAAGCATTATGTACATCAAAATAAGTAACTTTACTCAAAAATTATTGCTGGGAAACGACTTTTTTTTTGTTGTGAAAAATCACGTTTTATGGTAGGACTCAACTCAATGTAACGCACTCAGAACATTGTACTGATGGTTGGATTGAATAATACGGGGTTACGTGGAGATGTTTACAGTAAAAGTCTTACATTAAAAACATGTATTTAAAAATAAACATTTGAAAAAGTTGGAACTTTGACCCCCAATATCTCTGTAACTAGACCTAGGTATGGTCAAGTCAAGTCTTGCACCATTTATGATATCTTATATTCCATACTCACTCGGCAAGCTAACCGTCTAGTCTGTATCAATGAGTACAACACAATAAATGCGTTGGAGTGTAACGTAACTTTATCTGTTACGTTCTGATTGGGTGCACAAGCACATAAAGATATTTCGTTGATGTTACTGGTAAACTTCCTACCTTATTTGAGAGCTAGCTCTTGCTAGCGACCTTCGTCCGCTTGAAATTATTATAAAAATATAACTTCCCTATTTGAACAGGATTTTGTTAACAATTTCAAGTATTTTAATTTTTTTGAACGGAGCCCTAATATTTTCTCTAAAATAAAAGTAGTTACTCCTTCTAACATTGTCTATCTGTCAGTAAAGGTACCGTCAATATCGGTTTCTCCGTTTCGGACATTAGCAGGAACAAATAGGCAGACAAAAATTGTAAAAAGTTCATTTTTTATTTTTTTATTAATTACAGGTATACTTTCTTAAGCATTTAGTAAAAATCTACGATTTTGAAATTACAAACAGACATTTCAATTTTTGTATAGATGTATAGATACGGTCTTCGACAGATTTCCCAAAGATTCATTAATACCTTTTATATAATAGATTCCTCAGCAAAATTGAAAGGACTTCTGTGTGAATAACCTTCTAAGAGTTCGCTAGCAGCCTGTTCATGTTTTTGCCTCTGCAACAGTTCTCCAAGATATTTTTACTTACTAAGCTATAAGGTAGAACATATTGTCTTTAACACAAATATTAAGGAGCTTCGGAATCTCCATTTAAACGCTCAATAAACATTGACAGAAGCTATAATAATTACAAATCCAAACATTCTATAATTAGTCCGAAACCACAAACGAATATATCTCTAAATGAAAGAAAAACATGCCTTGTGTTGTGGGGATGGAATCTTTATAAATAAAAATCAATTGGCATATATATCTTAAATATAAAGGATACTCACTTGAGAATAGCTCGACCGATTTTGCTGAAGTTTTGTTGTGTTCGTAATTGACAGAAAAAGGCATTTTTTTTTTTAAACAGAATTTGCTAACCGCTCTTCTCCTTTTTTTCATAACTCATCATCTGCCTAGCCTTTTCCCAAGTATTGGGGTCGGCTTCCAGTCTAACGGGATGCAGCTGAATACCAGTATTTTACATGGAACTACTGCCTATGCAATCTCCACATCCCAGTTAGTACTGGGTACTACGATACTGGTTGTCAGACTTTCGGCCCACTGACCTATAATGACTGTCAAAGATTTAGAAATAACAGCCGGGACCAACGGCTTAACATGCTTTCCGAAGCACGGAGGAAACTCGGGTGTGTATTGGGTGGTCACCCATCAACGGACCAACCTAGACAAGCACGGCATAACCTAAAGATCGGCCCGAGCGGCTGTTATTAAGTAGCCACAAGGTCCACTTTCCTTCATTACAATGTTATTAATTAAAATTGATACACAATACATCTTGATAATTACTCAATTGATTTTGATAACAAAAGATGCAGTTGGTTAGGTGACAGTATTGTTTGTGTGGCTTTGTTTGTCGCTTGCAATTGTTTTACAGAATGCTGTTGGTAATTAGATTGTTACGAATTGATACAAATGTCTTAGAAATTCTACAAATTGGTGTTTTGCAATAGAATGTCACGCTATAATCAAGTTTTTTGGTTGATAACATGACGCCTCCCCGAAGGGTTAGGCATATGTGTACCTAATAGTAGACCAGCATGTTGCAGTCTCGTGTAATAGGGGCGAGTCTTATTTGATATACATATACCGGGTGTTGAGCAGAACGTTGAACATACGAAAATGGTGGATAGGTGGGGTCATCTGCTACTTACTCAGCCCTAATTTATTTGGCCCTGGCCCACTTTTTTTTTGTTTTGTTTTCTTCTTGTTTCACCACTTTATTAACTATAAAGTGGAATATTAATTAAAAAAAAAACTATACCTAATTTTTTTTGCCGGTTTTATCATTTTTTATTTTGGGGTGAAAAATCACATTTTACAGTAGGATTCAATGTAACGCACTTATAACATTGTGCCGATGGATGGATTGAATAGTACGGGGGTCGTGAAGGTAATTAAAGTAAAAATCTTACATTAAAAACATGTATTTAAAATTAAATCTTATGAAAAAGTTGGAACTTTGACCCCCAATATTTCCGTAACTAGAAGGTTCCAAGGTATGGTCGATACCAAAAAACTTATCGCAATGACGGGGGAAACAAGTGCTTTTCCACTTCGTTAAGGGTCTTGTTAAACCATTTATCTTACGGAAGCTTACCACCAGGATAAAAGAAGTTATTGTACCCCGAATGTGATAAAAATCGTAATCTATTCACGCTTCAGCGTGATAAACTACTTTCGAATTTATAATATTATTTCCTAGCCGTCCAACTAGCTTCATGTTATGAAGTCCATTTTATTCTACGTATTATCCATTATTTTCACACTCGTTTTCTCTTTTCCGACCGAGTATGGTTACGGAAAAATCCACTCCAATTCTGGAGTGGATTTTTCCGCATTTTCTTTTGAGTAATATGACAGGGCTTTCGTGGTTCGTTTTAGGTGTTAAGTATCAGCTGAGTGACTGCCTCGTTGGTCTAGTAGTCGCGAGCACGACTGCCGACCATGAGTCCCTTGGTTCAATTCCCATGGTCGTCCAAATTGTTATTGGGGTTTTCTATCAGCGATTTCTCGGTTTATGGCAATTTTGTTGAATTCAGTTGGATCCGTTACCCCTCCTATATAAACAAAATATAAAAATCCTATCCAAACCCATCTTTCAGTTTGTCGCAGTGAAAAACATGGTACACTCGCTGTATCTCTGAATCCACCCTAAAAAAACGTCAAAAATTCCTAGAAAAACCTAAACCTATCTTTTCCGTACCATATTTCAAACACAATCTCCACCTGATAATGGTTTAAATTAATGATCACAACCAACTTGGTCGCAGTGTAAAACTTAGTACACTCCGTGCCAAGATAAGTGCACCCAATTCCGGCCACTAAGTGCGGAAGTACGGTGCGCTGGTCGGCTGTTAACTTGCTCGGCGGTGGATTAACACTCTCGTGGAGGAAATTTGAATTTAATTAGCGTTTTGTACGGTTATTATGAGGTTAAGGTACGTTTAGGTTTTACCCCAATTAATTGTAAAGACTGTTTTCTAAGGAAACTGCTAGATTTTGTACGGGAAAATAGGATGAAACGGTGATCCTGTGTGTAGACTCGAATATTTGACTTGATTTTGTATTGATCAACTAAGTAATCAAAGTTATCTATGCTAATATTATAAAGAGGTAAAGTTTATAGGGGATAATCTCTGGATCTACTGAACCGATTTTGAAAATTCTTTCACTAATAGGAAGCTACATTATCACCAAGTGGAATAGGCTATATTAACAACGTGCCAGTCGGATAATTTCCGAGCAAAATGCGAGAGAAGCCGCGGGCAACAGCTGGTTTTATATAAAGAAAGAGAGAGAGGAGGGTTTCAAATGGTCAAGTACGTGGAATCCAGTTTTAAGTATGCTCAAAAGTAACAGCCGGCATCGTAATAAGGACTCCACAAAGCCAAGTGATACTGTGAGTGTGTTTTGCCGTGACTTTGTATCGAGTTCCAGCAGTGCACGTAGCAAAACACTAAGAAATAGGTTAGACAGATTTGTCTGCACACCATACACCCGCATTCTCCAATCACCCCCCCATAAATGAATTGTAAAGAATCTACTTGTAAGAGGTTGTTAGTGTTTTTTAAATAACCTTGTATACTCTACTGCATCTGAAACGCCATGATGTAACAATACCCATAACGAAACCAAAAGGCACTTGTTCTCCCCGTCATTGCGATCATTTTTTTTGTCCTGGACCATACCTTCCCAACCTTCTAATTATGGAGATATTGGAGGTCAAAGTTCCAACTTTTTCACAAGTATTTTTTTATATGCTATTTTTTTAAGGTTACAACACTTTACCTCCATGATCTATTTACTATTCAATGCATACATCAGCACAATATTTACAGTGAATACATTGAACATATATTTACATTGAACACAATGAAAAATTAAAATAAAATAAAATTTATTATTGAAATTATATTTAAATTTACAGTGAATATATTTACATTGAATTTTACCGTAAAACGTGATTTCCCGCATCGATAAAAAGTCATTTCCCAGCAATAATTTTTGCTTAGAGTTACTTAATTTGATGTATAGTATGCTTGTTTGACGGCTTCGTGAACGATCCGTTTACATCCTGTATACAGATAAATTATGTAATAATGCTGACTCAGATGTTCAATAAAGGTGGAATGTGAGTAATTAAAGCCCCACGTAAGAAAAGATCCTATTGCCATCAGGAAAGTACAGTTTATTTGGCATAAGTATTCAACTACTTTATGTCTGTACAGAAGAGACAGAGATACATAACATATCGTTGATTATAAGAGACAGCTGACTCTTACAATGAGAATGAATAGCATTGACAAATAAAGATTGATTTATTTTTCACTCTCAGAAGATTGATCGCAAAGTCTAGATTAATATTGACGAGGCAATTAAGGGACGGAAACTTTTGGTATACGAAGACATCTAATGTTCGTTTTCATTTCCACTAAGTCAAGCCTAATATGAATGCCTAAAAGTACATCATTCCGAACATAGAAAATTTTTCATCGGCAATTTAAAAAAAAGACAGATGTTCCAAAAATTTTGTAGGTATTGCACTTTTGTTTGAAACAAAAGTTTTTTTTTTTTAATATTTGGGGTCTGAACGATGTACTGAATACGTGATAATCGGTTTTGTGTCGAAGTCCCCTCCACTCTGTATTAGAGATCTGTTGGAATTATCGAGCTTTGAAACCTAACAGTGCGCTTTTATTTAGGCATTTATTTTAGTATTACCTAATGTTTGTGAAAAAGAGGTTTAAGACATAATATCTAACACTAGCTGAGCTATTGCCCGAGGCTTCGCTCGCGTTTTGGTAGGAAATTATCCCACGGGCACGTTGTAAATATAGCCTAAGGCACTCGGGGATTATATAACTTCCTATTAGTGAAAGAAGTTTCAAAATCGGTTCAGTAGATCCAGTGATTACCCCCTACAATCTCACAAACTTTACCTCTCTATAATATTAGTATGTCGGGGTGTCAGGATACTCCGCTAGGCTTCTACATAATGTGGGCAGACGATGGGTTTCGTGCTCTGAAAAGACGCTGAGCGATACACTGTTTCTAGTAAAACTAACGAATTACTTGATATTACAACTTAGCACAATAACACGGGGCACAATAAATCGGGTACAGTTCCAAGAGGTCTTAACTCGGCCGCGATCAGACTTTGACTGTCGTCCTGGCTTAGAGTTTGTGACCATCACGGCTCTGTAACAAACACGCTGTGGTGTGGGTAGACTTTTAATTAGATCGCTTGATGTCACCACCGCGTACTTGTGATTCATTTTAAGCCCGTACCAGTGACCGTCTCCGACAAGTATAAAAGTATAGATAAGCCTATTTCATTGATAAATACATGTACCAAAAGCAGTGTTTAGCTACAAATACGCTATCAGTGATAAGACCGCCGTTGTAACCGTTTCATCATCATCGTCTTCCTGCCCTCGTCCCATTCTACGTGGGGTAACAATTTTGGTGTACAGTAAACTATATTCTAACTATCTACAAATAAAGACACCTCAATTAGACGCGACGCGACGCGACATTCCAACGCGCGAGGTGTTTTCTATTCCTAGTTCAATTTATACAAAAGCGCGATCTTACACGCATCCGTGATATGTCACAATGCGACGTGATATGCCGAGTTAGTCGCTTCTGTATGAGAACGGCAAAGGTTAAAACTGAATGACAGTTATTCAGTAATAGATTGTTCATATTTGATATTTTTTTTGGCTATGATGTATTTTGGATATAAGGTTTACAGATTAATTTTGTATTAGATGTAGTCTCTAGGTTTGAGAGGCAAATAAAAAGATAAAAACTTTATTGAAGTCAGTTAAAAAGCTTTATGGATAGTTCTCGAAAATATTTGTTATGTACTCGGTGGCGAAGGGTCAAATTCGTGTAAAGGAAAGCCGAAAAAAAAATGAGACTTGTTTTTTTTTTCGTTTCCCCTTCTATTTTCGTTTTGGCCTCATTTTCATTATCGGCGACTGTTGTTTTCTTTTTTGATCTGACAAAAGTTGTCATTTTGTAATGTTTTATTGGGACAATACAGGATATTGTTTGCTTGGGACAATACAGGATAGGTAGATACTCCATAACTCTATCAAGAACGCTGTAAACTCTTTTAAAAAGTACCCGCAAATAAAACACACCCATAAAATGAATGGGTTGAGTGAACGAAGAACATTCGCAGTTCCTTGTTCGGTCCCATTCGATTATCACAGTCGTTTGTGTTCCAAACTACTGTTTAATGGTTTAAGTGGAGAAACGATGTTGATTGTTTTGACGATGTGATTTACAATGACCGGGTGATAGATGGTAAGCTATTTTGAGACGGTTGTTTACTAATGTTTGGCTGCAAACGTGTAAATATTTGTGGGAATATTGATTGCGGAAAAGACTATTGTAATACCATTTTGTGCTCTGGATGAATTAGCAATTACGCAAAAATTTTTTCAAGGCAAAACAGAAATGGGCAATAAGCTCTTCCGTTCTGCTGATAGCCTAGTAGTCACAGATCTGTCTGCAAAATGATTATGACATTAGGTGGTATATGGACACCAGGAAACCATGAGTAAGAAGCTATAAAAAATTGCACACAGGAATAATTTCCTAAAAATTATCCACTAACAGTAACTTTTGTACATTATTATTAGTGGTCAATACGCAATAGACCGCATCGTTATTATCGTCATCAAAACCGATCACTTTGTACCAGGCAAACAAAGGCTGTTAGGAGCTTCTTATAGACATATTCGCGGTGTCTTCGCGTCGATAAATCACGCTGTGCCAACATCGTTCACTTATTATAAAAGCGATCAAGGTTATAAGGAGAAAACGGCCTGGATTTTTATTAAAAAAAGTATTGTATAGATAGCCCCATTTCGCAAGGATCGTGAATTCGTGATGGATTAGTAACCATTAATTTTTGAGCTTATCATTCATCTTTCAATTTTAATCAAACAGTTTTTGCTATTCATTACCTCATTGCTCTAGTGATTATGCGGTCCTGGTTAGATACATTGGAAACTAACACTCGTAAAAATGCGATAACATTCACTGGCTGACAGCCTGCAATTTTACACAAGCGTTCCTTTTATAACAAAAATGTAAGGAAGGGGGATTGTTGAAAATAAAAATAAAGTTCGTATGAAAGATTGTCATTTAGGATGATGAGAAATCTTATCGGGAAACACGGCTTGGATAGATGGCATACAGTCATTTACAAAGACCAAAAAGATTTTCTGAAATGCCATCGGTTTGTGGTTATATCATCTTCCGGAGAGTTTGACATTACGATAATGGCGGTAATAAGGATGAGCCTACGTTTTTGTGATCTTAAAATCCTCACCAGCATTCGTCAAAAAAGTCCATTTAACATTAAAAATGGACCATCAAAGGAAGTAGCTTTACTGTTCGTTGGTTGAAGATTTCAGATTGTTTCAGTTGAGCTAACGACGTGTCGAACAGGTTTCAGATAAGTTTCACTTGTTACACATTCATTGTCAGCATAGGTGCTGACAATGAATGTGTAACAAGTGAAACTTATCTGAGAAAGCTTAGGAGAAGAAAGCTTAGGAGCTTTCTTCATAACATATGATACCGAGTGACTTTTATTTTTATTTTTGAAAAAATAAAAATATTGTCGTGATGATGTAGAGTTTAATTAAAATTATTTTGTTGATTGTATTTTTAAGAAACTTACCTACGCAAAACCAAAGATTCTTTAATTTTTTGTCAATTTTTCCAAATCTCCACCCATCTTAAAAAGTGCTCCTTTTGCGAAGTGCACCATATGAGAAGTGCATCAGTTGCTAAGTGTACCATATGAGAAGTGCATCAGTTGCTAAGTTCACCATTTGAGTATGGTGTACAAGTTGAGATGTGCACCAAATGCGTCAAACCCATCATAAGAACTATCAGAAAGTCGTAACCTTCAAGTTTCCCACCGATGGCGCTGAAACAATAGACGACCGACAAAGATTACTCGCAACGTAATCGGTAAACAACCAGTCCTAATGTCGGATACCCCTGCATTTACGACTTTTCGCCCCATATAACTAACCCGTCTTCATTAGAACATAGTTTACAAGTCCGTAGTCGAAGCAGTGACGTAATTGCGATGTGAGAATGTTGGGTAGTTTGAGTATTTCGATTGATGTTTATAGGGGATGAACTGGGAAATAAAATCGAGGGTCTATTGTCGTCTTTGTGCGCTAGAAAGAGGTTGAATAACCCTTTTTGTTTTAATAAAGAAACAACGTTGTGTGTAGAAGAATTTTGCTGTACCGCGTTTTCGTGTATTTTGTCACGACAATGTTCAAAAATCAATATTTTAAAACAACAGTTCGTTTTTTTTTTATTCTGATAACCAGTCTTACCAAGGGTCATCGTGTTACTCAATAACTGGGTTGGGCAGGTAAGATAGGCAGTCGCTCTTGATGTACCACGTACACCACCAGTATTTCAATACTGGTATTCAGCTGCCTCTGATAAGATTAAAAAAAAAAAAAAAAAACAAAAAAAAAACCTCGTCGCGGAATCTTACTAAACGACATACCTGGGTAATTTTTCTTGCCAATGTTTTCCATTATCCTTCTTTCTGTGACAACCAAATGTTGGGTCTTATAAAACAAAAGTTTTTAATTGTTTACACATCGCCAAACTTTATGAACAAGTTACTGTCGCCAGTCCTCGGTGTTCCGAAGTCTCGAACAATGTCGTTCGTATAATGAGGGCAGCAGAAGTTCAGGTCTATTGTGATCGAACAGCAAGTTTGTGGCACCAAACTGCGGTCCGTGATGAGGGAAATTCATTTCGCAACTGTCTTTTGTCTAGTTCGTGTATTGTGAAGGATGCTTTGTACCTGTTCGATATTATGTTCTTGTGGCGTTATGCTAGCCTAGTAGACCTCGGTTCGGTTTCCATTTGTTTTCAACCATTGAATGTATTTCCTACTAAGGGTGGTTTATTAATAGAAAAGATGAATTGAAAGGAAGCTTTTGTTTTCGAAGGGAAACCTTCAAAGGACTTTGAGTGGTCCTTAAGGATAAGAAGGGAAGAGGACCACCCTCTGACGTTACCTCCTTACCAAGACAAGTCATTCCCGTTTAAATCTAGTGTTTTTTCGAAGGTTTAATGTATTGTGTGCATTATAATTGTGTGTGAGTTGTAAAAAACACATTGTCTTTGATCTTGTCGATAGTTGAAGATTCAAATGACAGACTGGCTGCTTGCCAAGCTTATAAACGTAGAGTTCCGGGCTCGAATCCCGATTCGGAACAGTTTGTTCCAAATCTGGACGCGAGGGTTCGTGTTTATTGCCACAACAGCACTTTAATGGGTTATTAGATCACTTATGACCGTTTTTATGTGCATCGACTCACGCGCAGCTATATTTCATGGTTTTCGTCGATTGTTTACGCAGCAGGAATTTATTACAGTTAATTTCACAATGGTCTAGTGATCACAAGCGCGACTGCTGAGCATGAGATCTTGGGTTCAATTCACGGGTCGGGCAAAGTTTTATTGGGTTTTTACTAGACGAACATCACATGGGACTTAAACATAACACTGACGAAATGTGGGGTACTGTTATGCACACCTCTGCCTTACCCTTTGAGGATTACAAGGTGTCACGTTATGTTACGTAATTTCTCCAAATTTTCTTGTGAAATTTTATCCTTAGGGTTGACCTTTTCGAAAAAAATAAAATAGGCTGTTGTTTTTTGCATCGCTAAGAAAAAACTTTCAAAAAGTTATAACGCTGTTAGAAGAAACTTAACTTTTGAAAAACTGGCAGTTTTCATATTTTCCATCGTTCCACAATGTAGGTATAAGATATATAAATGAAGATAAAAAAAATATATACTCGATTAGGGCACAGCAAAATATAACAATATTATACAATTCATTGAAAGTAAATATAATCGTTTCTATGTATAGATGTATAGACAGCAACACCACGCCTGTAATCCCCGTAGCCGTAGGGTTAGGCGTCGTCCTAATTGACAGCGATCGTACGATGACACGATGCGTTCTCGTCGTGCGATGAGTTCAAACATACAGATTTCATCAGAGTGTCCTATTTGAACCTCGCAAGTAATCGTGCGAGCACATGAAATGCTTAATAACGATCGTACGATGCGTTTGATCGTGCGACCATGTAATCAAAGCAACAGATCTCTTTTGAGTGTCCTAATTGGTTACATACGCGATGCGTCGACGCGCGAGGGGCGCGGGACGAAAGGGGCAAGGGCGCCCGCACCACCGCATTCACCGCGCAGATTCCTGGATCTATAAAGTATTTTATGTTGTCTACGTTTCCTTTTTTCAATGTCATTTGCAATTTTTAAAGCAATATTGCCCGACAGCAAAAACTGTGCATCTCTATAAAGAGCGACGCCAGCCATCGAGCGACGGCACGATAGACATCGCGCGATCTATTAGGACACCTGTTAGGTCATCGTACGACCACTTTGATCGTGAGATGAAAAACGCATCGCGCCATCGTACGATCGCTCCCAATTAGGACGACGCCTTAGGCAGAGATTTACCTAAATAGTACACCCACATAACGCCATTTCGTGTGTGTGTGTACACGTATTACTAGACGTATTGGTTAAATAGTGCAATTTTAGTAATTTCCTTTGAATTAACTAATGTTCCCATCAATATTGAGGTTTTTCACCTACTAGGCCTCCTAGGTAGAATGTCTTGAAAATAATTTGGTTGGTCCAGAATTTTTCACAAGAAACTTGATTTTAGATGGAACAATATTTTCATTTAAAAGAGTGTCCATGGAGTTTTTTGCCCATTCTTCTCCATAGAGATTTACGCTTTGGAATGGGCAACTACAGTAGTTTCACAATATATGCCTTGTGACTGGGACTATAGCTTCGCTTGTTTTGCTTTTGACATTTAAAAGTCCTGTATTGGTCCAATTGAAATAAATGCTGTGAGTTTGAATAAACACCAAAAAATAAAGTCAGGCTTTAATGTTACATAGCATAATTGATGTTCCCACTGCTGGGATACAGGTATCTTTACTCGGAAAAAAGTGGGGCGTTAAAAATAAAGAAAGAATATTACATGGAGACTTGCACCAGCTGCTTTCGCAAAAGTTTTCGTTCAAGTTGAAATTATTACGACATAAAGTGGACGTGAAGTTGCGATTTCCTAAACTATTTACGGTTATACTCTTTATAATCATGACATGTTCTGAGGCTTCAGTCTGGGATTGGGACTAGAAAATACACTGCAAAAATCAAAACAAATCGTATGAGTGTGCGGGGAGCTCCCCCTTGACACCCTGCCCTGCTCAAATATTCTCTTAAGATGCTAAAGATGATTACGTTGTTGTCCGTATAAATAATTATTTCTGGGCCTATAAGTCATATATTATAATGTATAAAGTGTTTTTGCTAGATATTATTTCTGTTTTTTTTTTTTTTAAGGATACTAAGAAAGAAACACACTTTCCTTAAATAAATTTTCCACGAAAGACCGACATTCATTGAGTCTTATTTTCCTTTTCTATTTACGTACCATGGAAAGCGTCGGTGTTGGCATTATGAATATTCTGCGTTGAGCCAGTAGAATAAAAGTAGATGTAATATTGAGCCGGTGCTGAACTATGCACTCCTAGTACTACCGATTGAAAATATATGAAAAATTAATATTGCTTTTGTCCTCGATTTGAACATAGCTCGTACAGTTACAGAAAAGGTTTTAATATCTTCGGAAACAAGTTTTTCCAAGTTATATTAAGTTCTGAGACGGTAGAACTAAATGTCGTGCCGTTTATATGCAGCAGCCTGATTCCATAACAGGAGTATAGCTTATGAAACTTTTTAATTTGCAAGCAATTTGTATTCACTTGCGTGATTCGTAGGAGTATGATGTCCATATCGCAGTAATATGACCATATCGTAATATTGAGTATGAACAAAAATGAAGAAAAAGACCAAAGAAACGGTTGATGAGCTGTGTGAAAGATAATATGGCTAGAAAGGAGGTGACTGCTGAGATGACGACTAATAGAGAAGTATTTCACAAATTAAACTAAAAATAACGCTTTTATTAAAATGAAAAGAAAAAGTTAGGTTTATCTATCAATATTGAACGCGCATGCAAGGTTTCGTATCCGTGGTATTAACCGTTGAGGAGTTCTATTGTGGGAAGGTGAATTTGGCTGTAGGAACAAGTCATGTCTGTCATAAAAATGTATTATCACCAGAACCAAAAGTGTGTGCAAAATTTCAGCTCAATCGGTTGGGGGGAACTGGTTTAAAATGCAGTTGCAAGATTAGAACAATACATACAAATAACTAACTTACCAACAAGACAAGTTAAATGAAAAACTTATGAAGCGAAGACTTCCGAATAACAAGAATTTGTGTGGTTCTACTACTAAAAACCCGACCACTGAAAAATAACGTTCTAATTAAAGCGTTTTTTTTTCGGTGTGTATCCTATGTTACCCGGACCAAAATAACGAATCGATTGACACCTTATTCATCAAAATCGGATGAATAGTTTAGGAAGAAATATAACGATGATGATGCCGATTGCATACAATCTTACTACGCTATGCCACCTTGCCATGCTACCTTTTAGAATTGATGCTGAATGATCAACTGCCACCTATAGCCCAATAAGAGAGGCAGCGCAAGTTCATTGCCTTTTCTGAAACAAAGCTCATACATACATCGTTCATACAAGTTATTACATGAAAAGGCTTAAGCAGGCGATTCATTTTTCATGACTAGAGTACAATTTGAGTTCAATGTTCACGAGAACTGTATAAAATCTACTACTTTTTTCCATTAAAATCTTTATAAAGTTTTAAAATCGCGAACGGCTGCACCAAATTCCACTCCAATGCAGTTTTAGATTATATAATATTCATAAAAAACACCAACTTGACTCAGAAAGCACACTAAAAAGTCTCTGAACCGATATTATTTCATATACTAGCACGTTATTCGCTGCACTTATTACAGGCTAAATTGAGCTCTAGTACTAGGAGATAAGAGACAAGATAGTCGACAAGAGGTATAGCTTAAAAGTTGGTTTTCAGGCAAGTTTGCCTCGAGCTAATAGTTTTCCAACTAGCATCCGTGTTCGGAGATAATATCTTATATCGAGATAGTGGGGAATTGAATTGACTTTACGCTTTGAGGATAGTTGAAAGAACGGAATATTGGAGAGAAGTTAGCCATACAGTTTAGAGTTTAAAGCACCTTTGTGGAGTAGAGAAGTATTCGGCAAGTTAGAACGTTGAAATGGATTTAGACGAAAATATATGTGTTTTGCTGTATCTTGACTGAACGTATCGTGATTTGTGTTCTCGCTTTTTCCTGATCAAAAATGATATTTATTTGTAGTACCTTGGCCTGACCGAAGTACTAGGATATAAGAAATGTAAGAATATGGCACAGTAAGCGTTATCTGTCTGCCAGGACGTGAAGGACCGACCACGGGGTTTGTATTGAAACCTGTCAACCCTTCAATGTTGTGATAAATCGGTCTTCTGAACTTCATCCGTGTTTGAGGTTGATGGTTGTTTTGAAGGTGACCTATATTAAGATCATAGATGATAAACTATGTGGCTTAATCACAGCTACCTATACATTCTTAATAAAAATCCATCGGGAAAATTAAAATTTTGTCGCAGGTTCGAGGAAGTTTTCTTAACAGCAAATCCAATTTATTCTGAGATAGCCAGGAGCTGGTACCAGGACATCAGAAACGTAAAGCACTAAAGGTTGTGTTGACTATGAGAAATGGCCTCGCTGCTTGTATTGAAAGCCTGTCAACCTGTCAAGTGCTTGATGAATAGCTCTAAACTTCCTCTGCAAGCGAAGTTGTATGGCTTTCTAGGTGGCCAGTGTACCTACGTATTATAATTTAGTAGTTTTGCTAGTTCCTATTGGGAAATTTGAAATCTCTGCAGGCTACTGCATTAATTCAACTTTTTGAACCGACGAAAAAAAGGCAACGATTCTGAAGTCGACGCGCAATTCTTTTATGTATGATTGTTAAACGTGTTTTGATGTGTTATTGTGAAATAATCGAGATTTCGTATGATAAATAGCATTTTGACAATGCATCTTTTGTAAACATTTCGCCCTTTTTAGTGCACAAAGCAGTGATAGTCTAGTGGTGTGACCGTCGCGTCGGAGTGTCATGTCAAGTCTCAAGTTTGAACTCAAGACACGGACCTCTGATTTTTCGGATTCATGTGCGTATTGTATAATTATCATTTGCTTTGGTGAAGGAAAGCATCAGAGAAATTCCTCAATGGCATGTAAAGCCAAGTCAGAGGCCACCAAAAACTCTGCAACCAGGTTAGACACTAACCACACGATAAAAAAAGACAGAAGTGCATATTTGCATACATATTTTGGCATTTTGATATTGCAAGTAATCCCATGTCTAGTTAGTATATTGTTTAATGCTACGGACCCCTTTGTGCGTGAATCCGACTTGCACTTGGGCCGATTTTTGTTTATTCTTTACCCAGGTATCTAATACTTAAAACCTTAAGTGTGTGTTCATCATCAGTGTCATTTCTATAAAATCTGAGCACAACTCTCGGGAGGACAAGGGGTCTCTTCCCTTTGTTATCGATGATCAAGTATCACTTGTGATAGAGAGATACTTCATTCAAGCCTCGACGTAACAACTGTTGCTTTGGATCTTAATTATATTTTCCTTAACGGGAATTTAGCACTTCAAGCACAAAGTACAGAGGCGGACTTAATGCAATGCCATTGGCAATAAATTATGACTATGACTAGGCATTTTCTACTAGTCAACCTTTGGGTGAAGCAGAGACAAGCAGTGGTAGGTGTCTATCTGAAAATAATTTTAATTTACTACAAGGATATATAAAATACTAAAAATATTTTTATCAAATACTATAAATATCAAGACTTTAGTTACGAGTAAAGACAAATAAAACGAATTTCGTCATGTTTTAAAATTAATCTAAACCTACATGACAGATATTCGTTAGCTTTCAAGATGGAGGAATTTTTGACGGCACGGTTGGCCTCACAACAATTTGCCCAACCGGAAATCAATTTTGAATCCGGTCACAATTTTATTATACAGGTTGTATACTACTATACAGTGTGTATACTATTATACAGTGTGTTTAATATTATACAGGGTGTCCTCAAACCATTTGAGAGCCGCCAACCAATAATTTTCATCAGCTAATTTGATCGTTACAATCAGTACCGACAGCTAGGTTATTATGGCTGATCTAGTTATTTGCATTTACGTTATCATCGAGGCAACTGATTGATTGTCATGTACTCATGTCAACAGTTATTGCGTTAGTGATCTGTCGCGTGTGGCGGCAAATGTCAATTTTCGAGTTGTGGCCGTTTGACAGCTGCTAACTCGATTGCGGAATTTAGGGAAAACATAATGTAAGTAAATGGGTTTTTTATTACGCTCTTTGAACATTGTACTGTGTGGTCTATAGATATCTATTATATAGAAACATGTGAAACGGATTATATTATATAAACAACTTCGTGTTGCCCGCGACCTTCGTTCGCGTTCGAAATTTTTATATAAAACATATTAGGTACTTCCCTTTTTAAATCGAATTTTGTTAGTAATTTCAAGGGTTTTAATCAGTAAAATCGGTCCAGCCATTTCGGAGATTGGTCGTTTGAATCAGATTTTGTTAAAAAATTTCAAGGGTTTCATTTTTTTGCATGGAACCCTAATATTTTTTCTAAAATAAAAGTCTATGTTAGGCCGTATAACATCAGCTATCTGCCAGTAAAAATCCCGTTGAAATCGGTCCAGCCATTTCGAAGATTAGCCAAACAAAACAGACAGACAGACAGTCAACAATTGAAAAAAAAGCATTTTTGTTTTATGTACCGTATATGCATTCAGTAAAACGCTGTTATTTTGGTAATACAAACAGACGCTTCAATTTTATTTATTTGTATAGATGTATAGATAGATGACTTGTAGTCTCATGAAAGCCTTAGCACAACTAAGGCCCACTTGCACCATAGTATTGTGGAACAGAACTAAACGGGTTTACAGGTTTAACGGGTAAACAACCACGTCTAGACTGACAGACTCCTGGATTTAATTTTTAGCTCTAAATATATTTTCTAGCGTGCCTAAGAGTCACAGTCAGCAGCCAGCTGTCTAAAATGTCATATTGAACAACCAACATTTTGTCTTTTTACTTTGGCTTAGCTATAATGTCATAGTAAACAAACGGCCTTTTCGCACAAATATTTTTTGTATAAATTTTTCAAAAATGTATTTAATGAAAGTATAAAAAAGTATAGTTGGACACATAAATTACTAACACAACCGCATTAAACACGGGCCACAACTGGCATGCTTAACGATACGTATTCTTAAGTCTTTTTAATTAAAT
Organism: Eugnorisma glareosa; assembly: GCA_947578425.1. NCBI lineage: Eukaryota > Metazoa > Arthropoda > Insecta > Lepidoptera > Noctuidae > Eugnorisma > Eugnorisma glareosa. The sequence goes on along the minus strand of OX387967.1, from coordinate 14,141,627 downwards.
TTCTTTGTTCATAATCCTCAGCTTTGCGCAAACTCTTAAATTAATTTTGTCCTCATTTGTTTGAGGTTGTGGTTTAAGAGCAACGTTTTGATTAGTCGTTTAAATTTTATGTTTTAACTGACGTATGTGTGGATATTGTGCTGTTAAGCAGGTTAAGACTCTGTTTCTAGAACGACACTTAACGATACGTCAAAGTTAAAATGCAAGAGCAATTTTTCATATGAGTGTCATGCAGCTGGAATAATAGTTCTTGGTTTCAGTTTATGGTCTTCTCAACAACTGGCTGATTTTTATTATTTTGTTTTTTTTTTAAGTTAAAAAAAAAATTCATCTTTTTGCATAAAAAGGACAGCAATTATGTAGGCATAAGCTCCAAAAAAATGTCCAGAAACAAGTAAAAAAAACATTGAAATATTGTGACAGATCTTCTGAAATACTGAATCAAATTACAGTAAGAAATAAAAGCGTGTTTCAAATTAGCGGCCATTTTGTTCCCCTCCCACTAAGCGATGGTACAAATTAAAAGAAAAAAGGCTACTTGACGAGATCTACTTCCTTCCCTTTGATAGCATTTAAACCCTTCGTTAATTTCTTCATCTCTTACAAATTGTATTTAGCTTTGAAAAACGGATTACGAAGTTAAAAGAAACAGTTTCTATTTATGAAAAGGAAGTGTTCATTTTGTTCTCTCTCACTTTTGCTCAGGCGATGTTACTTACGTCAAGCGTCCTATGAGAGCTTCATTATGGAATATGCAAGTATAACAAAACGTTAATTTTTTATAAATATATTTTATTGGACATAATTAACAATGTGGAACACATGTTTAATTTTCTAAAATGTATTATTTATTTAGCGTATTTTTGGTGAAACGGAACACAAACTCAAAACAAATCGTCCTCGATAATGACGTCGCCAGTAGTGACGTCAAAAGCTATATGTTAAAGAAGCACTTTTATTTGAAAAGTACTTATTTCACTAAGACTTTTTTATAATATTGTGGAGGTCAGATGGGCGGGCAATCGCTCCGTATAAAATACTGGTATTCAGCTGCATCCGGTGAGACTGGAAGTCGACCCAAACATAGTTGGGAAAAGGCGGGAAAAAAATATAGAGAAATATTTAAAAAGGAAACTCAGTACAAACAAAACGCTCGTTGATTAAGTTTTATGTTATAGTCAAAGTCAAAATGAAAGAAAATATTAATTAACATCGTTTTTTGTGACGTAACGACGTCTAAATATTAAAAGAAAAAAAAAAATACAAAAAGCAACCGTGTAGGGTGGTGAAAGAATTGAATTTTCTGTATCACAACTCTCGCAATAACTTTTTATAAACGACCTCACATAATTGTTTTATTTTCATGTTCTCTTTTTCTACTTGCTGTACATGAATACAGTCAGGTATAGGGATGAGGGGGGGGGGGCAAAATATGAATATGACGTTAATTTGCTGTGTTAAAGATATTTTAGAAGGGTGTCAAAGAATGGATCAGGTGTGATTTGAATTATGAAAAAAAAAATGTGTTGATAGCAAAATAAGTTTCCATGGGTTTTGTATGTCATGTGACGGCATTATTCGTCGGTCCTCTGATTTTTCCTCCCTTTGATAAAAAAAAAAATTGCTCGGCGGTAAAGCTCAAAACTCAGTCTGGACAGAGTTATATCAGTTTTTACAGTTTTAATTTTACCTACTGTTTTGTTTCTTGTAGTGACTGCCAAAAAAATAAAAGGCACAAATTTTGGTCATTAGCTTTCAACTGTTCCATAATATGTGTCAACGATACATTTATCTTCATTTCTTTCAAATATCTGGTGTTATCTTACAAAATTACTATATATTCAGCATTCTAACATAATCTTTCCATTGTTCCAGTATCATAAGTGTGGTGCGAATACAATGATCCGTTGTATGTGACGTAAGTCGAGTGCGTGTGCGCAGTGCATCGGTGACGTAGTGAGTGACAGTTAACAAACATGGCGGACCCCGACGCATTCGACGACGAGGTATGGTACCAAAGGTTTTATTTAAGGCTTGCGCAGATAAGAGACTTTAGTGCGTAGAGCAATAAAAATACTGAAACATAAGTGGTGAAATGAGGGTGTACTATACCAGTGAAACTCCGCGGACCTAGCAGAGATCGAGATCTAAATACAATAAAAAGAAAAAAGAGTTCTGTCTTTTCATTTGGCGTCAATGAGTAACACTACGAACTATCTGCTATCCAAAAAAGGTCATGAAATCTTTGTTTTTTATTAATCGTGTTTAGATATACTAGTCAAGTCTGCCGAGTCTTTCTAGCTAATTACATTTGATCCTGTATAGGTACACTTCAGCCTAACCGTCCGGAAAATATAGATGTGAAGTTTTGTAACTTGAGTAAATGATCTGCAAGTTCTGTAAAACGCAATCAATCAGCGCACACGCATCCCGCACAATTTAAGACCGGCAAAAGTCCCTTGTCAGCGCAGGCCTTTAGCTAAAATAGTTGCATGAAGTAAGTAATTAAGTGTATTTCAATATGGTACCGGATTATTCTCGAGTTCTCCTTTGCAGTAATGAAGATATTTCAAAAGAACGAGCTGACTGTGTGGTTTTTAATGCTAGGATTAGCAGCGTCCAGGGTTACCTGCGGCGGACTTACCTTTTACGACACACAACAAGTTGTGGTTTCAAAATATTTGGCGCACTATTGCTGGACATTGCTCGTGTATGTCTAAGCTTAAACCTAGCACATCCCGGAAATTTTTATTTTATTTTCAGGAACAATTTCGCTTCCGGAACATCTGATAATGTTTGTTAAAACTCTTTAGTGCAATTTTAATAAGAGTTCATTACTATGTACATTAAATACAAACAAGTAATAGCTACATATACAGCGTGTAACAGAAAGAGTATAATCATATTGCCTATATATTGCTGATTATTTTTTTACGATTTCGATGGTGGTCCCATAGAGAAAGTTGTTCAGTTTGATGGTCCGTACCACAGTATTCCGTATGATTGTACTCTTTCTGTTACACGCTGTATACAACGACGACAGTATCACACCAATAATGGCGCGTTTACATAAAGTCGGCCACCGAATGCGGCGACCGCATTCGGTTTAACCGAATTGATTCATTGAATTGGGCTGTTTACTTAAATCGGTCACCGAATACAGCGACCGACGACCTAATGTAAATGAGCCATTAGGCGTCAAAGTACTTCTCCGCATTGCTGTCATCTGGGAATGTTCCCAGAAGACTGAATTTTTATTATTTGTTAAAACTTCAGGCACACGACAATCTTAAATAGGCGGACTTGATTGCCTTGGGCATTTTTACTGGTTATTTTATAACCGTTAAAGTATCTTATCACACAAAATGCTGTAAGTGTACTAGGGTTTCATGACAAGCTCTAAAATTAGTTCTTTACTAAGCGGATTTCCACCGCACCTGAGGACGTTCTTATTCTATCTGCGTACTCTAAGCTGGGAAACTATCTCATTTTTATACAGTACAATAATATTAACTTGATATTGCGAAAATACTGCTGTTTCTGTATTATTTAAAGTTAGATTTACCGGTAGACTAGTTTTTGTTATGTGTGTAATGCGGTTTTGAGTTCAAATCGTACCGTATTGCTCCATCGCCATTTATTGGGCAGTATTCCAATTTTGAATGTAAATAACGGTCTTTGCTTTTAAAATTGTTTTTAATTCGTGTAGGAATTCGTGATAAATTGGGCATTACAGATTAGCAAGGAAACCTAAGTTTGTTTTGAAAAAAGAAATGTGACTGGTCCACTTTTTATTCTTGTAGTCTTCGTAAATATTGTAGATAACATCTAAAGTGTTGGTTTTTCAAGCAGAAATAATCTTTGCGGGAATTATTGACACTGTTTTAAAAAAAAAACAATTTTTTCCAAAAAAAAAGGAAAAGTAAAAGAACTTTTTCTGGAGCGACTTCTGAAGCTAAAGTTACTTTTCATTTTATTGTGTTTTTGAAGTCGGTTTTATTTTTTTACAAAAAACTTTTTTTTTCCTATTTTAGTTGTAATAACCTATACAAATATTTGCAATTTTACATTTTTAACAATACATGACTGTCATGGTAATAGGCTTATCCCCAATCTAACTGTCGAAATGTGGGTGTACTGTACATATCTGCGTACCCTCATAGCAAACAGGCGTGATGTTCTGTTATGGTGCTGTGTAAACAATAAACATCGAAGCGATTGCAACAATCACAACAGCCTTGCTGTCTATTATAGCAGAGTTCCGTACCATTTCTCCGAAGTCCATGATCAGATCTTGACAACATTTTTATGGGACCTATTTGGGAGTATACTGTTTAAAAAAAAAAAAACATTTTTCAAAATCGATCCACAATTCACCGAGAAATCGGTGAACATACATTAAAAAATACATACAGCCGAACATAGTACCTCCTCCTTTTTGAAGTCTGTTAAAAAGTGATGTCAATGGTTGGATTATCTAAGCCTATTACTATTTTCATACTCAGAATAGGAACAATTTGAGTTAAAATGATTTTGTCGTTAGTTGGGGACATAGTTGCTTATTCATTTTGTTTACTGTGTTTCCAATAAAGTTTCGCTTTTCCGTCTCCGAGTAAAATCAAAAGGCAATAGAACCGTTTACACAATCCTTCAACTTAAAAAAAAAAAAAACTTTTTCCTAAAGCTGCCTCGTGTTCCAAGTTTGAAAATACGTCAATTAAAAGTATATTGGTAGCAGCCACTGGCGCGTTTTATTTTGCCATATTTTCGTTCTAACTGCGTTTTTACGACTTTTTTGGTATATGTACGAAATATATTCGAAAAATATACATAGCTTTATTTCACAATTGGGGCTTTATTCGAACCGAATTTTTAACTGTAAACAAAGAAAAGGAATCGGATGCTGTAGATTTTTTCGGATGACATGTTGTTTGTGAATTTACCAACGTATGCATGGCTGCATACGTTGGTAAATTCACAAACAACATGTGTTTCTTTTTTAACGAGCGGATTACATATTTCTGGAAAAATATACTAGGAAAGTAGCACGTGCACCACAATAATTAGTTATCTGTAACAGGCGAAGCAAGTAAGGAACCAAAGACTTTGAGTAAACGAAATAATTATATATTTTGTTATCATCTTTCATTGCAGAAGGTATCAATTGTTCCCCTGTAGATTAAACACATATTTTTTACACAAACGTCAAGTTAGCTAACTTAATCATCATCTCCTGCGCTTGACCCATGATACTTGAGGTCGGCGCAACACGTTTTTTTCTTCCATTTTCCTCTGTCAACCGTCACGCTATTGTTTACTGCTTTTACTTTCATATCATTCCTCGTTAGTTAGTTATTAAGGGACCTAACTTAATAATAATAATTATACAGAAAGGACAGTAAGAAGGTTCAAATTAATTAAAACCTAAAATTAAAGCTTTACTATTTATTATCTATGTCATTTTTTTAATATATTCTGTGAGATAGCAATAGCCAATAACCAATGTACTGGTCCTACGAGAATAAGAAAGCCGGGTGCGTATTTGTATTCACCAGGCATGCATGAATGAATAGATGCATAAGTTCGGAATCCAAGCAGGTGGATTGCATGGAAGCGTTCGTTCTATCACGTACTTGTAGATGTTTCAGTACGGCAATGGTAGAATTAGGTAAATATTATGTATTTATGTGAGAAATAGAAGAGGTGTGCAAGGATCGTGTGTGGTTGTCTGTAGTTTTGGATAGTTCCTTCGTTTTTTAAATTGGTACCACATGAAAGTTTTTTTTGTTTTTGACATGCTTTTATTAGCTTTACTTGTAACTATGTAAAAAAATTGTAGAAGTTAAATATGACCCACTTTCCGGTTTCCGATTGAACTAAAAAGTTGCATACGTGTTTAGTTTGGATAACAATGTATGATTAGCTAATTGACGACATTCTAAATTCAATATGGCGGACTCCCAAAAATGACGGACTTGTTATTTTTTATGCATTCTCATGATATTGATATCAGATGAAAGGGTTTACTGAGAAAAATACGAGAAATAAAATGACGTCAAACTAAAAAGTGTTTTTTTGTTTTTTTCAGCTATTATATTTTATTTAGTTATTTTATGATAACTTTTGCTTATAAATAAATACTGGCTGTTTGGCCAAGAAGTCATGGTTACAATGTATTTACAAACAAAAAGTATCTACGTAGTATTATCAACTATCTGGTGTCCACGACACAAGCCTCGTTGCTTAGTGTGGCACCTAGATGGCGCTGTGTGTAATGTCAAGCGATATTTAATATATTTACTTACTATTGTAAAGAGCTTTTAAATTAGTATTAAAAAGGGTCATAAAATACAGGAAAAAATATTGAAGCTTATATGTTTGTAATTTTTTTTTAAGTATATTGTTGTTGTAAATACATAGATTTAAAAGTCATACTATATTTTTCTTACCAACTGTACTTTTTGACATGCAAATTTATACTGATGACGAATCGGGAACATCAAAATTAAATAAAAATTCATTTGTTTTCTTATGATGACGAATCGGCACTTCTTGTATGGAAAAAAATTGATGACCAATCGGAACAGTGACGAGTCGGGCATAAGCCTATCAAAATACCAAAATTTAATTTGGTAAGTCTCAATACTCAGCTATAATATAAATGACAGTACTACTTTAACCTCTTTTTCAACAAAAAGCCTTCATCTATAACACGGTACAAAACATTGGACTATTATATATCGATATTTTATTTTCTAACCCTCAAATAACGATATTTTGATCGCTCCGGTTTTGGCAAAAAACTGGTGGAGGCGCTGACACCCCAATTTTTTTTTATCCATCGGGAACATAGATGGGTTTTTGCTCTTTTGGCTGGAGAGTATGATAGGTCGATGGATTTTTATTTATATCATAGTGTTGAGGACAGAGGACTAATCCTGCAGCAATGAAAGTCACACGCACTACTACAAGATTTATTGTCGGTATCCATAGGTTTTACAAACTGATTTAGGGCAAGTATAGATACAGTTTAATCTAATCAATTCTATCTAAACACGTTAAAAAACTTACGAGACTATAGTGCACTCTTTCGTGTCTGGATGCGAACAGAACGCTACAAAGAAATGTGGGCTGAAAGAACTCGCGTTTACAATCAACTTCCGGTTCCAGAAACTTCTAGAATATTCGAACTGTTATTACTGTGCTGGCCCTGGTGTTGAGAGGCGATTACTACCATATTCATTCATAATATTACAACATCTCATTGATAAGACAACGCCTCTAGTGTCGACAAGCGATTACTATGATATTCATTCATAATATTACAATGAAGCATTGATAACCAGCGCCTCTAGTGGCGAGCAGCGAAAGCAATCGATCGATTATGCGTAAATCTTTCACTGATACTAGCGTCCCCTAGTAGTAACTCTACTGTACTGCTTCCGCTGCGCGACAACAGAGGACGCTACTTGTATGTATCAGTCACACATAGGAAGTTTACCTTAGGTCAATTTGAAATGGCGCCTATACATTCTGGAGATTGATTGACGAACGAGCGAATAACAGGAGTTGTGGAGGTCAGGGGGGTTACCATGACGTCTTAAAGCAGTATTGTTGTAACGTCAATCCAGTGTGGGAAGGAGACGCAGCTATAGAAGAAGTCTAGCGCCATCGTTCTCCCACACTAGAAGAAGATTAAAACAATACTGGTTTGAGGTGTCATGGTGGGCTACCAGCTAGGCAGTCACTCCATAAAAGATATTGGTATCCAGCGGCGGATGCAGGTTAAACTGCAAGTGACCCCAACATATATGGGAGAAGCCTAGGCTGATGATGATGATGATGGATGAACGAGCACATTGGCAACTCCAACCAACCATTCGTTACGTGTTTTTGTGTACAAATAAAATACGACTAATGGTTTAGCCAAATTTTCCCGCCTCGCCCTGGTCTGATTCTGATAGATAATAAGGTACTACCGAGTTCACTGACGGTCTGTTACTTTTCACCAATACGCATTTTTTTTTTTCGTATGGCAAGTCATCAAATAACTCCTCCCGCTCTGGGCTGAGCAGGAGGGAGTGTCAGACTTTTACTGACTAAAACCCATCCATGTTCCTTCATCGCCCTTTGTGTTCCGGGGCCACGGTATCTCTTTCGAACAGTCCCGCAGCCCCGGCAGGCATCGGCCCTTGCGGACCCCTTCCTATTGCTGACATCTGTTTGAGGCGCGCGTGGAACACGAACGCGCCGTCGACACGGCCTGTCGTCATAAGACGGACGGACGGCGAGCTAGCCCATAGCTCACCGTCCACAGGCCCGTTCACCAATACGCCTTAAGTCATCATCATTCTCCTGCCCTTATCACAATTTATTTGGGGTCGGCGCAGCGCGTCTTCTTCCATACTACTCTATTACTCGTCTTTAAGTTAACGGCTAAATCCGATTACCGGTTTAACTAGTTTGTCCGAGGCCAAACTAGGGCTCATCACAAGAGGACGATCATAGAGCACCCCGTCTAAATGGGTTAGGGTATGTTAGAACTGTGACAACCACGCGCGAGCCGATCGAGCGTACCGAGCGGTGCCACGGTAGCACCCGGCAAGCGCCACATCCAAATTGGGCGCATTGTAATGGCTTTATTTGGGTTACTGATATCGTGACACGATAAACCAGTAAACCGTTTTGGCCTAGGACAAACTAGTTTGGCCAGAAATCGGATATATTCGGTGACATATACATAAAATCAAGTGTATTTCCCATGAGGGTTGGAAGAAACTGCAGTACACCCCTACGACACCACCTACCACGATACACACACCACGGTACACCTGCTACGATCCTTTTGTCATCAAATAACTCCTCCCGCTCCTGGCGGAGCAGGAGGGAGTGTCAGACTTTTACTGACTAAAACCCATCCATGTTCCTTCATCGCCCTTTGTGTTCCGGGGCCACGGTATCTCTTTCGAACAGTCGCGCAGCCCCGGAACAATCCCGCAGCCTCGGAACAGTCCCGCAGCCCTGGAACAGTCCCGCAGCCCCGGGCCTGCTACGATCCTCACATACTCCTTTTGCTTCTTCTACGGTCATACACGTCCGCACACTGGTTGCGAGTACTAGGTACGCACTTGACCTATTTGAAGAACGTTTTTCTAAAAAGGTTTATATTTTAAACAAAACCTATTAGTATTTACTGTAGTAGTACAATTTTGATTGCAGTAGACTGCAAGATTGCAGTGTGATAAGCTGCTTCTTCAATCCGAAGGCAGTGCACATTACTTTAATTATAAAATTAAATCTTCATCAAGAGCGAGCTCTTTTTAAGCAAATAAGTTTTTCTTGGTTTTGGCTTACAAATTATTAAAAGAGTATTTTGTCTAAAAATATTGAGATACCGAAGGATGGAAAATTCTTTCATATTTTTTGCAGGACCTTTGTACCCTTTTCTATAAATAATTGATATTAATAAATATGTTAAAAATAGAACGAGTCTTTGTCATTTTTGTGTCGATGAAACGAAAAGATAAAAAAATCAATGAGATTTTTACACAACATCACGCATGTTATCCCGAAGCCAGAGGTGCAGCAGAGGTGTACGCTTCCACATGCCGTCACTTATGATTAAGTTCCATGGCGAGCCTATGGCAGTCAACCTGGCACAAATCCTGACTACATTATCGTGCTGAATCGAATCGCAATAAACCTCATTTACCCATACTCTTTTTCTTCGAAAATTCACATCGCTTAAAAGATCTAAAACCCGCCAAGGAAACCTAAAACCCAGCAAAAATTTAATTAATTTAAGAAAACCAATTCAGTTTGGAAAGAAACTAACAGTTTCATACAAAACTGGTTTGGTAAAAGGATTTCCAATGTTCTTTTCGCGTTCGCCGACTAATGCGCTATTGTAGTGAGCTGGCAACTTTTCGTTCGTAATGAGCCCGTAATGAATTCTTGGCAACCCTAGACGATCGGCAGGGTTGGCGCAGACAACTTTTAATTTTTTAAATTAATTTACCGTGTTCTCGATTGGGAAATTATGTTTTTTGGAGAATATGAATACACAGATACAGCTATCTGCTTGTCTACACTATTAATACCTAAACATGAACACAGTTATGTTCAGTCGAAGGTAACCCAAGTTTTTGAACATGACGTTCTCATCTGATCATCAACTTCTTTTACATTTTTGTTATGTATCTTCCAGCAGACCTGATTTGTGGAAGTTAATCCTAGTTTAGTCTATAATTTTCTCACAGCTGGTACACAGTCCATGCATCCAGTGAGACTAAAACCAGAACCAAACATAGTGGGGAAAAGGCAGGTAGATCCTGGTAAATTCACAAAGTATGGTCATTCTGTTTTAATCTACCACGCGTCTAGTACGGTTGGCTGGGAGCCTCATGTCTTCGATTTTTTTGCTCTAGGATTTGCTGGTTTCGCAAGATGTTTTTCTTCTCAGTTTGTTCCTCGTTTATTCGAACTAAACTAATTGCTGCCAGCCCTGAACGCTCAAGCTTATTAGGGTTGCAACGCTGAGGAAATGGCATAATTGACATATTTTTTATTAATGCAAAATGAGGTTTTAATTACCTGTCGCTTCAGAAAAGCCTGTGTACCTTTTCTAGGTTTCTCTCCTGGGGATTTTAATTTTTAAAGGATTACTTTACGAAAGATGTGCAGTTAGGAAACCTTTGTCATGAAGTTTTATAATTAAAGTGTTAGAAGTTAAAACTAGAAACATTGAGTGGAAACTTTTGAGTATGCATGTCGTATTAAGGTTAGAGAAAGACCAGACAAATAATGGTCAAATCTTGTTAAATATGCGACCTGAAGACCTTCACAAGTGGATCGCTTTCAAAGCTTTTCGTGTTTCTACAACGACTTGCAACAGGATTGACAGAAACTTTTCGGTAGCTTATGTCAGCCTCATACCTTTTTGATTTTTCTACTTATTGCTGTTAGAATGTCACTCTCTCTAGGCCCTCTGGGGGGTTACCATAACGTCTTAAGAGCGGCCAACCCGTCATACTTTTCATACAAACGCTCGTACGTGATTAAGCCGATGTTACACATCTATCTTTGAATTTTTTTAACTAATATGTATTTTTTGCACTAAATCTAGGTTTCTATGGTTGCAAAAAATAAAAAAAGTAGAAACAAATTCAGTATAAGCCTCCAAAAATTGCTGTTTTGCACAAATTTTACCTGAAATTTGGAGGTTCATAATGTACTCATAAACTGAAAAAATAAAGAAAACATCTCGATAGAAACCTTGCAAATGTAATGGAGATTCTTAATGACAAATATTTATTTCACACACTTGTAAGACTTATTCAAAAACACGTATTTCCTGGAACAAGTTTAAGAAATTTTCGAACACTATTTTTCGTTCAATGCATGCGTTAGGCGGTATGAGGTGCTTGGGAGACGAGTTGTGGGGGGTCGGGGCGGGGTGTGGCGCCGCTGTGGTTCTGGATGATACAACAAGCTTTTTGACCATGCTCGCGTTGACGATAGACGGGCCGGGAACGGGCCGGCCCTCTTAAAGAAGTATTGTGTTTATGTCACTCCAGTGTGGGAAAGAGACCAAGCTATACAGGACGTATCCTACCATCTCTCTTCCACACTGGAAGAAGGAAAAAAAAAAATACTGCTTAAGACGTCATTGTAGGCCACCTGCAAAAATATTTGTACCAGGGCTTGAGAATCTTGAGATAGTCTTTTATTTCGTGTTGGTGTATATCAAAAGCCTTCCTGTATAAGAAGGCTTTACATTGCCAATCACTTAACCATAAAAAAAGTTAACCCTGGAAAATAAAGAACCATTTTCGTTACCTACTTCCATTTTTTCTTACGACTTTCTTAAAGACGATATTATTGTGTATAAATTCTCTCGTTTTTTAATTCATAGATAAGCTGGGGTCTTCCTCTAAATGCGAATTAATGGTTTTAATTTTGAAAGAGCTTAGCTCTCGCTCACTCAGTGGTTTCTCGTTATTTTCCTATTAGTGTTCCCTTGTGGTGTAGAGTTTCTTATATTAAGAATAAGACTGGAAATGGGTTGGCAATTTACATTCAGCCTTAATTTATGTCATAGGGTCACAAGCCAAGAATTAATTAATGGATTTTTTGTATGGGCTTTCCATCAACCATCGTCCATGGTTGTAGGTATAATCATCCTCTTCTCTGTTTTGAGTTGCGGTCAAAGCAACCGGCCCAGACTGTGAGCATCGAACTTTGACAGATCATCTAGCCTTTTTCCAACTATGGTGGGGTCGGCTTCCAGTCCTGCCAGATGCACCTGAGTACCAGTATTTTAAATGGAGCGACTGCCTATCTGACCTACACAACCCAGTTAGTACTGGGTAATATGAAACCCCTTGGTAAAACTGGTAATCAGATTTCGGGCCATTGACTACCTGTAACGACTGTCAAAGATCTACAAATCACAGCCGGAACCAACGGTTTAACGTGCTTTCCGAGGCACGGAGGAAACTAGTTGTGTAATGGGTGGTCACCCATCCACAGACCAACCTAGGCAAGCGCGGCTTAACCTGAAGATTGATTGGTCCAGAGTCCACTCCGGTCCGTTTGAGAATCATCTTATTTGACAAAAACTCAGAATAAATTCAAAACTACCTACCTTATCAACAGCAACGAAGTAATAATTGACTTTCGTTTTGAAACGTACAAATGTTATTCGGCCCTACGTTGGTAAAGCAATTACAATGTCAAATGTACTATACAAAGCACTTCTTTTTAATAAAACAGTTTTAATAATTGAATAGCCATGCAATTAACGAATGTTATAAAGAGCTTTCAAACAGCTTTGGCGACAAAATTTCTCTGCTAATGAGCTGCCAAGACCACGCTTGGCTTATAATATACTTAATGAAATATTAGCAGACGCGGAATTTTGGCGTCCGCAAAATCATCTATCAATCATGATTTAATTTTCAATGTAATTTATAATGAAATTTCAGGAATGGTTTTCGTTGTAAGACAGTAATATTGAACAACCGCCACACCATTACACACCGAGTTTCCTTCGTGCGTCGGAAAGCACGTTTAGGCGTTGGTCCCGGCTGTCAATTGTAGATCTTTGACAGTCGTTTAGTAGTCAGTAGCCCGAAAGTTTAACAACCACTCTTACCAAGGGGTACCGTATTACTTAGTACTAACTGGGTTTTGGAGGTCAGATAGGCAGTCGCTCCATGTAAACTACTGGTATTCAGCCGACCCTAATAAATTTGGGAAAAGGCTTGACAGAAATTAGTATAGTGTATAGATTTCAGGAAAGTTTTTCGTTGCGTAGGAAAATGATTATGAATGAAAAATCGGCTGCCCCACACATTTGAATCGTGTAGGTTTGAAATTTGGTGTGAAACAGAGTGGGAAAGAGATGCCGCTAGACGTCCTCAGCTCCGTGTCTTTCTCACACTGGAGGGACATTAAAACAATACTGCTTGATGTTACGGTAGGCTCCATGTTCTTAAAAAGAACCTCCTCTTCAATTAAACCCACTTTGATTCCACTTCACTCTTCACCAACACTGCAGAAACGTCGTATTACCTCACACCAACAGAATATAAAGACACAAACAAGGCACTATCAATAAATGGTAACTTCTAATTGGTTTCAGTCCGACGGCTCCCAATTACAGAGCAGTAGAGAGTACTTCTATTTTATGGGGCCTTAGTAACAGCGAGTATGGTTTCAAGGGTTTTGAGCACATCGTCTTCGCATCGTTTTTCTTGAACTTCGAAGTGGCGCAATTACACTTGGTTGTTACTCCGTATTCGTTAGAAGCTCGTCGCTAAATAATAACAATCACTCGGGTCTTCAACTTCAGGTTAAGCCGCGCTTGCCTAGGTTCGTCATTGGATGGGTGACCACCCATTGCATACCGAGTTTCCTCCGTGCCTCGAAAAGCACGTTGAGTACGTACTCGAACTCGTTCATGTATACTTTACTGTATGTCCGAATTCCATAAACTCAAACTCTAAGCATTAATTTCAATTAGACGATTACAGACAATTTTGAAGATGAAGCTACATTCCAGAAGCTTATAGTCCACAGGCAACCGAATTAAGCTGAGTATTATGAGGATTTGGGTTCGAGTCCCAGATCGAGCAAAATGTAATTGGGGTTTTACCACCAGCAATAACTAAGGATTACAAGCTTTATGTGATGTAAGTTTGATTTGCTGCCACTACACAGGAATATGTATTTTTTAAGTTACAAAATTTTATGGATATAAAGGGAAGGTTCAAACATGAGAAGCATTATTAAAATTGGATGTGTGATAAGCATTTCTTTAACAATAGTCTACAAAATACTACCTATTATTAATGCAAAAGGCATCGAGCTACTCGCTTGTTAAATAATGCAAATATATATTTTGACTGACAGCTAACAATTACTGTTGAGCTCTAGAATATGCTAAACGTAGTACTGACAGCGAAGAATGATTGTTTTAAAATTCAACGGAAAATGTTGGCACATTTGTTTGAATAACTTTTGTTATTCCAAGGCTAGATAGTATAGTGCAGATGTTTTGCTTCATCGATTTGGTAGTTAGCAAAAATATCCGGTCAAGTAGGAGCTTGATGAACAAATAAAGTAATCAATCAAAACCAGTATTTTGAAATCGGCATGTCCTAAAACCCGCGGCCATTTTGTTTGCGGGGCGAACATGGCCAGATATTGTACAGGATAGAGAGGTTTGGAAGTAGAAAAGGGGAGGCCTTTGTCCAGCAGTGGGACACACAAATAGGCTAACAAAAAAAAATGTCCTAAAATCTAAAGTTCGAAGATATGTATGGGGCACTCGGCAACCTGCACTTTTGACCGTGTGATGGAATAAGGACCAATACTACATAGCGTGAGAGAAGGCCTGCGCCCCATTCACTGTCACTTCTTCAGAGGACGGAAACGGCTCGTGCCAACCTCTGCTTGTGGCGGCATTGCCAACATAACATCATGCCAATAGTACACCCAAATTTCGCTAGTATAATGTTTTAGCCCCATGTAATAGGGGGCGAGCCTTTTGCCATCAACCGGGCACAAATCCAGACTCCCAAGACTCTCAGAAACCCAATAATAATTTGCCTGACTCGGGATTCGTACCCAGGACTTCATGCTCAGCAGTCGCGATTGCGACCACTAGACCCAACGAGGCAGTTGCAACAGTTTCCACATAAACCATCGTACGTCTACTTGGACTTCGAAGCAAGTGATGTAACTAACGGCTTTGAAGCGATCAGTGAAAAAGTTGTGCATCAAGTCGTCCAACTGTTTTTCGGAGCCACTTCAGCTGTTTAGAGGAATCCTTCTAGCTATGTTAGTGGCAATTCTTTAAGGAGGCCTAAATTCTGCAGGAACGGACGCACGTCTTTCGGTACTGATAAAAACTCTAGGCTGGAACTGAAATATGTGCCTTCTACCTAATTAATTAAGGCCTAAAATATGTTGTCAACTTCTCGCTGGTTCTCAAGCCACACACTAGCGTCGACACTTCAGACTAGAATAGGAAAGAAATAGTGGCAATGTTATTGTCTTCATCAAGTGGTAGCCTGCAATTTCTATTTGTATGGTATTGTGTTTAATAATTCATTACTGGTTTTTTTTAAGAGAGTTATTATTTTGTTTACGAGATGTGTGTATTTACAGAAGTAGTAAATATTTTTAGAAAAATAAATAAATGTGTGTTCCGCGGGAAGGGTTTCAAAACTTAGGGATAAGATTTTATAGTGGCTTCAATTCAACCAATACGTATTTCATCAGTTTTAGTACGCATAGTAATGCCCAAAACTTTGACTTGCTTGGTTTTCGCTATTATATTTGCTTTATCAAGAAGGTCCGTACCTTTGTATAAGTCTGGCAATTAGATATTCATGAATAAGTTGTTTTGAAATTGTTCATGGTAAAACTTAACTTTACTACCTTTTAGCTAGCTACTTTAAACGTGAATTTCAAATAAAATAGTACTCAATTGTACCTGGCTCTAGACGTTCGTGCAAGTCAATTTCATAAACGAAAACAATAAAATCCTTTCATAAAATCATAATATTCAAAGAAAGATGTTAAAATAAAGTATCAATTAGCCATACTATCTTTTGAGACACGCGAGGATCATAAATAAAATAGAATATACGAAGGGATTTCACCCTACGTCGGGGGAAATAGTTTTTCCAAGTACTAAGATGACATGCGGTGGTAAGAGGTTTTGTATAAATCCGTCGCGGGTGAGACACGTATGCGGATAAATCCTAAAGCCTCGTTTACACGTGGAGAGTTTCTTGATGCGCGTAAGTCGATTATTGAAAGGAGATAAGATATTGGCACGTGTAAAGGTTAGTGCGTGTGTGATACTAGCATATCGAATGGTGTGACTCGCCTCGCTGCTCAAAAGTAAAAAAAAAGTCATATTTTGAATTGTCAAATCGAAACCTTTCAACTTTTGGAAGACATGGCGAGGCGAGTCTAGATATATTTTTCAACCCAGTGTTGTTAAAACAACGAAACGCTTTAAAACGCCTGGCAATTTTCTCGTGCGAGTCTCGCATGAACATTTTCTCAACAGTAAGTGTAAGAAAGATTTTCCTCGTCTAACCGCGGCTTTATTTACCCTTATCCTTCGCGGTTTCGTTTCGCTGCTTCACTTCATTTTGCCTTAGTAGACAGGGAAGTTTTATGGTGTGGTTTGTCGTTTTTTATGGGAACCTCATGACATAATCACTGCTGTTATGTTGTCAAGGTTACAAAATAGTGGAGCTATGGAAACTGCTATTGGTTACTAGATTCATTTAAAAGTACTCCATTAAATACTTTCGCGGAAATTCTGGAAGGGGACGTCCTATCCTAGTAGGACATATTTTGGTCTTATTGATGTTCTTCAGAAAGGTGACGTGCATAGTACTCGCAACTGGCTTATGTTTACGGCCATAATGTATAAACGTGGACAAAAGAAACCGGCCAAGTGAGAGTCGGACTCGCGCCTGAAGGGTTCCGTATCATCGTAAAAGGTAAAAATTAAAGGGGGCTCCTCCTTTAATTTTTAATTTATTTTTTGTAGTTATAGCGGCAACAGAAATACACATTCAGTGCTGAAATTTCAAGGGTCTATCAGAATTCTATTACGGTTCATGAGATATAGACAGACGGACGGACGGACGGACAGCGGAGGCTTAGTAGTAGGGTCTCGTTGGTTACAATGGTTACCCTTCGGGTACGTAACCCTAGAAAAAGGAGTATGTGAGGCTCGTAGCATGTGGCGTTGTGTTAATACTGCCTACGTTCATGAGATAAAAGGCGTGAGTTTAGAGATGTAATAAAATAAATATTTTATTTACTCTCGCCTTTTCTAATACTGAACTTCACACAAGCTTATATCCAAGTCTTTGCCCTGAACTTTGGAAGCCGTCTAACTGAGCCAATAAGTATATTAAGGAACTTACAACGACGTTACTTCGAACCAGAACCAGCTTCAACGTACGGTGTTGAACTAAGGTTTCATAATACACGAGCAAGTTAACTTCAAACTTTCTTTTTTGTTGATTTTTAAACTTTTCCATTGGAAATCGCGAGAAAGTCGTGAAATGGCAAACAGTTACCTATTTAATACTTTACTTAAGTTGTCCCTAAGTTGTAACCTACTTAGTTGTAACCAATCAACCTATACCAAACCAATTTAACCCTTCGAGTATTGCAAGCGTGGTGTTATGTCAATAAAAACTTACACGACGACGTCAACAAACTCCGTCTTACCAGGCAAATATATCCAGAGAGAAGTAGGTCTTGTCAGTCATAAACTCAAGTTACAATACCTATATGAGCTTCTATGATTATGCAGCAAATAACATTTAATTGAATGTAGTAATGAATGGATATTAGCAATACCTGCTAGTATCATGCTATTACTCATAGTTAGGGTTGACAGAGAAGTGTTTAAGATTATTTGCTTATTTTAGAAGATTGCCCGTTTGTGGATTGGTGGCAAGTACTAGTGCTAAGCATGAGGTCCTGGTATCAATGCACAGATCAGGAAAAGTGTTATTGGGTTTTCAGGAATTTCTCAGGAGCAGAAACGGAGTCTGGATTTGCGCGCATTTGATAGCAATACGCTTGCCCCCACGTAACTGACGAAATGTGATTGTACTATTCGGTACACCGCTGACTAACCCTTCGGAAATTACTGGCGTGATGTTATGTGTTAAGAAAATTATTGATACCACGCGATGGACTTCGAAATGTTGTCATTTGTTTCTATTATTTTATTATTTACTAGCGACCCGCCCCGGCTTCGCACGGGTGCAATGTTGTACATATAAACCTCCCTCTTGAATCACTCTATCTATTAAAAAAAACCGCATCAACATCCATTGCGTAGTTTCAAAGATTTAAGCATACAAAGGGACATAGGGACAGAGAAAGCGACTTTGTTTTATACTACGTAGTGATAAGGCAATCATGATAAACGATTGAGTTTCAACATGATTGAACAACATTTTCTAATGTCTATTTAAACACATACAAAAGCAGAAGTATCTAAGGGCCTAGCTGTTAAATAACAAGAAAAGGCAACAATAGTAGATTGTTGCATCGAGCGCAGAGTGAGTCTTTAATGCACCAGTGTTATGTTTAAATTAACTGTTATGTTATTTTAAACTGTAATGTTATTTTAAATTAACACGACTGCATTAATTACTCATTTTAGCAAGGTGCGTAATCTACTTTTCTTTCAACTACCAATCTACCTGCCGTGATAAAATATACCTACTCGAAATAAAAACTCTAGTTAATGAAAACAAAGTCTCGCGACTTTTGTGGCAAAAGGTTATTAACAATTTCGTTTGCAGCTGTTTTTAACTTTCTGGAGTTGAATTCATATCGATATCGCTGTTTATTTCAATTTTTTTTTTTTAACTTTTCTTGCTAAATACGAAGTATCAAAGTTTTACAATATAAGGTACAAAATGCTCGCCAGTTGTATTTTTTTTTTTCACCAAGACGATTTTATTCAGCCGATTTTTATTTTCAGCCAGTATCTTTTTGATCAAATGCATACATTTTTTGTAAACTTAATGAGAGACAGTAAATCTGTGTGGTCAATTAATATCAAAATTATAAATTAAAAACAGTGCATTAATGAAAAACTGCAACAATGAGATTTCATATAACATTTCTGCATAGTTTTGGTTCTAAGCAAAAAAGACATTATTTGTGATCGGTTTTGTAGTGATTAATGATAACATTACTACGTAGTTGAAAGAAAAAGTTATTAATATAATTGTCCATCAAAATGAATGGAACAAATGAAGACAGGAAGACTATCAAAGCTAAAAGCTGCTTTGAAGTAAAAACTCTTTTGGGGTTTTTACAGCGACGCAAACGCAAAAAGACTGCGGCCACGCAACAACCATTTTATATGGCTACTATCGCGATGCTGTCGCATTTCAATCGCGATGCGAACGCGATTCAGTATCGGTTCAGAATTCTCTGTTAAAGTGGAAATGTCTCGGTGCCTTCCTGGTGGTCACCACTGTTGATTCTGGCTTTCAGAAGTTCCAGTG
Source organism: Eugnorisma glareosa (assembly GCA_947578425.1). Lineage (NCBI taxonomy): Eukaryota > Metazoa > Arthropoda > Insecta > Lepidoptera > Noctuidae > Eugnorisma > Eugnorisma glareosa. The sequence continues at coordinate 14,122,050 of OX387967.1, read as the reverse complement.
GTTTGGAAATAATGTGGAGGGCTAGTCACAATAAGAAAAAATAAACTCAAACGCTCTTGTTGTAAGATGGAATCCGTCGAGAGAACGGCACTATTTCTTACTCCAAAACATTTTTTTTTAAATATTTTATTTTATTTTACTACTAACGAATAAAATTGCTCTACAATCCACTAACGTTTATCTATAAGAAACCGCCGGTTTTTTTTTTCGAATTGCGGGGGGTGATAATATATAATTAATTATTTTTCAATACACTTTCTCGAAAACTGGTTCTAATCGCACTACGATTAGGTTCAACCTGCAATGTATTTCACACGCGTGCGATTTTTAATATTTTTCCGCACACGTGCGGATATAAAAATTTCCACAGATAAGTAAGGGTTCAATAACTATATCTATAGTCGGTGGTGATTGGTTTTTTTTAATCCCGGCAAAGAGATAATGCGTCTTTAAGGATTAAATATTTTTCGAGTACCTATTTAAATTGTGTTTATAAATAGAATATCATAGATAAACATGATTATTTAAAACAAATATTAATTTTTATGAACAAATTAACACCTTATTGTGTTCTAAATTAAAAAAATATATATTCAAATTTTCTTTTTTTTTCATAGTAGGATGTATACGGCATCATACCTTTGCACCTTCTTCAACCTGGCGAAAGCAAAGCGCGGCAAAAAAGCAAATTAAATCATAGTTTCCTAATAATTCCTGACAAAAATACTTTCCGTTCTAATATTTTATTTCTTCGAAAGTGTATTGAAAAACGTCGTTTGATACGCGTGGGGATTTGTTATTGCATTCGAGCGCGGAATTAACACCCGAGCTGCAAGCGAGGGTGTTATGGAGCCGAGAACTGCCTGAGTTTCCCCACTTATATCAAAATGTACTATTTTGGCATTTCTACTAACGAAAATAGCTTGACTAATCGAAATCTTTGGAAAAACCATGAAAAAATTTTTTTTTTCCAAAGTCGGGTGCCAAGTTCATACAGGTTGACTGCATTGATACAGTAGCGAAGCAGACGCGCGTTTGCTTCGCCTCTATAGCGCGTAAATGCTGCAATAGTAAAAGCGTGTTTACAAAACGCACGTTAAAAAGTCGACGTGGACGAAAGCCCTTAAGTTTAAAACGATATTTAACAACAATAATGTTTCTGAAACTTTTGCCAACCCTAACGTCCGCAGCAACGTTTGCGGAAATTAGTAACATCCGAACGCAATGTTAAAGCTTTGTTATGTATGGTGGTACTTAATGGCTATTTTACATTTAATGGTTTTCGCATTAGAAGATAACGCGGTTTCACTGAAGAATTCAAGGCGATTATGATTGTTGTACCTAACGATGGCGACTAATAGATGAGTAAGGAAAAAGAAGACATGCTGCGCCGACACCGAATGAATTTGTTTAAAAGAATGATTATGATGACGTAACGTACAGACGCCAGCAAATCAAGCAACTACAATTGGACAAATTTATTTAATAGATTTTCTACTTTATCGCTGAAGCATTAGGTTCAAGGTTAATTGGGAAAATTTTACAGTTTCGGGTAGCTTGATGTGCTGGCGTCTGACATGACAAATATGTAGTTGTGAAAAGTCATACATTTTTAGAAACTAGCTAACTACTGTTAACTACTAGCTAAATACTAGCTAACTACTAGCTAGCTACTAGCTAACTACTAGCTAACTACTAGCTAACTACTAGCTCACTACTAGCTAACTACTAGCTAACTACTAGCTAACTACTAGCTAACTACTAGCTAACTACTAGCTAACTACTAGCTAACTACTAGCTAACTACTAGCTAACTACTAGCTAACTACTAGCTAACTACTAGCTAACTACTAGCTAACTACTAGCTAACTAATAGCTCACTACTAGCCAACTAACTTTGCACGGTTCTTACAACTTGACTAACCATCGAGTTTTCTTTATACACTAGCGACCCGTCCCGGCTTCGCACAGGTGCAATGTATGATTTCGTAGCACAATGCCTACTTTTGCCCTATGACTACTTTTTGGATTTTCAAGTAATGGGTAGCACAATGCCAACATTTTGAAACCACCATACATATGATTGCGTGATGCCAACAATCGCACATTGACAAAAAAAAATCTTAATACTTTTTTCTTATCGCAGCATGCCTACTTTGGATATCGTCAGTACTTTTTATATGTAAGAGGCCTACAATATGTACAGTCAAAACAAAAATTAGTTTTACTTTGGGTGTTTCGTAAATACAAATATTTGTGAGGGTAAAATTAATTGGGTACAAACAAACAAAAAATATAATCAATCGGTCATTTTACTAGCACTAACATATAAACATTCCTCTTGAAGCACTCTATCTATTTAAAAAATGCATCAAAATCCGTTGCGTAGTTTTAAAGATAAGCATACATAGGGACAGACAGCGGGAAGCAACTTTGTTTCATACTATGTGCTGATGTATATTTTACCATCGACGAAAAGAAGCTGGACTGGAAAGAAAGCTGGATCTAGGAATTCAAACATCACATGCAGTCACTTTACAAACGAGGCATTTACTGCATAATATCACGCCTGTAATATCTGAAGGGTTAGACAGAGGTGTACCTAATGGACACACACATTTCGTCAGTTATGTTAGTCCCATGTAACAAAGGGCGAGCCTTTTCCCACCAAAAACATCATCGAATGGGAAATTCTTGATGTTAATAAAGAAAATATTATTTACTCTCACGAAAAGTTTATTGTGTCACTCGTTATCGATACCGTAACTAACTAAAAGGAAGTATACTCATAAGGAAAATAAAAAAGAAAAGAAAAAGATGTAAGGATATATTTTTTATATCAAAATAATACCAATCTGTCTCTCTGTAAGTAATGCCGAAGCCATGCCGCTGAGGAAATGTGCGCGAGAAATTCCGAAGCAAAAACATACGAAGGAATATAGAAAATATATTATGCTTTGGGTTTATCCATACAATGTATACAGAAATGAGTCTGTTTGTTACTTTTTGATTCCTAAGTACACCCCAATTGCGAAACACTTTCGATCATAATTCGAAAAATGTTGAAGAAAATTCGTAATCCAAGCGTGCTTTATTTTTGAAAAAAAAAATTCAACAATTTGTAGTTAGTAACACAATGAATGTTGTTGAGCTGTCAAATAAAATGGCATTTCCAGTTTATTACGTAAATATCCTGATGAAGAATGACATTATGATAATTTTTAGTCTGGTGGACGGTAATGCGGAGGAATGGGGAACATGTCGTGAGGAAATAGAGCATAAGAGTAGAGGAAGATAAACGATGGATGGACTGTGTGAAGGATGATATGGCAAGCAAGGAGGTGTCTGATGAAATGACGAGTAATAGTATGGAAGAAGAAGACATGCTGCGCCGCCCAGAAATAAATTGGGATAAGGGCAGCAGAATGATTACTGATGGTGTTCACCTAATTTTCTTGAAATTTCACTGGCAGTTCACCTTTCAAAGGAGAATAAATAAACAGATTCGTAGAAAAAAAAGAATCTCTACTCTGTTACTTGTAAAAACAAGAATCTCTAGTCTGTTTCAGTTTCTATTCGTGCAATGGAATAAAGGCTAAAATTAAAACAAATGCCACCATTTTTATAACGTCACAGAAAAAAACACAAATGTTTTTCTACAGCGCGTCCTTGTCAATATAATTTAAGAGCCAAATGATTCTTGCAGCCGTTTTGGTACGAACGAAATTCGCCGATTATTCGCTGTCTTCTTGACTCACAATGACATGGGGCTCTATTACGACAAATAAGGTTTTAATCCTACAAACATACTTAATCCCCTGCTCGAAATTTTCCAGCACCCACGCTTACTCCATCTACATACTAAACCAAGTAATCTTTTACCCTTAAATAATAATGGGCTTACATTGACAAGATTATCCTAGCATCCTTATTATTTCTGTTGTCCTAGTACTCTCAAATCTTGTAATCCCGCTGTCACCATCACCGTCTGTCCCACTGATGCTGATGATGATTGCGGACGGACTGCAGACACGGGCAACTGACAGATACTGGACATTATCTTTCAGTGTCCATTGTCCGGAGCAGAGTCCGTAGCGTTTTGACGGTTGAAATTCTTCGGTGTCAGTCTAACTTTATAGACGCGAGCTAGTATGGCATGTGTACATAATTATGTGTGTTAATGCCTTAACAGTATAGTGAGAAGTCACGAACATATAGAATACTAGCTTTTGCCCCCGGTTTCGCCCGCGTGGATGCCATAATTGTCCCATGGGATAAAAAGTATTCTATGTGTTAATATAAGTTGTTAACAAAGTTTCATACAAATCAGTTCAATAACTTTTGCCTGAAAGAGTAACAAATATCCATCCATCCATCCTCACAGCAGAGAGCAGCGGTGGCCCAGTGGTGGCGGCCCCGACTTACGAACAGTAAGTCGTGGGTTCGAACCCAGGCAGGCGCATTACTTTGTTTAATTTATTTCATCACCACTGGTCTCAAAAACGGTGAAGGAAAATATCGTGAGGAAACCGGCATGTCCTAGAACCAAAAATTCGAAGACATGTGACACCTACCTACCCGCACTGGGCCCGTGTGGTGGATTATAGCCCATTCCCTCTCATATAGAGGAGGCCGAGTGTCCCAGCAGTGGGAACATTAAAGGCTGATTATGCTTATGCATCCTCACAAACTTTCGCATTTATGATATTAGTTAGTAGGATGGTACTACATGAGAAGTAGGACTTTCCGTGCATGAAGATTGACCGCAGCTGCATCATATTCGAACTGCTTTGCTGTCTTCTTTTTCTTCTTCAACGTTTGGTAACTCAATATTGAGTGTAGTTTCAAATCTCTCCACTTTTGGCGGTTTTGTGTCATGGCTATCCAGTTTCTTTACTGTCTACCCATAGTTTAATATAATGTCATTGTTCAAAGTAGCCGTAAAAGCTAAAGAAGTTATATGAAATAAATCTGTACGATCCACAAAAGTTGACTCAGTAGGTACAGAGCATATTGGATTTGCTCTATCCCATCCCAGCTAAGCTTTACCCACATCCACCTACAAAAAAGGCCACAAACCCTCGATCCCTGCTCACCCCATCTCAATACTAAGTCGATCTCAATACACTGCATACCTAATACCCACAGACCGAGGCTCCCAGGGTCTCCTAATTTGCATATCGAGTAATTTCAAACGTACGGTCGGATTGTAGGCCAGCATATTGGTTTAGGGTCGCTATCCTTCAAATTTACATGGGATAGGGCGTTTTATGGCGGTTTTTAGGGCTTTGGATTATTCGGCCAGGAATATTAGGGGACTTCTTGGTTTAGTTTCTAAGTACATCTATACTATATCTATACTAATATTATACAGAGGTAAAGTTTGTGAGGTTGTAAGGGGTAATCTCTGGATCTACTGAACCGATTTTGAAAATTCTTTCAATAAAAGGAAGCTACATTATCCCCGAGTACCATAGGATATATTAACAACGTGCCCGTGGGATAATTTCCAACTGCGCGAAAACGCGAGCGAAGCCGCGGGCAACAGCTAGTAATATAATATGGGTAAAGTATGTACGTGTATTGTACAGAACCGGGAAGTATAGCAGAAGAAAGGGGAGGCCTATACCCAGGGGGGGTATGGATAATTCCGGGCTGATATGATGATGATGACGTGTATTTCCTTCGTAATGAGGAAACCAGTATGCCTGAGAGATATTTCTCGACAGCATGTAAAGCCAAGTCAGAGGCCCATGAGCGGTATAAAAAACTCTGACATCAGGTTAGGCACTAACCACACGGTAAAGAAAGAAGAAAAATACTTATATCGTATTGTGACTTATTTGCTTTAAAAACGGCTAAGAAAATATTTTGAGGAAACCGTCACATCCTAAGACTAAAAATTCGGAAACATGTGACATCGACCACCCCACATTGGGCCCTGGTCGATAGTCGTCACAGAGAGCTGGCCTGCATCCCAGCAAGGGGAACATGGCAGATTAAGCTTAAATATCTGCTGACATATGAGAGGTAGGCCAAAGAGAAGATGGATTGATTGTGTGAGGAATGATATGAAAGAGAAAGCAGTAAATGATGCCGTGACGTCTGACAGGGGAGAATGGAAGAAGAACGAAGACGTGTTGCGCCGACACCAAGTAGAATGGGACAAGGGCAGCAAGATGACGATGATGCTGACATATTAGCATATATAATAAATAAATATCGCTGGACATTACACACAGCGCCATCTAGGTGCCACACTTAGCAACGAGGCTTGTGTCGTGGACACCAGATAGTTGATACTACTACATAGATACTTTTTGTTTGTGAATACACACTTATTATACATATAAACATCCATGACTTGGAAACAAATGTCCATGCTCATCACACAAACATTTGCTCCTACCGGGATTCGAACCCGGGACCCTAAGAACATAAGGCAGCCTCACAACCGCTGCGCCATTCGGGTTGTCAATAAGTCAGATAAGAATCAACTATATTTAGGCACGTAATCGCTGTAATTCTCACTAAAACCGAGATTCGTAAACGAATTCTGAAATATTATTGTACTGTTGTACGAGTAATCGCAACTATAGAAGCTTACCTGAACGTTGAAAATTCAATATCAAGCTTTTATTTGGGCATTCATTTAGGTGACACGTAGTGTTGATGAAAACGGCCTTTAGTTGACTTAGCAGCACACAAACATAACTACATAACAGTCCATCCCAATATCTTGGGATCAGATCTAAATTACGGTCGAAAATCAGTATTTTATCTTCCTATCTCAAAAGCAATTAATATTCGAAACCTATAAAATAACCCATATAAAAGCGAAACTCTATTAGTGTTGGGTATTAACTCCGCTCCAAATGTCCAATTTAAATCCAGATCCGGAATAAACGCAACGCCGGAATTCGGATCCAAATTAACTCTAGGCAGTTTTACAGTTCATCTATGCTTTCCTGGTACATGACTTGGGTTGATGATCAGCGGGATTCCGTTTCTCGTTATTATGCCAATCACCTTTAATTATGTAGATTGGGTAATAGATGGCTGCAAGTAATACCAGGATAACAGACAGCCAGGAAATTCGGGTAGGAAAAGATTAGGTATGGTAATTTAATTTGTGTTTTAATTCGTCTTATTTGCTTGCTGGGTGAAAACATTTTAGCGATGTATAATATTATTAATTGTGTTCTTTAAAATCGGATTGTATTGTGGATCATTGATTCACTCTCTAATCTGAGTGGTCATCATCCATTGCCTTGTTCCTCACTGCAGTGTTATAACCTCCTTCCTTCTTCCTTGGTCTGCGCGTTTCTTGGTCTGAACCGCTATCTTCAGAATATCATCCACCCACGGACCTAGCTGTTAGTCTGGCCAACACTTCTTTCGTCTGTCGGCAACCATTGAGTGAGGGTTATATGACGACTACGAATTTCGGGTCTTTCAAGACCTTATTTTCTTTTAATTGCCTTTCGCTAGTACCAGGAGCCCAGACGACCCCTGAGTTGAAAGAAGTTTCTTTTCACCGATGTTTTAAACTACCAACCTGGGGTTAAACCTTGTGATCAGTTGAAGGAAAGAACAATAGCCAATGATCACGCTTGGCCAACAGATTGAGTTAGTCTTCAGTAATTGGAAGTTCCCTAATCTCTAGTTATATTGTTCCCCAAACTCGAAAGTAGAAACACCAAACATTTTAAACTTACTTCAAAGCCTATAATTCTGAAAACAAAGTTAGAAAGAAGCTCAAACGCTTTATTATAAGACAAGAATTATGTTAAACAAGCCTTTAACTATTAGAAGACTCGTTCAAATATTTCAAGTTGATAACAAATTGAAAACTTGAACATCTTTGTCCTAAATAAAGTTTCAAGTAGGAACATGTTTTAGCTATTTTCCTACATAATAATGATTAGTGAATCTTGTTCTTTTTGACCCGTGGCGTGGGTGTTGTGAAAACCGACTAAAGTGTTATCCTCTGTCAAGAGAATATTGATACGGATTGGCGGTCGTGTTTTGTTATTAATAGAAACAATTGCGATCACAATTTTGTTTGTTATAATTAGTTGTTTTGTTTTTGGCAGGATTTTGGTAGTTGTGTATTGTTGCGAATACGTCGTCGCAAGCATATTTTTTGGTTTCGATTCCCAAGTCAGAAAAACTGTTAGGGGGTTTACCCAGTAGGGATTTCCGGAGTCCAGACTTGTGACCGGTTGATATTAAAAGACTGACCCTGATAATTCTGCCTACGCCAGGTGATAGGCAATAATGTTCCCACTGCTGGGACGCTCGGCCTCCTCTCTATGAGAGGGAGTGGGCTATAATCCACCACGCGGGCCCAGTTCGGGTTGGAAGATGTCACATATCTTTGATGTTTTGGTTATAGGACATTTTCCTCACGATTTTCCCCCGGTTTCCTCACGATGTTTTCCTTCACCGTTTTGAGAGCAGTGGTGATGAAATAAATTACACAAAGTATTACACCTGTCTGGGCTCCCACGACATCAATCCCACCTCTACCATCGAATTACACAATGATCTATCGCTCCTCACAATAAAGATAACCAAATATCACCATAGCTGTATTAACTGTATCCTTCAACTGACCTCTACAACTTCTATAAGCCGCTTCATCTATTTTCCACAAGATCAAGAAGAGTAAATAACTTTACTTTCTCGTAAATAAGCGGTATATTTTCCGTTTCGACACGTCATCTCTTCGGTAAACTTCGGGGAACTTCGTGATAAATACTCTGGCGAAGTTGTGACGTATGCTCGAATTTGTGACGTATGGTGTAAGTTCGAATGTGGGTACCGTATCGGTGTATTAATCGATGAGTTGGTAGAAGTTGGTGTATTGTGTTTTGTTTTGTTCGTGGTCGTGGATATAGAAAGTAATGGATCAGCGGCCAAATTGCGTAATACTCTCCAAATCGTACGGGCATTTTGTCAGTTCTACAATATTCATTGCGTTATTCAAATAGCGTAACACACTTCCAATGACAGGAGGGCTTTGAAGGAAATTGCTGATCCATTGCTTCATCATCATCATCAGATCAGCCCGGAATCACCCACTGCTGGGTATAGGCTTCCCCTTTTTTCTGCCACACTTCCCGGTTCAGTGCGACCCTTATCCAGGTGTTTCCCACGACTTTGACAATATCGTCGACTCAACGAGGTTTAGGACGGCTCTGGTTTCTTTGGCCTAACCTTGGCCACCACTGAGTCAAAGCCTTGCTCCATTGGCCATCTCCGCGTCTATCCAGATGTCCTGCCCAGGTCCACTTGAAGTGCACCGCCCGGTCCCTGAAATCGTAGACTTCGTGCGACGGCAGATTTCGGTGTTACGCACTCGATCTAAGAGGGAAATGCGGAGTATGGCTCGCTCCATGGCCCTTTGTGCCACTCGTACTCGGTGGACAGTCTCCTTTGTGAGCGTCCATGTCTCGGCACCATAGGTTATTGTTGGCAGGTCACATTGGTTGAAAAAGCGGGTTTTTAGGATCTTTTTGGATCGAATAATAATTATGTTCCAGTTTACCAAATGTTGCGAGTTGTACTCTCCAAGAAATCATATCCTGCTTCATAGGGTTGCAAATTTGCACTCCGCTGACAACTTAGTTGATACATGTACCTAAACAGTGTTTGCTATTTGATTCGTTTCTTCTGAATAAAGAGGAGAAAAAAAAGACAACTTCAGATCCTGAGATCGGTCCTAGTTGGGATATAACTTTTCAATGAAATATTGCAAAGGGGTCACCCCCTTTGCAATATTTCATTGAAAAGTACCTATTTGTAGACTAGGTAAAACAATTGGAAATGGGTATTTAAGCCCCCAATATTTTATGATAGATTCTTTTTCATCCCCAAGGTTTATTTATACCAACAGCCGCATTTCTGATCGATTTCCCGTCAAAAAAACCTTTTCAATCTATTACAGTCAAAGTTAAAGGTGTTTTTACGATAAAATAATTAGATATAACCAGTTTCCGCATCATGGCCGTTGACGTTTTCAATTATTATTTTGTTTTGAAGAAAAATGGGAAAAAACTCTTTGGTTGTAAACGACAATTTGGAAACGAAAAGGTCAAGGAAAGGAAAGGAAATTGTAAAAAATATTAACAAGTTTTAATTTGATGTTTCTTTTGAAACAAATAATTATAATTTGATGAATTTTTTTAGTGTCAATCACGCAGTTCGTTGAGATTAAAAATGAGCAAAATATTTATGACTGTCTCGTTGGTCACAAGCGCTACTGCTGAACACATTCTGGATTTGATTCCTAGATCAGGCATAATAATTTGGGTCTTCCCATTAGAAATTCTCTCAGTAACAGCACGGGCGTCTGAATTCGCGGCGTTGATGGGCAATAGGCTCTTTTTTCGGATGGGAAATCATGAAATGACAGCCCTGCTCTAGGCCAAGGTGAAGGGAGTGTTCCTTCTTAGCCCTTTAGGTTCCACGGCTGCGGTATATCTTTCGGACGGGTCTCCGGCCTTTGCGGACCCCTTCCTGTTTTCTGACATATCTTTGAGGCGCGTAGACACGGCTGGCATAAGATGGGTGGACGGCGAGCTATCTGGTGGACAGTGGCCCCTGACGCCCGGGGCGTCTCCCTCAGCGTCTGGGATGTGAGGTTCTCTCCCTCTCACGTTCCGCCATCTCCTCCACTGGCATGACTGACTTCGCAGAAGGAGGTGACGGCTTCCAATTCCCTCTCGCTCCGGACCATGGATTGAACTAGGGCCGGACCGTTGCAGCTGCCAATCGCCGCTACGAGGACAATGGGCAATAAGTCCTCTTTCGCATTTTCATGCCTGGTCGTTAATCTCCCCCCCTCCTAAGTTAGCACAGGGTCCTAAAGGTCGAAAACTTAGAATAGGTTTCCTAGCGTCCCTCCAAAGAACCTGTTAAAGTTCCATTAACTTCGGAATACTTTCCAGCTCCATCATCTTTTTCTTGATGTCGACGGGATTATTCTACGAGAATGTAATTAATAATTCAGTAAAAAAGAGTAGTAGGTAGATTTAAAGGTAGTAGGTAAAATTATGCCATCGGCCGAATTATAGGCATTTTCTCCGAAACAATTTAGTTTCCCGCTTTGATCAAATATTCTAGACTGGATCAATGAAAGCTCTTGAAACGGTACAAAGGAATTCACTTTGTTAATAAATAGAAAGCACGACAAACTAGTCATTCTGTTTTCATCACAATGAAAATTTCAACTGTCTACCTATTTCGGATCAACCCGCTGACAGACAGATGGACGGGCGGATAGCGGAGGCTTAGTAATAGGGTTACCCTTCGGATACGGAACCCTAAAAAAAACACAAGAGTACTTTTTTTCGGGATGAAAGGTATCTTAAGGCCGTTTCTGTACCTTTCACAATGTATATGCAAAATTTCAGGATGGTTTGTTCAATGGTTTGAGCTTGAAAAGGTAGCAAACAAACTTACTTTTGCATTAATAATATTAGTTATTTATTTATTTATTCAGTAGTAGGTACATACATTTTATACATTTAAGTTGGTGCCAACATAAACTCATTAGAGTTTAACCGTGCACCAAGATCATCGACTACATAATTTAGAATTATATCCACATAAGTAGGTACTTAGTTAAAAAAAAAAAAAAAAAACAACAATAAAACTTACAACGGGTGTTTGGCGAAATAATATCTAATACCAACGAGCGAACCTCGGTGACCATTCCGACCGTCCGTGCATAAAAAACAGAAGTAGTGGAGGAAGTTTTAAATGATACAGGTTGCTCCTAAAAGTATAATACTCAGTAATATTTTTTATGCTATGTATTACTTTTGCGTTATAGTGTATGCTTTAAACTATTTATCTTTGATGAATTAAATTGATATTTTTAATTGAATAATATACATAATATACATCCTATCTATCTTCGGTATTAATCAAAATCAAGGTTTTAATCAGTTAATATTAGTATGGAAATAGATACCAATCACACATGCTGTAATCTACTAAACATAAAAACGACATTGAATTATCTGTTTGTAATTTTAAAATAACTGCTTTTCACTGAATGCGTATGAAAATATAATAAGATACCTACTTATAAAAAAAAGTGTATGTTTGTTCCAGCTAATCTCCGAAACTGCTAGACCGATTTTACGGGAATTATTGGCAGATAGCTGATGTTAAGGAAGGAGTAACTTAGCCTTTAATATTTCATAATTACCTTTCCTTTTTTTTTTGCTTTTCATATTTTAATTTAATCATTTTTGTTTGTATACTTACAGTGTTTATTTTATATAAGTGAATATTATATTATTTTATTTTATGTGTTAATGTATTGTGTGTCCGTAGTTGTGACCGTGACGTCACAGTGGGCCCTATCAGAATACCAGCGCTGCGGTATTTGTTTTTCATATATCGCAGCATCATGCTGAGATAGGAGCCTTTTTGGCCTCGCACAGGTCTTTTTTTATTATTTAGTTTTTTTTTTATTGTTATTTTTTGTTGTTCCTGTGCTTGTCCCAAATAAATATTTTTCTTTCTTTCTTTCTTTCTTTAATTTTAGAAAACGGATTAGGGTTCCGTGCACCAAAAACCCATGAAATTGTTAACATATTCCGATTTATATAGAAGGTAATATTTTTATAATAATTTCACACGGACGAAGGTCACGGGCAACAGCTAGTCATATTTAAAACATCATTCTCTCTGTTTCAACTCCAAATCGATTGCATTAATGAAATGATATTTGAAATACGGTTGGCGCTGATTGTATTAATTAAGTAATTTATTTTGGTGCAAGCGGGCTTGAGTATGTAATCAATACATATAATCAAATTGTAGCAGGCCGATGTCTGTACATTGAATAAATTGAAAAAAATATATATGGCCCATTATTACAGCTACGGAAGCCAAAACAACAGTATTTAGAATTTTTGTATGTCTTTATTTCTGTCTGAATGTTTGTATGCGCATCATGCATAAACTATTCCATGTATTTGAACGCAGTTTTCACCGCTCTACTGTTAGATGCTTAGCTTAAAACATAGGCAACATTAAATAGTTTTGTCGCCGTGTGAAGCAAGAGCGGGTCCCCAGTTGTATAACATTATCTTACCTATAAGTTTTTATTCAGGACTATGAATCTAATCAGCTGTCTCAGGTTTCGACACAGGGTGACCACGCTCAGAATCCGTGACATATAGACATGAGTGAAATTCCTAAACAATTTTTTTAATTTCCCCTCAAATCCTTTATTATTGGCAGGGGCGCAGATCCTTTTAAGAATCAAACCCAAAGAGCACTTCTTTGCTGGGGCTGCGGGACTGTCCGAAATAGATATCGTGGCCGTGGAACACAAAGGGAGATGAAGGAACATGGATGGGTTTTAGTCAGTAAAATCTGAGACTCCCTCCTGCTCCGCCTAGAGCGGAAAAATTCATTTGATGATTTCCCATTCGAAAAAAAAGAGCACCCCTTTCCACCTCAACTACCAGGCCAACATGAACTTACAAGAGCAACACAAACTAACAATGAATAATTGCAAACTAAACATTAACCTAATTCTTTGACCTGGCGGGGTTCAAACGGAGTCCTTTATTAATATGTCCATTACAGAGCGATTCGTGAATAATTGAAGGCTACTGCTAATAAAGTAAACATGTTTGTGGAAATATTTTGACCTTTTGGCTCGCTGTAAATGCTGTAATATTAAATAAACACTGCGTTGTTGTGTTGGTACAGTAACATGGCTGCGGTGTTCATGTATTCTGGTGGAACAATTTTTATGTGAGATAAAACTTAAAACCTATTGGTTTTTGAAAAGTAGTGTTAATTTATGTTGCTCAGATATATTTATCAAATATAGTAGCTCCATGTAAAATATGGAATTTAGCTGCATCCGGTTAGACTGGAAGTCGACCCCAACAGAGCTGGGAAATGTCTAGGCTGATGATTATCTATGATGATTTTAGTGCATCATCAATGTGAAGATAAGACTACCTCTCAATAGGCGGCCAGAGCATGAGCACAGTATACAGTTATCTTACTACTTCTATCTTTATCTCTTTTTCTCATCATAAGTACTCTATATAGGATTTTAGAGATATCGATGAAAACCCGCCTTCCTTCCGCTTACGTAAAGATCGAAAATCGAAGATCTTTCGAGATCGATCGATTGCCGAAATTCTCTGGTTTCTATACACCCCTAATAACTGTTGATGATTACGATGCTATGATCTAGCCGATTTCAGCCACAGCCACTGCATACGATGGCTAACTAGAGTGGTTGTCAAGAGCTTTGGTGTGCTGTTCTTTCTTTGTGAACTTTGACCAAAAAAGCATTTCAGAAGACCATTGACGACATTGTGTGCTGATCTAGATAAGATCATCACATAATAACCGTATAACTATCACAGCAGCTACGAATATAATACCAAACATTACCAGGATATGAGAACGTGAAAGATATCAGTAAAATACTAGCCACACTGTTTATTTTAATTGACAAAAATATACGCGGCTTTAAGGTCACCACGTAATAGCTAATAACTATGATAGCTACGAATATAATACCAAACATTACCAGGATATGAGAACATGAAAGATATCAGTAAAATACTAGCCACACTGTTTATTTTAATTGACAAATATAAGCGTTGGTACACTGTTTGGACCAGGGCCAATTGAGCAGCGGCGCGTTATACTAAATGTTAATGAGCTTACCATTATCTCTATACTAAATGCATATTGTTTTGTGGCTGTGTGCTTACATTTACCTAGGTAGCAGGATTATAAGATTCGGGCGTTTTTTGTGAGGTTTATTGCGAAAACTCGCTGTTTGCACGACTGGTAAAAAAAATGTTATGGGTGTAATTTCCTTGCTCTAAATTTTTATTTTGAACATTTATGAACAGAATAAAATCTTTTCTGGATTTGGGTAACCCTATTTCGTATTATACAGTATCTTTATTCGGCTTGTGAAATTGTTCACCAACGCGCTGGAGAATGTGTTTAAGACGCTGAACTGGGGAAGAACATGGCATTAACATCAACGGCGAGTACAACTACATCTCATACTTGAGATTTGCAGATGATATCGTCGTCATATTGACTGAATCGCTGCACGACTTGCAGCAGATGCTGGATGGCCTAGTTGATTCTTCAGTACGCTTTGGTCTCTGCGATCGAGTTAAGTGGCATGCGGTTGAAGAGGTAGGCCTCTTCCGTCCACAGTGGACTGATGTAAGCTGATGATGATTCGGCTTCAAGAATTCTGATTATTTTAACTGTTTTTTTTGTAACCTTTAAAGTTTACATTGATCTTTTGGTGGTTGTTAGTCGGAAAAAATACCGCCATGTTATTTCTCTGCTACTACACACATCAAAAGTGTCTAGGGATCAAGCATTTTTATGTGGATTTCTTGAGATTGAGATGTGGCTTTGTAATAAATTTATGATTTTATAAATTTATATGGATCCTTTTTGGTGCATTTCATAATTTGAATCAGGAACTGTGAATCAAATTCGAGTAAAAGATGAAAATCAGCTGTCAATATTTTCCCTATAAAAACATACAACGCATTGAAGACATTATTAGTGCTACTGTTTCCCTACTACTGATTAAAACCAACGTTATTATGGAGCGATGACGTCATTTAAGCAGGGAAGAAATGCTCAGAGCCGTGGGAATGATAGAAGCTGGTTCCCGGCAACGTACTGTGGCTTTAGCTCTGAATACAAGTCAGAGTGTTATCAGTCGACTTTGGACACGTTACCGAAGCACTGGTACCGTGGCTAAGCGCCATGGAGGACGGTATCGCTGCACCACACGGAGACAAGACCGATACATTCTAATCTTAACTCGAAGAGCTCCAACAATAACCGCCATGATGTTAGCCGTGAGGCTTCATCACTCTTCAGGGAACTTAATTAGCGACCAAACAGTCAGAAACCGCTTGCATGAAGTGAACCTTCATTCCCGAAGACCGCTACGGGTACCACCTATAGCAATGCACAATCGTAGGATACGATATCAATGGGCTCTTGAACACAGAAATTGGGCAGAAGAACAATGGCGTTTCGTGTGCTTTTCTGATGAGTCTCGTTTTGGTATGAGACCGGATACAAGACGTATACGACACTGGAGAACCCCTGGACGCCAACAGCGATTAAAATCCTGCCAGGAAGTCCATCCTTATAGTGGTGGAACCATCATGGTATGGGCGGGTATTTGGATCGGCGGAAGAACTGAGTTGATTTGGATCAGAGGCAACCTCAACGCTCAAATTTATGCTGAGACGATTGTATCAGACGTCATCGTTCCTCTACAAGTGCAAATCGGTCCCTTATTTCAGTTAATGCATGATAATGCACGACCGCACACCGCAAGAGTTGTAAGACAGACTCTCGCCGCAGCTAACATCAATGTCCTGCCCTGGCCTGCTCAGTCGCCAGACTTGAATCCGATTGAGCATGCATGGGATATGCTACAGAGAAGAGCTCTGCCGAATATGGAGGGTATCCAGTCGCAAGAAGACCTTTTTTTGTTGTTGCAACGAACATGGGCGGCCATTCCACAGCGTGATTTGGATGAACTCATTTTGAGTATGCCAAACCGATGTTCTTGTGTTGTTAGTGTTCGCGGTAGAAACACGGATTATTAATTGTTTAAGTTACCCAATAAAATTTTAAAGAAAACTGTAATTTCAGTCTTTTTTTCGAACTTTTGTGTTAGTGGTTCAAATGTCAAAAATCCCTTTATTAGGAAAATGGCAAATTTCTTTATTAATGCAAAGGTGACTTGGTTTATTGTTACTGTGACAAACGAAAACACTTTATTTGATGAATCCTTAAAGAAAATTTTAATTAATATCAATCAGGAGAAAAGTTATTGCAAAAATATATGTTGATCCCTAGACACTTTTGATGTGTGTATTTCCACAGATCATTTCCCAAATGTTTACTGACGGCGTCCTCCTGACAATGCCATTGAAACTCCAAAATATTCTTAGCACTTCTCATTGCTGTTACTGTTTGCTTGCCCACTGGTGAGCAAGGCTCTTCTATTGACTTCCAACTCTTTCGATCAGGGCTAATGTGGATCACTGATCGTTGGTTTCATCCAGTACATCCATCTGGCTGTATCAGGGCGTTAACAATATTATTGGTACGGTACGCAACAGATAGTTGAGAGTACGCCTATCCTATTGATTTTATTAACTACCTACCTACAAACTAGTCAATAATTCCTTTAATTTTCTTTCAAACATTTTTAATGGCCAATCACAAAATTTTGTTCCAGATAATGGCCTCTTCGTAGTGACTGTTATTTTGTTGTCAATAAAAAGGTTAGTTATCAAGTTAGTTGGTTTGTTTGACAAGGTGAACGGGGCAGCGGGGAAGCTGGGGTGGTGGTAATAGAAATATTTTCAAGAAAAATCGTTCTCGTGTTACATTTCAGTGAAGGATGTAGATGGAAAAGACTGTATTACATAGACCATTATAGTTCGCGGGAGAAGTAAGGTCTTTGGTGTGTGGTCTACCTAAAAATACCAGGACCACATAATTTATGTAGAACGTAGAAGTCACCTGGCGTTGTGTATCGCCCCAAAATATTTGACTGAAGAAATAACCTTTCGTTAGGCACAACAAAGCATCGTTAATATTGTTCCGCCCTTACTTTTCATTATAAATAAACGATGGACTATTTATTTTTCAGTACATATGGTACTCTTAGTACTCTCAACTTCAAATATGTATGAGCTTCACGCATGAAGTCGTCAACATGATTTTCCTCAAAATACACAAAGTAAAATTGCCAGTTTTGGCAAGCGAAGCCGTGAGCTAGTTCTACCCTGATTAATGACAGCTATACACCTGGGACTCTTGGTAGCGAGTTCAAATAAACATCTGCGATATTAAATATTGATCCACAGCCAGAATATGTGGAAATGGCTCCAATCCCACGAGGACACATTGATGTATGAAGCTCCATCTTTCAGAAGTACTAGGCTGCCATTAGTTAGAAGAGTTTGATTTCAGTGACATACGGATAGTGGAAGGGGTCCTGCATTTTTATGGAGCGAGTAATAAAAGGCTAACAGTTATTTAGAAATTAATATACATTTATTATCGAGTGTCTAATTTTAATGATTTCGGTTTATTTATTTACAATTCACTGATATTACACATTCATATTCCGTGACTTAAATAGGTTTGAACAGCTGTATAATGTAGTTGTTACCTCCGTAAATATGGCAAGGATGCAGATTAACATCCTGTGTTTTAATTCTTGCAAATCCATTCCTCTGGCCCACACGTTAAAACCAGACGCTACAAAAAATAAAAACAAATGAAATACTAATACAAAGAATGCAATGTATGACTATTTACTCGTATTACCTTAATGTTCAGTATTATACCAGGCCGTAATTATAAAAAAAATGTGGTTTATGAGTAAAACATGACGCCACTTTAAAAAGCAGATTTTTTTTCAACAGGGAACTCTACATCACACGAACGCGCAATTATTGAATCGAAAATAATTATGATATTTTAGTGAATGATTTCACGTATAAAACGAGTATTTTTCACTGAAAAATCGAATTTAAGTTACATTCAAACAACAAAAAACATTAATTAAAGTCTAACTAATCCCATAAGGCATTAAAATCATACCGGTCATATTTCGTCGGCAGCCGTGCGTTTTTATTCTGGGCCATCATCTCTGGCTTGGTAGATATCTTGGTTTTGTGCGTCTTTTGTCCAACAGTGACTGCTTCAGTAGTTGAAGTCCTGGCCCTAACAATGCTCTGCAAGTAAGACTCATAAAGACTCATTCCTGGTAACACAGAATTGTCTTCAGCCGGTTCTAAGGGCACATTTATTGGGTCGTAAGGTAAAGTTAACATGTATTTGTCGGCGTCCCCGTAATAAGCACTGTTCTCCGGTTCCCCGCTGGTTGAGTTTTTCGGCTTTTTTGACGTTGATGGTTCCTTCGTGGTTGTTGATGGCTCTGTTGTCGATGGTTTGATGAGCTCGTCCCAGATAACGGAGTCTAGCCACCGGACGATGCTGGCTATTTTGGGGAAGGCATGCGTCTTGGTGTAGAGAGCGCAGGGGTTGATGAAGGAGGATATAGCTACTAGGGTGTTGTTCTGGATGACTGCGCCGCCGTTGTCTCTCTGTAAAATGAGTGTTTGTTTGTCAATGACTTTAGTAAACTCAAACATAGACACACAGAAAGTTTAGGCCAAACGAGCGGATGATCTATCCTCAGTCTAAAATTATTTTTGTGAATAGAGCATCCATACAACAATATCATAACAAGGCTTTTTATCGTTCCATATCCGTTTGGCTTATACCAACCGTTAGCAAGAGTGACAGTATAGTTGAAGTGCGAGCTCAAATATGCGGTTTGCAACAGAATGTCTTCTTCTTCGTCTTTTTTGCGTGTCGATAGACTCAAATATTACCCAACCAGTATATAGCTACCTGCACAGCTCGGTAGTTAGCTTCGTTTAAATCCTAGAAGGTGCAGGTGGTTGTGCAGGATGGGCAAGGAAGGAGCTCCACACTGACATTGTATCTGGGACGGATTGATGATACCCCATTTGGCCCGATTATTTCTACAGCGGCCAACCTGGGCCCGCAAACGGTTAAGAGATTTCCAGATTGGCCACTGCAGTTCCTGTCCAGGAGGAAGATGTTCTGATGGATTGATCAAGTGAGGAGGGGTGGGATGTCTGTTCCTCCACAATTCGCATCTTTCATCTGACGCACTGTCTTCTGAGGAAATCGTGTCTCTCACGGAGCTTTTACGGCTTTTTAAGCGTCAGAACAGACCAGACAGTCAGAACAGACTGTCTACTGCTGTTCCGTACATTTGGGTTGAATAGGTACCGTAGTTTGGGTGTATGGGACAGTTGATTATTTTTTCGCAATTTCGATGTTGGTCTCATACAGAAAGGGTTCAGTTTGGTGGTTTGATCCGCAATCTTAAATACATATTACCCATTGACTACACTTTTCTGATTCATACTGTAGATATCTTTTTAAAGCTTGCGGCTATATAATAACTGCCACTCGGGCGATTTTCAGGTTAAGCTGCGCTTGCCTAGGTTGGTTCGAGGATGGGTGACCACCCATTACATAGCCGAATTTCCTCCGTGTCTCAGAAAGCACGTTAAGCCGTTGGTCCCGGCTATCATTTGTAGATTTTTGACAGTCGATACAGGTAATCAGTGGCCCGAAAGTCCGACAACTAGCCTTACCACGGAGTATTAATATTATATTATATTAACCTGGAGGTCAGATAGGCAGTCGCTCCATGTAAAATACTTGTATTCAGCTGCATCCGTTAGACAGGAAGCCGACCCCAACATAGTTTAGAAAAGGATAGTCATATGAATGGAAGTATTTACACCAAATAGGTGCAAAAAGGATCATCGAGCATGAAATATCGCTATCCCTCAGATTGCGACTATACAGGGTTAGTTTCCAAAGACTATTCAAATTCTCAGATAGAAATTTTTCTACGGTTATTAAAAAAAAAATCTGCTGTTTCCTACAAAAGTGCAATACCTACATGGTCAAAATGTATGGAACAGCTGTTTATTTTTTTAATAACCGATGAAAAATTTCTTTGTGGGGGGGCTCAGAATGTCGTGCTGCATCATATCTGAGAATTTGGATAGTCTTTGGAAACTAACCCTGTATAAACAACTGCATGTTTTATCCTCATTTATTTTTATTCTTCGTCACAATGACATTTACAAATGACCTCATAAAACAATGTAGCGGAACGATCCAGATGATTTATATGTTTGTGCTTCCGCGGGTATATCGAGTTCGTTTAATTTTATTGTGGCTATTAACACCATATTATGTAATGATGTTTGCTTTGCTCGTTTATGCTGAGCGATATTCGAAACTGGATACAGTAATGAGAAAGTTATTTTTGTATTTGTAGCAGTCCCAAGCGCAACTGCTGAGTAAGTATTATTGAATTTTTACATGAATAAGCGGTATTCGGTAAGGAGGATACAATAAAGAAATATATATTTTTGCATCCTCTGTTCGTTGGTCTAGTGGTCGCAAATCCGACTATCGAGCATTAGGTCCTGGATTCGATTCTCAAAGTATTATTGGGCTTTTCTATCAGGAATTTCTTACTAGCAACCACGGAGTCTGGTTGATGGCAATAGGCTCGCCTCCTATTACGAGACCTAAAAAATGTGGATGTATTAGGTACACCTCTGCCTAACCCTTCGGGGATTCAGACGTGATGTTATGTATTTTTCATCATTTACAAATTGGTAGGTTGTTTTTTTATTATTTGCTTGAAAATGAAGGCATTCATTTTTTTTGATTAAACTAGAAATAGGCAAAAAGTAAGCTTATGGCATAAAATATGCGGGCCTGTGGACGGTGAGCTATGGGCTAGTTCGCCGTCCGTCCGTCTTATGACGACAGGCCGTGTCGACGGCGCGTTCGTGTTCCACGCGCGCCTCAAAGAGAGTCAGCATACAGGAAGAGGTCCGTAAGGACCGACGCCTGCCAGGGTTGCGGGACTGTTCGAAAGAGATACCGCGGCCCTGGAACACAAAGGGCAAAGGAAGGAACATGGATGGGTTTTAGTCAGTAAAAGTCTGACACTCCCTCCTGCTCAGCCCAGAGCGGGAGGGGTTATTTGATGATTTCCCACCGGTAAAAAAAAAAAAAAAAATGGCACAAAATATTGTATAAATAAAAAAGTTCCTATTTAAATCTTTAATGACACTGACCGGTTATACCACCGATATCCAGAAAATACAAAGCAATTTTCCCCATAAAATCCAAAATAGACATTGATTTATTAACTTAGCCCTTCTAATATACCTATTTTTCTCAAGCACCTATCAAGACTGATAAAATTATCGGCCCGTCAATCGATTGGCCAACAAAAAAGCCATCATATTTCACCCTTCTTCACCCCAAGGGACCGACATTCAAGTACAGGATAAAAAAATAACGTGTTTTCCCCTGACAGGGACCCTTGACGGGGGATTCCTTATGGCGAAATTTATCGGTCCTTACTCGATTGAGTAAAATAAATAGACTTTCGAATTCGTTTTATTACGTAGGATTAAATAGACCAATGAGGTTGGAAGAGTTTGGAGGAGACACTTTTGAAAAAGGTAAAAAAAAGCTAAAAGAAAAAATAAATTCAATGAGATTTGAAAAGAGAATTGAGAACCTCTAGTAGTCTAAATTAATTACCAACATCGAATCTAATCTTTAAGTAGTTACTCTGTTTAACTTTGAAGTCCTGGTAGACTGAGTAGAATTGAATAGTAGAAAATACGTTTGCCTCAATTATTATAGGATAATTTTTTGACAGCACGGCTGGCGCTATAGCTGAGCGATTGGCTGCTTTGCTGGGCGTCGCGGGTTCGATTCCCGCACAGAACAAATATTTGTATGACCTACAGGTAGTCGAACAGTCTCCCAAAGTGAATGTCTACCCAAAACATATACTTTCCAAAGCCATTAATCTGATTAAGATTAACTTGGAGAAAACATTAATTTTCGATTAAGAATGTTCCTGAAGTATCGATTTTCCTGTATTTCGTGACCCAGTTCCAACCTTTCTTATAATTACTGTTTGATGTTCAAATTCTTTGTTTACTTTAAGCAAAGTTGGAATTGTTTCGATTCCCGTGAAATTGTTTCCTAATGTCGCCTTCCTGCTTCCTATTGCTTTTGTAAGAGGGGGATGAAAGGGTTCGTTTTTCGATTAGGCGTTTCGTTTACATAATAAAATTAATTGGCGCGTAATTACCACATTTTGTGACATGAATCGTCTTATACACCGACATGTCGTGTAATTAGCTACTTTCTGTAATTTCGTATCGGATGTCTAACGCCCGTTTCAGGACCTCAGATGATACGGTTGTGACGCGGCTTGCGTCACGTGAGACGCGCGTGTTTTAGGTGACTCGTGAAAGGCTTTTCCATTTATTACACCGCAGTTGGTGTCGCTTGAGAATGCAGTTCGTGGCCAAGTAGCAATATCGTGACATAAAAAAGACATAGTTTTTGCATGTGTGTCAAAATTCCCCTGCAGTTGCTGTTGCCATTCTAAATAATATAAAGGTGAAAGAAACGGAACCATCATAAAACAATATCAACTTACCCTGCAGAAGTGTCTGTTAGGATCCTGTACACCTCCTAGGCAAACATAGTGTCCTGGTAGCATCTTTGTGTCAATCTCGCATATTGCAGGATCAATTATCGGGGCGTTTACTAACCGCATATGCTGTGGAAACAAAAGAAAAGGATTGTTTAACTTCAGGAATCACTTCTTTTTCTTTTAGAATACTTAATGCATGTTTTGAAGAATCGGTTATGAAACAGTTCGCTAGTCCTTCAAATGCAATTGATTGGATTTGCTTTTGTGGCCATACCGCGGAGACTGAGTTGGAAAGTCGTTATAGCTAACCATTAAGGTCTACAATTGCCTAAACTCATTAAGTAAGAATAGTGATAAAACGCTTGTTATTCACTTCAAAAGGAGAAGCCTTTGCCCTCGAGTGTCACAATAACAAACTGGCTTTAAATTCTTCTCCCTTTCGTCTACAAAAATACGTTTTTCATTTCTTAAAACATAAAAAACTAAGCCACATTGTACGTTGTGCGGAAATTCATACATGCCAAGCATTTTCCTCACGATTGCTCGACGCAGTCCAGCCTTTTTCTTCACATAATATTTTATCTGACGTCACAATGTAAATGGTTGGTCTCACAATCTTTAGACTCGTGATCTTGTATTTCAAAGATGAAATCTTTATGTCTTTCTGATATTTATGAAGGCCTAGTAACACTTATCTAGTTTGAATAATAGTGGCAACTATAAAGTAGGCACTTTGAATAACAGACTGGTCCTTGCTGGCAAAGGCCATTATGCGTCTTAGATTTTGTTCTTAAAAAAAAGGATATATAAAAAAAAAAAAACAAGGTTTCATGAGGAGTTCTCTCGTGAGGAGGCGATTCTGGCTCCAGGATCAAGTCATATCTGTCATAAAAATGTATTGTCACCAGAACCAAAGGTGCGCCAATTTCATATTTCAGTCTTGTCAGTAAATTTGATACCCACCCCATCAGGAGTCCATGCGATGATGGAGGCTAAGAATCCGAGAGTGGTATTGTCGTCAGCATCTGGTAGTCTGACGCTCTGCACTTGAGAGCTGAACTCCATTGGAGCTTCCAGCTTAACTGCTGTCACGTGAATGTCGAAGTTGTTAATCATCATTTTTATCTGGAATTAAACGAGAACAATGTGGAGTTTTGTATTGAAAATTATGTTAGAGGCTGTGGGTACTTGGCCGGCCTATCGTACGTACGTTAGAACTCAATAATCTTATCGTTTACCTGCGTCCGGTCAAACAGATTCGTCTGTTCAGGGGGGTTACTATGACGTCTTAAAGCAGCAGTAATTCCAGTGTGGGAAGGAGACAGAGCTACACAGGTCGTCGAGCGCCATCTCTTTCCCCTGGAATTACTCCTGCTTTAAGACGTCATCGTAGGCCACCAGGTTGTTCATCTCTAAGTAGCTACGCAAGGAACAAAGACTACAAAACAATTGAGCGAGTTACGTGTTTTTCGAACCCGAATAATTGCAGATGGCCTACGTAAGCGTTAATTGTACTTTTTGCGGAAACGTTACGCTATTAACGCGTAAATGCGGCGTCAAAGAAAAGAAAATCAAAGTGATATTTTTCAAAGCCATATTCAGAGGTACAAAAATCTTTTTTGGGACGGATTAAGCCGTGCTGGCCTAGGTTGGTCTATCGATGGGTGACCGCCTATTACATACCGAGTTTCCTCCGTGCCTCGGAAAGCACGTTAAGCTGTTGGTCCCGGCTGTCATTTGTAGATCTTTGGCAATCGTTACAGGTAGTCAGTGGCCCAAAAAGTCTGACAACCAGTCTTACCACGGGTTATCGTATTACCCAGTACTAACTGGGTTGTGGAGGTCAGATAGGCAGTCGCTCCATGTAAAATACTGGTTCAGCTGCATCCGGTTAGACTGGAAGCCGACCCTAAAATAGTCGGTAAACGGCTAGGTGATGACAGAAAAAACAACTACTTAGATTAAGTTTTTTATTTCCGGAGAACAGCTGGCAAGACAATTAGTTTGAGTCGGGTAGTAAAACTTTAATTCGAAGAGTTAGTACGTAGTAAATAGTTGCTTCAATTCCTCGAACTCTTACCCGTATTATTAGAAATTGGTTTACTACCGTTTGACGAAGACTTAATTACATATAAGTAGGTTTGATACATAGTTTCCTTACATTACTTAACAGGTCTGTGTACGGCCAGGTGCTTTTTTTTCTACCATTGTTATCGCTGATGACATTTTATCTAGGTACAGACGCCAGTACATCAAGCTATTATGCTACAATCTGTCAAATTTCTTTAATAGATTTTTAGCTTTATTTAAATATGTTGTTTCTGTTTTATGGTTGATTGGGAAAAATTGACAGTTTCGAGTAGGTTGATGTGCTTGGCGTGTGTACTCTGGTCATTGATAGTCAGCACAGACTAGGGACTCATGACAAAGAAGCATAAAATGCTATTCTCAGCAGTGGCTGGAACAATGACGTCATTGATGATCGCTTTGAGTGTTGCGAGTCAATATGGCCGTCGCTCCAAAAAAATTGTATCTTTTAGCACTCTTAACTGTCTCATGAAAAGCTTTGACATTGATGCCCAAGTCAGGGTACAGTCTATGAAGAAAATCCACTTGAGAATGCGTTATGTGTCTTCTTCAACAAATTAAGTTTGTCAACAACGTGTGAAATTTCTCTGAAAATAAATGAATACGACACAATAGACAGGTTCAACAAACTATCCAATCAGAACACAAGTGCTTAAAGTTTAATCACCGCGCTTTCCAGCCGGATCAGTGTCCATACTACGCAGACGCGACGGGGCATACGTAAATAAAATATGAGCAGTGCTCGAATGGAACCTGCTGACGCCATCTGTTCTCCTAGTACATACTTTCGTTTTAGTGATTGTGGTATTATTTCTAGTTATAAGTTTGACCTGCTTCGATGCTACATAAAGAGCTTAAAAATTAATTCGCGGTCCTCATTAATCACTCTTTTTAAAAATAATTATAAGCCTAGTTGAAAACTGATGTTATACTTTTTTCTGGTTTGCTTTTTCCATAACTCCATCCACCTATTAAGTTGTCAACACGTTCACCGAAATTCACTCTGTGTCACTTCAGCATAAATCTCGCTTTTGATCGCAGTCAAGTGATAATTTTTGTCACACTTAAAAAATATAAAGACTACTATCAAAATACCAGTTATGTAGACATGTGAATCCCAGCAACTTATCAAGGCGAAATAATTAAATGATAGTCAACACAACCGTAAATTAAGCCCCCAAACGTAAGCTAACAAAAAGAGTCCTATTTCGCTGTTCCAAATTGAAGTTTTTACCTCACAATCCTCGTTTTTAGAGCCTTTTTAACCAAATTCACGCGCCCAAAGATGCTCATACGCCGAACGACAATAAACGGAGTCGGTAACCGACTCATTACCAGCCCCTCTGGTGTCGCAGTAAAGATTTTATGCTCGAAATAAAAGCGTCTGATATCACCTCTCATTTGGTTACGTTACTACGTTTTCATGATGCCCTAATACCTTTTGGTTTTGGGAGTAATCTGTGACTGTTATCACTGTGAATGCTTTTGTTTTTGTTGATTGTATTCTGGAGATTATATTTCCTTTGGGTTTTGTTTTAGGAGTACCAGAAGCATTTTTTTACGATTTCAAATGTCACTTTGGAAATGAATGTCTAAAGGTAGAAATAGTAATATAGACGGCGCGAAGTAGTAACTAATAACTATTTTTACAGATGAAATCTATATCGTCACTAATTTCGGTAAAGCAAAGTTATTTATCAAATAATATAACACCTATACTGCCAAACATAAAAAATAATGAGTTTTGGTAGATAGGTTTTAATACCGGAAGAAGAACAATGTGTATACCAAAAAATCAATATGTGGGCGTTATTTATAGCTTATTTTATTTAGCCTTTCATCAATTCGTGCCGAACAAAGCCTTTTCAAACGACATTGAAACAAAAGACAATAATAATTCGAAAAGCATCAATTATAATCATATTTCACTTAATTATCTTTCCTCAGAAGTTATACAAGTATATAGATGTACTAGGCAAACAGAGGGAACGAGGATCAACAAGGAAAATCGCGTAAAACTCAGTTAAGTGGAAAAAGATAATGAAATGACAGCCCTACGATAAATTAGTGGTGCGACATTTTATCGGCCAGCAACGGTAAGGGATATTTCATAATATAATTATTTTATTGGAACTTGGAAGTTAAATTGGGAGCTTGTTAGAAATGTTAATATTAGTAACCTCAATACGGATAGCTAAAATGGTTAAAATCTCTTTGGATTAGGTATTTCAGAATTTTTAAATCAGTTTGTGTCAAAGTATACCAATTTATAGTACTAAAAAAGTATTTTTTTAGTACTCCCTAGTAGCAATTACCGTTGGCTTTCATATGCCAACAGTTGGGAATGTATTGGCAGACGGTTAGTTATTCCGCCAACCTAAACTTAAAATAGGCCCATTGTCGTAAACATGCACTATTTGCCCAACAGATAGCCAACGGCGGGCCTGCTGCTTCTGTTCCTACTGTTGGGAGATTTTAGTAGGGATTTAAGTTATTTTAACAACATCGGTCCAACTTAAAAACCCTTCAATGGCCCTGTTACAGCCACTCCTACCTACGGGTTGATAGCGGCCTAGCGGGGTGCGCGGGGGGCGGGCGGCGGCGGCACTGTCGCCCGACCCGCCCGCCATTTTGTTATTCATTCGTTGTTTGTTGTTGTGCACCTGCAGTTGCGGAGTACCTATTTGTTTTTTTCGCGATCGCAAGATAACATTAATGTATAAAGTTGTGGAATTTTTCGACAATGATGGATGCGGTGGGGAACTCGGTGTGGTACGTAAAGAGTGGATGACGCCGAAGAAGACTCACTGCATGTGGCCTCCGTTTAAAACCACAAATAAATTTAACAAATGCCTTGCCAGTAACGAGTCTCCCAATAAGCTAACGTGGACATTATGTCCAATAAAACGTTTATTCTATGAAACGGGTAAGTACCTAAGTTTTTCTTGTGGTAGTTTAATTAGTTATGTACCTAAAACCCGTGCGAATAAACTTGAGACCTGGGATTATGATGCTATAGGAAATACAACAGATCTGTTCCAACAACAATATACTATTTTGTTCATATTAAATAATCTCTGCAAATCTCTAAAATTTCATATAAAAATAGGTACTACGACGAATCATTAACCAAACTTTAATTGAATTTAATCCTCGGCCCGGTCTCAAGTTAATTCGCACTTAACCAGCTTGCGTGAAGTTCACATTCTAGCGCCGAGAAGTCGTGAGACAATCAGTGAACTGCTAATTATGTACCTAACTTTAAAGCTATAAAGCAAGGAAAATTGAATCTTGAAATAAATATGAGCGTCATTACTCATTAGAAAACTTATACCTAGGTAGGTACTTACCTGACTAAAACGCTCAATAAGTCAATTTTATTTTTAGATAACCTCTTAAAGGCGCGCCAGAAGTGTAAAATGGCAGAAAGTGATTCAGAACTGACTACTGATGTAGAAGAAGGTAGTAGAAAAAGAAAGAAGAAGAAAATTGTTTTTGATAGTGATGGTGAGACCGATGGAGAAAAGGAAAATGAAAAGTATGTAAAAATAAGTTATCCGAAACCACCTCACAGATCACTGGCTAGTAATGGTAAGTACCTAATACTTACTTAAATAAAATGTTGTGTGAAGTGTGAAGATTAATATTGTATTATCTTCACACAACATTTTATTACATACATACTAAAGTTATTGAGAAAATATTAATACAGTTGGGACCACGCCAAGCTTGACACTATAAACTTTGGACCGGCCCTGTAATGTATGGCATGTAGTACAAATCAGTGATCAACTTAAACTTGTAGGTAGTGTCTTGACGTGCTCCCAACTGTACCTATGTACCTAGCTATTTATTTAGCGCTGATCTACCTATTTAGTCGACCAAAAAAAAAACTAGATGAAAAAATAAAATCAGCATTTCAACATCTCTTAAACAAATAGGCATGTGTAAGTATGGTACCTACAGTGTAATTTTGTTTCAATAATTTTATAAGTGACCCTGTTGATGTTAATATTTTGTTCTATTTATGTAGGTACCTACCTATTTTTGTAAATAATTAAATAACTATTTAATCTTCTTACCTACAGTGCCTTGGATGGCAAAGGCAAGTACAAAACTGTATTGGTAATGCATCTGTTACTATCATAATAATAAGATACCTAACTAGGAAAGCTAATTATGAAAGATTAAGTTTGGATGTCTGGATGGATGTTTTTTACTCAATCACACCCAACAAGCTCATAACCCATTGATCACATTACACCAGAATAGCTGAATGGATATGGATGAAATTTGGCACAGAGAAAGATTATAGTCTAAATAGCACATAGGCAATTTTTTATCCCGGAAAAATGCACAGTTCCCGTGGGATAAAAGAATAGTAGTCCAAAGCAAAGGCAAAGCTGTGGGTGTTCACTAGTAATATTAGGTATTTCTCATAAATTTTATGTGTAAATAATATCATAATAATTATCCCAAAAAAGTGGGAACTAGAGATTTAGGTATGAGGATCGCACAATTCAAAATTTGATTGTGGTGCATGTTTCATTGTGATTTTATCTTTGTTTCTTCTATAGATTCTTCCTCAAGATATGACTATGTAAGCAAACCCAATAAAAAATTAACTCAACACTTTAATGTTGATGGTAAGCTTTTTTTTCTCTATTTTGACAGAATTAACTTCCACCGTTTTACAATTTAATCTAAGTAGTTCTATATGATTGCTTGTTTTTAGATTCTCCAATGCCA
The DNA here is from genome assembly GCA_947578425.1 of Eugnorisma glareosa. Lineage (NCBI taxonomy): Eukaryota > Metazoa > Arthropoda > Insecta > Lepidoptera > Noctuidae > Eugnorisma > Eugnorisma glareosa. The sequence goes on along the minus strand of OX387967.1, from coordinate 14,092,041 downwards.
AATAGCCCACACAGTGTGGACACACAGCAAGACAGTAAGTGTACCATGTAATATTAAAATTAGGTATTTCTCATAAATTTTATATGTAAGTAAACTAGCTTTCTGCCCACGACTTTGTTCGTGTAAAATTCGGTTGTCCGCAATGACCACTTTAAATGACCTCCTCATTGTATAAAATTTAGTACTATGGATAGGTCCAGCTGTAGCTCTGTTTCTACCTACCCGAATGAGACCAAACTCCCTTGCAAGTGCACACCAAGGGCCTTCTACCACTGCAACTATGAATGGGTGGCAGTGGGTGGTCATGGAGAAAACGCTGGAGACAATAACAAACACTTTCCTATATATTGATAATATATTGATTTAGCACGAAAAAGTGAAATAAAAATTTAGGAGCATACAATTTAAAATTTCATTAAGGTGCATGTTTCATTGCGATTTTATCTTTTTGTTTATTTTATAGATTCTGCCTCAAGATACGAGTATATTCCCAATAAAAAATTAAGTCTGCAAGATTTTAATGTTGATGGTAAGCTTTTTTCTATCTTTTGACAGGATTACTAAACGCGTCATTCATTGTCGTTGAAATGTCAGTGCAGGTACATTGAGTGACAGTTATGTAATATTCTGTAATTTTGGTTTGATAAATATGTGAACGTGTATTTTATTTAAGTAAGTAAGTGAACGTTTACTAACATAGGTATTATATTAAAATGCTACTTTGTAGCTAATAATCCCAAAACTATTTTATGAGCCAACAAGATATTCGTCGGAAGATTTCATCTGTCAAAATTGAATGAACAATTGAAAATATGAATTTGACTCTTTTACAATGAAATATGGTCTTGGAAACATTAGTAGCAACCTAAGAAATAGTGATAATTCATTATTTCATGTTTTCGAGGCATAAATATTCATATCTAAATAGATTTCAAGTATTTTCAATTCAAGGTTTCCAGCGCAGGATTGGCATTGAAGTGTCAATGCCCAATGCCCAATGCCCAATGCCAAATGCCAAGATCCAGTGGGATCAGGCCGTTTACGTTCAGTCCAGTAGACAGTCTTACTGTGTTGAGGTACATTACGCGGCGACCACTGACACGCGTTGCGTTTACACGGATCCAGTGCCCCTGGCACATGGTGTACGGGGGAGGACACTGGATTGAAAAATAGGAACGTAGTCTATTCCAATCCAGCGCTGGATGCTGGACGCTGTACTGGACCAAGTGCTGCAGCCTTGAGAGTTATTATAAGTGGAGCGATAGGCATTTTTGTGATTTAATCCTTGTTTTATTTATAGATTCTTCCTCAAGATATGAGTATGTAAGCAAACCCAATAAAAAATCAACTCTGCAAGGTTTTCATGTTGATGGTAAGCTTTTTTCTCTTTTGACAGAATTAAGTTCCACCATTTTACAATTCAATATAGGCAGTTCTAAGTTATTGCTTGTTTTTAGATTCTCCAATGCCAAATAGCCCCCCCTGCAGTGTGAACACACAGCGATACAGTAAGTGTCAAACTCATTTTGATGATAAAATTATGAAGTCAATTTTATTATTCTTATCATATTACTGTCTTAATTACAGGTCCAGTATTATCAACACATTCAACACCAAGCCAGCCACTAATACTGACAGAAATCAATTCTTCTCTATGTAAATATGATTACTTTTCAAGTACATAATAATGACTAGCTTATGCTTGCAACTTCCTCTCTACTAGTTAAAGTGGACAGCCAATAGTATAAACACACTAAAACTCAGAGCTCACATAAAAAAAATAAAAAAATATATTAACAAAGATTTAATGTTTCAGCTAAAATTGCAAACTACCTAGGGGAAATCACGTCTGCAATAAAGGAATTACAACTGTCCCAAGGGGAAGTTTTATCAAGATTATCAACCACATCTGCTGCTATACCAGAGCGTTTACCAGAGAATGTATCTTTACCATTAAAATCAGGAACAGATATAATCAGTTTGGAAGTTTGGCTGGAGAACGAAGAAAACAAAGAGCTTTTGGTACTTATTTATTTGCAACTCAAAATTTGTATATAATTTATCGTTAAGTACTGGCAAATTTGTTGCTTACTGGCATACTTACTATAGTGGGTTGTTTTGTGTTTGTTGCAGATAAACTACTTGACCTACATTGGTGGGAACAAAACTGGTCCTATCACAAGAAGAATCCTTGAACGAATATTTGACAAAAACTTAGCTACAAAGTGTAACTGGACAGGAAAAAATAATAAAATTGCTTTAAAAGATTTACAGCTGATTAAAGTAATTATAGGTAAGTTAAGCCTTAATTATGTTTTTTCTAAGAGAGTGATAAGATAAAAAATTAAGTACCTAACTGTAACTATCATACACACTCATAGCCTAGGAAGATCCTGTATTGTGGGTGCCATGGACACACAAAGAGATATGCAAACTCAATATCTGCTCTAATCGGGAATGAACCCGGGTCCTTCAATAACATTTGGATGATTTAAATAAACTGCACACTGGTAGAGTGATCAGGTTACTGTGCGAGTGGTCACAGGTTCGATTCCTGCATTAATATTTGTAAAGACTAATTACTTATTACTTATTTTTGTATTGAAGTGTATTTTTGTATATTTTAGGTGCAGTACGTAAAAACAAGGCTGCAGAGAAAGAAACTGATCATGGAATAACTGAAATTATAGTTAGTTGGTTTAGATTCGCCAAGGACAGGGATGGAGGACGTGAGAGTCGTAGAGCAAGAAGCAATTAATTTTTCTAGTTACTCTGGTGTGTCAGAGAGAACAAAATCCCGCCATCGAAGTGCTATTAAAAATAGTCTTACACGTGAGTTACAAGTTGAGGTTGAACGTATTTCGAATAACTATTTTAGTTTGAGTCCACCCTTAGTTTTGTATAATGTTAATAATGATAGTCCTAGTGAGATTGAAAGTAATTTGGAAAATAATAATGCACCGCTTATATCTCATAACAATAATACAGAAACGAATTTTGCTACATCTCTCATTTCGTGGTCTCATGACCACAATATTTCGCACTCAGCTTTAGATGCTTTGTTAAAAATACTAAAACCTTATCATGCATCATTGCCTAAAGATTCACGGACATTGTTACACACGCCAAAGCAAATTAATGTTAGAGAATGTGATGCCGGCTCTTTCATATATTTCGGACTTTTACCTAATATACTAGAAAGAGCTTCTACTGGGTTAATTGACAATCAAAACTACCCTATAATTGATTTAAAAAAATTAGAAATTAATAGTGATTTATTGACTGTAACTGTTAATGTGGATGGCTTACCCGTACATTCTAGTACAAATTATTCTTTTTGGCCCATTTTATGTATTCTAGATCAGTGTATTAACAAAAAGCCTTTCATTGTCGGGCTTTTCTATGGTGAATCAAAACCAAATAATGTTAATAATTATTTACGACCCTTCGTTGACGAGTGTTTTGAGTTAGAAACAAATGGTATAACCATTCAAGGAAAAAAGTATGCATTTAGATTGAGTTGCATTGTAGCTGATGCACCTGCACGTGCATTTATAAAATCCATTAAATCACACAATTCTCTACATGGTTGTGAAAAATGCACCCAGGAAGGAGTGTACATTGGTAGAACCACATGGCAATACTCACGAAACTTAAATCTTAGAACTGATCTTGACTTTAATAATGTGCACTATGAAGATCACCAGATTGCAAAATCTATTCTTACAGAACTGGAAGTCGGTTTAGTGACACAAGTACCCTTAGACTATATGCACTTAGTGTGTTTAGGTGTAGTAAAAAAATTAATACGTGTTTGGATTGAAAATGGACCAAAAAAGTGTAAGCTTAATTTTTTAAAAGTGACTACAATATCACAAAGGCTATTAGAAATTAAAAAACATTATCCAGCTGAATTTTCTAGACGACCAAGACCTATACAATTATTTAAACATTGGAAGGCTACGGAGTTCCGATCTTTTGTTTTATACCTCGGCCCTGTAGTTTTACTGAACATCTTGTCTAAAAATTTGTATGAACATTTTCTAGCATTACATTGTGCAATATATATTTTATGTAGTGATTTTTTTTCAGTAAGCGAATGGCGCACGTACGCCAATGACTTATTGCATTGTTTTGTCCGTAATGTTCCAACCCTGTATAGTAAAGAACTTCTGGTATATAACTTTCATAATCTTTTACATTTAACAGCAGATACTGAAAAATTTGGTAATCTAGATAACTTCTCTGCTTTTCCCTTTGAAAATTTCATGAGTAAAATTAAACAAATGGTTCGATCTCACAGTCACCCTTTAGAACAGGTTGCAAAAAGGATGGGTGAATTTAAATGTTCAAGTAAATATTCACAAAAGAAAACAGTGATAGTTAGAAAAAAAAGAATTGTAAAAGTAATTTTAGATAATAAATGTATCTTAAGTGTCAATTCTTGCTTTAATACTAAAGAAGGTGATATTGTGGTCATAAAATCTATCAAAGAATTTCCTGAAAGAGGGTCTTACAAATTGGAATGTGATAATTTTTTGGATAAGGTTGATTTTTATACAGTACCAGTAAGAAGTAGTCTGATAGGCATATATAAAGTTAGTCGTACAGAAAAAAAATATATTTCTTCATCAACATTAAATAAGAAGTGTTTGTTGCTACCAAATTTTATTGAAAATGATACTTTTATTTGCATTCCATTTGTAAGTATGACACTTAGTCATTAAAATGTTAACGTACTTACTTTATAGATATTTTTAGTTCTGTTTTTTGTTATTATAGAGAAGTTATTTTTAAGTTTTGTTTTTTTGTTATTCCAAAGAAGTTATTTTTAAGTTTTGTTTCTTCTTCAGCCGTGGTGTAAAATTTGAACTGTACACAAATATACTTATTCAATTACTTAACATAATTTGTATTTCATTTAATTTCAGCTAATTAACTGACAGAAAGTAGGTCAATGCAGACGACACAACGTCCTCTCATGTACTCATCACTTCAAAGTGCAAAAGAGAGACAATACTGTATCGGTGACGTTTGTATGTCGTCGTCTGGGTTGGCCTCGAAATTTTTCAGCCTCAAATATATACTATTCCTAATTGCATATAAGGCCTCGGGGCAAGGGGCTCATTTATTTCAGGCTCCGTCTATACGTATAGGTCGATCGATGCAAAAATCCAATAGGAGTGCCAATCCAGAGGTACAAGCCTTTTTGATAAATGTTTTTTCGCAGGTTTAAACAATATCTTAATCACAATCACATAAGATTCCATTTTACGCTAATTTATTACGTACAATACCAGTCTATGGCATCAGGCAGGGAAAGCTATAACTTTTAAAAATCCTGAGCCTCTAGGCTGGGGCAGCTGCCTCCTCTTGGCGACGCCCAAGACAATATATATATAATACTCAACTAGAATAATTAGTTTTAAACTAGTTCAAGCTTGGCTAATGACGTACCTATTTGGTCCAGTTCAGGGGGGGGCAATTGCACCCATTGCCTCCCCCCCCTAACTGTATCCGCGCCTGCGCCGGCCGCATGCACGTCTCTGCAGATGTACCTTATCTGCTTGAAAATAAGGTTGGTTTTTCAAAACACATCGCTAAAACCAACTTTATTTTGAAGCCACTATGGTTCATGTACAGCGACGGCCGATACGGCCGCGGTACGAGACGCGTCGCTCTGAAACCAGCCATAGAACCAACCAACATACAACCGCTTGCCTACATGTAATATGTATCGTTGGGCCTACCCATAACACGTTGTTTTTGGGCCTTCGTAGGGCAATGCACGTTGGCCCCATCGCAAGTTGGGCCTTCGTAGGCAAATCCACGTAGGCCATCAGTGTTTGGCCCAACCCGCAAACTGCCCGCCAATTGTATGCATTTGCCAACTAACCAGAGGTATGTGGCCCAACTAAATGCCAACAAAAAATGCTACTAGGGCTATAAATCAGTATATATCATAAAATAAGTACTCTAAATGGTATTGCATTATTCAAATATTGTTGTTCTTTGAAATTTTCTATTTAACGCAACAACGACTTGTAATTTTCTATCTGAGTTCCTTTTACTTTGTCAATAACTTACACTCTATTACCCAACTTCCAAATGAACACAATTTCCTTGACTAAACTTCCATTCAACAGCAAAAAACACGGAAAAAACCGGTAAAAAACAACGTCTATTCATCATACTCAATCTAATTCTATTAGTAGCTTATTTAAGTAAAAGTAAACAAGTCTTTGTTGGTCACAAATCGCTACAGCTGAGCATGAGGTCCCATGACCTCATGCTCAGCTGTAGCGATTTGTGACCAACAAAGACTTGTTTACTTTTAATAATTAATGGGTTTAATTCCCAGGTCGGCAAAGGGTTTTTCCATCAGATATTACTACTAATGGGCTCGTATATTTTTCGAGCTATATTTAAACTAACGAAGGTGTACACCTCTGCCTAACTGTTCAGGAAATACACCCGTGATATAATGTTATATCAATAAGGCGTTGATCAGACGATGAACTATTTGCCCGCCGTACAGACGCGCACAATTTGCAACAGTCAAACGATGAAAAATAGACACTGTTCAACCAACGGAAAGGATTAATTTCAGCGGTCATTTCTGTCCTGCTGACAATTTAGTGTATCGTCTGCGTAGGCCCTAAAAGTAAAATTTACCTTATGGAGAGCCCCAGCCTTGTTGTTATATGAGCTGCCTACCCTCACAGTGTAATTGCCGAGATTCTTGTGCGTCACATACGACGTTATGATTTTCCTGGAAACAAAAGAATTAGGTCTTACATAAATTATATAGAACAATGGGGTAGCGAAAGTGCGGATTTTGGGTTGGGATTTAATTGGTGTTGAGTTTGATGGCAATTAAAAATGTTGGTGTAGAATTTGTCTAAATTAAGCTTTTTAATTAACTACAAAATGTGAAGTAATGAGTTCGGAAATCAATGGTAAGGTACTAAAGCTCGATGTTATTTCTTCTTAGCCAGCGTTTAGAAAGTTTTGTAAGTAAAATAAACACCAGTGGTAATCCGGGGGTAACTTACTTGTCGAAAATCGTGGGTTCGGAGCCAAGCAATTACACAAATCGCCACCACTACACTAAAAACGGTGAAGGAAAACCGTGAAAAACTTATATGTGGGTTTGGAATAATATACTGAATAAGTGGTAATCGTTTGTGCGTCGATGTCCCTGAAACCCTGTATTGTTGTTGTTGTGTCTTGTTAAAGATCTAATTTGTGTGCGTATTATTCTTTTTTCATTCTAGATAAACACAGAGATAATAAATGACACAAACAAACATAATAACTCGGAAAACTTTCAACCCACTCACCCATTCTCCACCCACCCACTATTATCGCATTATGTTGTCAGCTTATCATGTCCAAATATAATACTAGGCTTCCATAAATAATAAAGCAGCTATTACTACATCTCCCATTAAGGGTTTACCTTGGACATCACATTCGTATAGCTCCCTTTTTCGAATTTTATCCTACCTATTATTACTTGTCAGGTATGGATCGGAGCCTGGTGAGAAGCCCAGAGGGTTGGCCTTGCAACGATTTGGGTATTAACTTAGGGTTGCCATTTAATGTTTTTTTAGACTATTGTTATTATGCTAACATACATGTAGAGAGTTTAATTTTAAGAATTTTGAAAGTACAATTTGTGAGAGAAGTTTTTCAAATTTTCAATAGTGTTATAGGCTAAGTTATTTGTCGTTATGAATTCAATCAATGAACTCTGGCTATTGCAGTCCATTGCTGGACAAAGGTCTCTCCTTAACTGGTGAATTAATTAGATACTTATTTGAAATTGGAGTTTCTCATTAATTAAAATTAACGAAGTGGTTAATAAATTAACACATTCACGGCGATTTCATTATTTCCTGTGAAACATTAAAAAAAAAATTGAGTCAAACTTATCAACACATTAACCAATGTTTTGAAAATCCCTTCCATTTTCTGCTAACCTAGTACCACAAATAGAACTACAACACAACATCGGCGACCCTACATCGTTTACTTTCCGTATAAAAGGACCACTGCGTATCTTTCCCACATTGTTGGTCCTTCCGAGGATATTAAGGGCCTCTTACATAAACCGACTTGGATATTAGCGGATCCCCACATAAACCCTGATGTTTAGTAACATAGTAAAATAAGATGATTTATGTATCGTCAGACGTTTTTGGCGGTAGTCGGATTATAAGATAGAAAAGGTTTTCTATTTCCGAAAGTTGATGCTTGTTGACAAGCACTTATTCGTTCGATTTGGTTTTGTTCTTTAGTTACGTAGAATTGGGTCGTGATTTCCCGAAGGAACAAACGAGTATGAGGTTGTGCTTTTGAATTTGTTAAGTTTGATTGTAACTTTGTTTTAAAGAGGAATAATCGTTCAACCTTATAATGGATAGGCACCAAATAGGAATGTGACATTTTCAGTTTCATATTTTGTTTGAGCCAAAATAAAAACGCCAAGGCTATTGAATAACTAAACAAATTTTCCTGAATAATAAGAAAAACGAGCCAAACAAATATGAAATTACGAAATTTTACTCAAAAGTTACTTATACCGTGAGACATTTTTTAAAAGGACAAGCGAGAAACTGTTAGAAAAACTGTAAAAATCATTAAAAGGTTCGTTTTTTTACCATTTTCTACTGTGGTGCGTAAATAACCCCTGTATTTTGTGTATGTTTTTATGTTTAATCAAAGGTATTTGAGTCATTTAGAAAAAAATCGGCGTTTATTATTGCATAACAGCTAAGCAATAATCTCATTTACACGTCGGTATGTCTATTAGATTCAATGATATTAATATTTTATTAAACATGGATTTCAGCCGACTAAAAAATAAGATGGCATTTACAGGGTTTTAGGTTAGGAGTATTTATAAAAGTTCATTTCGACGATAGAAATGAGCATAAAATATGTCCTTAAAGTCTCGGTACCCGTTTTCCAAACACACTGTATATGGCAAGGCCTTCTTCATTAAAGTAGGATAATTGTAACAAACCGGTGTTATTAGATATCTTAGTGGATGTGGAATGCTGATTTGCATGTAATTGAAAGTCAAGCTTAATAAATTCGCAAACGGCTACCTTAGCCGTTTGGGTGAAGCCATTGAATTCTGGGTGCGGTTGTGGGTTTGATATATTTACGGAATAAAGCAGTTAAGTAAGTGAAATACAAACTATATGACGGTACCTAGAAGAGGATTAGTGTTTTTTTTTTAATTTATTCTAAAATAAAAATAAATATAATAAATCTCTCGCCGACTGGTCGTCACTTCGCGTGACCAAAGGGCTGGCTCATTCTTTGGCCAACGAATTAGCATCTTTTATTAGTCTTCTGGGTACGTTTCCGGATGCGGAGGAGAACTTTGACGCCTAAGTGTCCTATTGTTGCCATTTTAGATTTATGTAGGTAATTACTTATAATATTACTGTTTTATTTGTAGTTTGTATTTAATGTACATAATAACCTACTTAGATAAAAAATAATAAAGCTTAAAAAAAATTAAAAGTATTTCTAACTATTGTAGTAATGTTTAATAAGGATTTAACAAATACTTATTACGCAACAAAGGAGCCTGTAATATCCATTAACGTTTTTTTTTAAATAGCGAATAAAAGAAAACATTCAAGTTAAAACCTTTTCAGCACATAATAGACGAGGTAGATTTGCAAACATTTGTTTATCATGAGGCAAAAGCAAAAGGCTATACAGCCAACGCAATGCGTAATTTAAATGAGTCAAATATGTTCATCTCGCTCTCTCTTATTGAATTTTGGATGTTAAAGCGAGATAGAAATATAATCCTTGGGGTATTTGCTGAATGAATGAGTATTTGCCATCGACTAAGGGTTTCGTAATCTTGTCTTAATTTAACGTAAACAGTATCCCTAATTTGTGCATTAACAGCTACGATAAACGCTATAATTGGTTGTTTGGTTTCCATTTATTGAAAGTCCTTGAAATAATTGTATGATCATTTGTTGGAATGGTGGGAGGAAGCGTGACTTTAGATTTTATAGTCTCCTAGTCTCTTCGCGAAGCTTCGCCCACCTGGAGGTTGGAAATTATCACACGGAAACTAAGTACTATTGGGATAAAAAGTATCCTATGTACTACGGTCTACCTGTGTGCCTTGAAATCCTTCAGGCGTGAAAAGGTCAAACAGTCAGACTGACGCGCGACGGTCAGACAGAGTTGCTTTCGCATTTTTCTTAGCAATGACTATCTAAATTGAGTTGGCACTGAATTTGACTAGTAGTTAAGCCCCGAAACTTTCATATTTCTAATATTAGTATCGATGGATACAGATATAGAGGTTCTATAGTCTAAACACACTTTCTGAGCTTGAAATATTAAAATTTAAAATAAGACATTTCGATTATTTTTGTTTTCAAGCGACACTGACAGTGTACGGGTTTATAAATAACTGTTTCGACTAGAATGAAGGTTAAAAACATCAGAATAAATATGTATCTATACCATTCATCTATACAAATAAACAAAATTGAAGTGTATGTTTGTAATACCTAAATATCAGCTTCTTACTGAAAGCATATTAAAGTTTTTAAGATACTTATAACAAAAACATTGTGTCTGTCTGTCGGTTTGTCTGTCTGTTTGTTCCAGTTAATCACCGAAACAGCTGGACCGATTTTGACGGGACTTTTACTGGCAGATAGCTGATGTTATAAATGGTCAATGTAATGTGTAATGTAATGGTAAATGGTCTAACATAGGCTACTTTAAAAAAAAAAAAACCTTGAAATTGGTATCAAAATTCGATTCAAAAAGGGAATAATATTTTTATATAATAATTTCACGCGAATGAAGGTCGCGGGCAACAGCTAGTGATGTAATAAATTATATGTCTGGTAAATTTTTCTCCCTCCGAAAATGGTTCTTATGTGTGTGTATCATCAGTGAATTGAGCTAGTATATCTGCAAATAGATGGTACGTACACTTATCTATACTTCTATACTAGTATTATAAAGACGTAAAAGGGCTTGGACGATTTTTGTATGAAGCCACGCTCGCTTGGTCATGCATAGAACCTATATTAATCGATAGCGGGTTTCAATACAAACAAGTTTTGTATGAGGCAAAATGTTCTAAAGTGTCACGTTTCCGACATTATGAGCTATCAAAGTTAAGGCCCATTCACTGATGGCATCTTCAGCTCAACTTCGATTGATATAGGTGGCATGCGTGGCCGCAATTTTGAAAAAACAATTGGTGGAAGTTAGGCCGGCCATTAAATTTAAACGCCTTTGCTTGTATGTATGAGGTAATCTCCGAAACTTAAGAACCAATTCTAAAAATTATTTAACTGGCAGAAAGCTACATTATTCGTGGGTGCTATAGGCTATAACTTACAATATATTTATATCATGCATATAAGCCGAGCTAGCACAATTTTTGCGGACGAGGATCGAAGAGGCGAAGTGTTAGTATTTTAATTAATAAAGTAATGTACACAGGGAATGTTAAAAGCTTTCTCTTGCTATTTTTTAACCCTTTTAGATCTTAAACATTAATTAGGTACCCATCAAACAAAAGGCCTTAGGAACAGACTAGGTATAGGTACGCTCGTTTTTATCACCAGTTCTGTAGTTAGATATTCAGATAGATATACCACAGAGCACGGAAACACGGCGTCATCAGTAAAAAAAAAATTATAAATAAATAAAATCGAATTCATCGACTTTACGGAAATTTGTAACATTTTCAATTAGCCCTATCTCTCTTCTCCGGCGAATTTGGTACTCGTCGCCATAATAATTATGAATTGAAGTAAGTACTGATGACTTTAATTTGTGATATATTTCTATATATAGATCTTTTTAGCTCGACCCGTGGCCCCTCCAGTGGTTATAGCTGTGCATTGGTAGTCAGTCACGAGTCTGAGCCAAAGGATTTTTTAAATATAGTAGATGGATTTTGTCAATGCTTCCTCCTGCAGCGGCCGCCACTATCGTGCTCTATGGTAGGTACATATTTGATTTGTCAAACGGGCTTATTTGCTCAGGTTCGGACTTGCCCTCTAGGCAGGTACAATTCAATTGGCATTAATAACAATGGTACAACCAATTACACAGTTTACATTACCCTTCCTTACGGGTTTGGGTACTCTCTGACGTATTCTCGAGTGGGGTAGTAACAAAATCTCCGAAAAAAAAAATGAGCTTTCAAAATATGAAGTGTACTGTTTTATATGCTAATCTTGCGACAACTGAAAGGAGAAGAGAGAAATAAAACGACCAAATAAAATAGTGAACGTTTCGAAAATAAATACAGCATTTGCTGACGTAATGTTTTTACACCAGCTTAAATTGCGTTTTTACCTATAAAATAAATAAAACAAGAATAAAATCAACGTCAAGATAAATATCAAAATTTTACAAGGCGTGTCAGCAGGGTATAAAGTACCTAGTGCCGGAGTCAGGGTGCCCTAAGTCTTGAGCTCGCTTCGCTTGCTCTGGCATCGAAAACGATTATTTTAGCAGAACTTTTATCGGGGATCAGATCGCTTGCAGTTTTTTTTTCGGAAGCTTTATTATTTCCCTTCTGGAATCTTAGTACCTATAACATAAGTCCTGTAAATTCTCTGGAGGGTAGATAGACAGAGATATACTTTACAGTCCCACACACACATAATGTTTACACAATTAGCAAAATTCAAAAGCAATTTCCTCGTGAAATAACGATTGTAACTATAATATAACACGTCACACGAGTAAATACCTAGTGTGGGTTCTAAAATACTAGGTTCGTAACAACATACAATTACAACCAATAGAGAAGGAGAAGCCGGGTACTACTGGGACTGCCCTCGTATGTTTAAACATAATATAACATGACGCCTGAAATCCCCGAAGGGTTAGGCAGAGGTGTACCTAATAGTACAACCACATTTCACCAGTTATGTTTAAGTCCCATGTAATAGGGGTGAGCCTATTGCCATCAATCGGCCGCTAATCCAGACTTCAAGACTGCTACTGAGAAGTTCCTAATGGAAGAACCCAATAACACTTTTCCCGACCAGGGAATCGAACCCAAGACCTCATGCTCAGCAGTCGCGCTTGCGACCACTAGACCAACGAGGCAGTCGTATGTTTAAGTCCCATGTTGTGCACGACGCACCTTTTTGTAATTTTTATACTTTTTGGTATATTTTGTACAATGTTTCTTTTATATTTCGAATGCTGTATTTTTGATATTTTGTTTTCCATTAAAAAGACCAGTCTACCACCAACCATCACGGCGTTTACTTTCGTATAACAGTCCCCTTTAAAATAGGAAGTCTTGTAAACCAGCAGTGTGGTGATTAGGCTCAGTCCGCTACATCGTGGTCCTTCTACAGCCAGTCTAGCAAATATTGGTGATGGTGCGTACTCGTGCGGGTGCCAAGATGGGGGCTGAAGGGAACGCTGTGGAGAAGGAGCTGGAGCAACCAGGGCCCAGCCATTCACCCGCCGACGCGGCGGCCGCAGTCCAGACCCCTTCCGTCTCAGGCAATCAGACCCCGCCGAGGCCCGTCACTACAATCCAGACTCCGTCGAGACCAGTAAGTAGAACTTCATCTCGTTCTTCTGCTACAATGGTGGCTAGAAAGTTAGCCGCAGAGGCTTTACATGCTCGCCGTATGGCTGAATTAGAGCAGGAGGCCGCAGAGAGGGTCGCCGCAGAGAGGGTCGCCGCAGAGAGGGTCGCCGCAGAGAGGGTCGCCGCAGAGAGGGTCGCCGCAGAGAGGGTCGCCGCAGAGAGGGTCGCCGCGCGAGAGCGCGAGGCAGCGGAGTTGGAACTCCGAGCAGAATTGGCGGCTATAGATGCTGATGCCAGTCATCGTAGTTCGAGAAGCAGTCGTTCGGTCAATGACTGGCTGCAAAAATCGCAAGCTGCTCTGAAAGTTGATCCAGTTGGCCTAGCTGACCCCGTCGAGTTTCATTCAATTATCTCGGTCGCCCCCTCTCGCCTAGCCCCAGCCCCGGTTTCGCCTATAAAACCGGCTGACCTAGCCACAACAGCTACAAATGCTAACATGCATCTCTGTTCCAGCGATTCAGACCGCCTTGTGAAGTCGTTAGGCATTCTCATAGATAATGTTAATAAAGGCGCATGCCACCGTAGGGGTGATAGGGATTTTCCATTGCCGTTTTTCGACGGTAAATCGCATCTAGAATGGCTTTCTTTAAAAAGAGCCTTTCTAGATACGATGGACTCACATTCTGCAGTGGAAAATCTAGCTAGGTTGAACAAAGCATTGAAGGGATGCGCGCGTGAAGCGGTCATGATGCTGCTGGCAACGGCGCGTGAGCCTGATGTCGTGCTGCGCGCGCTTGATACGCGCTTCGGCCGCCCCGAGCTTATAGTGGCTCAGGAGGCAGCTGCAATGCGCACTTTACCGCGCGTCTCCGGTGAAGGTAAAGACCTTGCTATTTTTGCCAGTCGTGTTCGTAATTGTGTGGAAGCGATTCGGCTACTCGACCAGCCTCACTACCTAACATCGCCAGAGCTGATTCAATCGGTTATTTCTAAAGTCCCCGCACTGTTACGAGCACAATGGGTGGCCTACGCCAGCAGTCACGCGGCCAGTGGTCTACCCATGCTCGACATGTTCGCCGATTTCCTGGCCAACATAGTCGAGCTTCAGTCTAGATTCGGTCTCCTCCCTGAATCGGCTGGCGCACCGAGTTCGACTTCCGCTGCCAATAGCCGATTCAGGGATAAGGTGCACGCAGTCGTTGATGGAGAGAAATCTCGGTCAAAATCTAAAAATAGTTCATCCACGACTGTTTCAGGCAAAATTCATTGTGTTTTATGTCAACAACAGCATTCATTGACGCAATGTGACAAATTTCTTTCCTTGTCAGTAGATGACAAGTGGCGTTTTATAAAAAAGAAAAGAATTTGTCACAGGTGCCTCAAAGAAGGTTGGCATAGGCTAAGTTCGTGTTCAGCAAAAAGTTTGTGTGACATTGGCGATTGTAAATTCCGCCATCATAGGTTGTTGCACAGTGCTAGTGAGCGCGCAGCCGCAGCTCACGTAGGCTTAGAAGAGGACGACGATACTGCGCCGTCCACGCTGAGCTCCGCCCCGTGCGCGTCGAGCTCCGTACCTATAGTTTCTCTTGCTGAAGGGAAAGAAATCCTGTCCCACGCGTCAACTTCTTTTTCAGCTGAAAGTCCGGCGCAATCGCTGAGTCTTCGCCCGTTACTGAAAGTTGTTGCTGTAACTGTGTCTGGTCCGTCTGGTAGTGTCGATACTTATGCCTTATTGGACGACGGGTCGACCGCTACTTTTATTGATGCGGAGGTTGCTGCTAAGATAGGTGTTAAGGGGCCAGAAGGACGCGTTCACGTAGATTGCATAGGGGGCCTTAATAAGAACGCACTGGTGCGTTACGTCGACTTCTACATCAAGGGTCGTCACGCGAAAGATAGTCACCTTATTCGTAGGGCTAGATCTATTGGCAGTCTAGGGGTGTCGTCTCAGTTTGTCAACAGGGACGCCGTCACGAAATACCCATATCTTGCGGATCTTGCAGATGAGTTGTGTTACGGTAATATTCAGCCAATGCTCATCATTGGCATTGACAACTGGCATCTCACCGTATCTAGGGCCACACGTAAGGGGTCTAAGTCACAACCTGTCGCGATTCGTACTGCGCTTGGTTGGGTATTATTCGGTTTCGGTTGTAGTTCAACTACTCAGGTTGATGTTGTTAGCCACGCCACATTGTTTGAATCCGCGACTGTAGCCCACAGCGACCGTTCCGAATTAGAGCAGCTTATTAAGGAGCAGTACAAACTCGAGTCTATAGGTATTTCGAAACGTGAGGCGCGCAATGCTGATGACGAACGTGCTGATCAGATTATTGAGCGCACAGCACGCCGCCTGCCCAGTGGTCGTTTTGAAGTAGGTCTGATCTGGAAGTCTGACGTTTTATCGGTACCTAATAGTTACAACCTCGCCTTATCTAGGTTTTTAGGCTTGGAGAAGAAGTTGTGTAGGGATGGTGCCTACGCGGAGCGGTATCGTGCCAACGTTCTCGATATGGTTGGGAAGGGCTACGCCGAGCTGTGTCCAGAGACACCCACAGGGCCACGTATTTGGTACCTGCCTCACTTCGGCGTGGTCAACCCAAACAAGCCTAATAAGCTGCGGGTTGTGCACGATGCCGCTGCCAAATCCAAGGGCGTCTCACTAAACTCGTTGTTGTTACCGGGCCCTGACCTGCTTGTGCCACTACTCGGCGTTCTTTTTCGATTTAGAGAAGGCAAAATTGGGTTGACCGCGGACATTCGGGAAATGTTTCCGCAAATTAAAATTCGCGTTGAAGACCGCGACGCGCAGAGGTTTTTGTGGCGCGATAATCCACGCGAACCGCTGCGCGTTTACCGGATGTCGTCGATGATGTTCGGTGCCGCTTCTAGTCCCTTTACGGCAATTTACATTAAAAATAAAAATGCGGCCGAGCATCAGACACAATACCCGGACGCAGCACGTGCAATCATTTGCGACCATTATATGGACGATTGCATCTGCAGCCTTGACAGTGTGGATGAAGCAGCAAAACTGGCCGCTGATATTCACGCTGTCCACAAAAACGGGGGTTTTGAAATGCGTGGCTGGGCCTCCAACAGTGCCTCGGCTCTGACGTTGTTACCGAAGGAGACATTGCTGGAGGTGCCGGTGACTTCACCCGTGGACCTGGGCCACCTGGCCACTCCTGTGAGGACGCTTGGCCTTATTTGGCAGCCCACTACAGACTGTGTCGGTTTCAATATTGGATTAAAAAAGGATGGGCTGCCAAAAAAGCTTACCAAGCGGGTGGTTTTGGCCCACGTGATGCGAGTTTTCGACCCCCTCGGAATTATTGCGCCTCTAGTAGTGACCGGTCGCATCATGTTTCAAAATGCGTGGCGCAAGGGTCTCGAGTGGGATGAAGAACTTTCACAGCAGGACAGTGCAGCGTGGAGGCTATGGTTTCAGGATTTGTTTGGGGTTGCCGAATTGCAGATCCCACGCTGCTACTGCCTAGCCGACTATGAAGTGAATCATTGCGAGCTTCATGTTTTTTCTGACGCCAGCGAGTCTGCCTTTGCTACGGTGGCTTACTGGCGGTTCGTACTTAAGGATGGAGGAGTCAAGCTCGCACTGGTTTGCAGCAAGGTCCGTGTAGCTCCTTTAAAGCCGGTGTCGATTCCGCGGTTGGAGCTGCAGGGAGCGTTGATCGCCGCGCGCCTCGCTTCAACAATCTGCAATTCTCATCGTTTGAGACCCGTCAGGCAAGTTTTTTGGTGTGATTCAATGACGGTGTTGAGTTGGTTACGAAGCGAGGCCCGCTCATTCAAACCTTTTGTTTCGCATAGAGTCGGCGAGATCCTGGAGTTAACGAGTGCCAGTGATTGGCGGTGGGTGCCTAGCGAGTTGAACGTCGCTGACGATGCAACCCGGTTAAAACGCACTACGTTATCCCTAGAGTCTCGCTGGATCACTGGTCCAGAATTCTTGCTTTCTTCTGACTGGCCTAGTGAGCCTAGTTCCTTCCCAACCGTAAATGAAGAGAGTAGGAATCCGGCATATACCACAGCAGTTTACCTCATCGGTAGCGTAGAGAGGCATGTGCCAGTCTCAGCTGATCCCAAGCGGTTTAGCTCTTGGCTGAGATTGGTACGTGCAACTTATAAAGCTCATAAATATATAACTCTTATAAGACTCCATTCATTATCACGTAGGGGGCTTCAGGTAGATAATTTAGTGCGTGAGCAAGGGCGGATACTAACCTTTTCTTTTCAGCCTTCAAGCTCTTTTGGCTCTCCACATTCAGCGCATGAGACAGCTGCCGATATGCGCCTGGCCGAGACGCACATTTTACTCCGGGCACAGCTGGACTCATTTCCTGTTGAGATGATGTGTTTGAGCAGTCTCCCTCCCTTGCCCATACCTCGCACCAGTCGGCTGTTCCGACTGTCACTGATTGTGGATGAAGACGGCCTCATACGCCTATCCAGCCGTATCGCCGCAGCCTCGGGAGTGCCTGAAGCCACAAAAAACCCCATCATCCTCGATGGGAAGCACCCTGCCGTCCAGCTACTAGTAGACCACCACCACCGCCGAGCCGCCCATGCCAACACAGAGACCGTGGTCAACGAGCTTCGTCAGAGCTTCTACTTGCTCGGCTTAAGAAACGTCGTCCGCTCCGTTGCCTTCCGTTGTCAGCTATGCCGCATTCGCCGAGCTGAGAAATTCCAGCCGCCTACAGGGAATTTACCGGAGGCACGTTTAGCTCACCACAAGCGCCCCTTTACATTCACTGGGCTAGACTACTTTGGACCAGTTCAAGTGACTATTGGCCGAAGACGGGAGAAGAGATGGGTCGCTTTGTACACGTGCCTAGTCGTCCGCGCCATCCACTTGGACGTTGTTGGAAGCTTGTCGACAGATTCTGCTGTAATGAGTCTTCGGCGCTTCGTGGCTCGCAGAGGAACGCCTTCTGAGATTTGGTCTGACAATGGCACCGCATTCATCGGGGCAAGAAGAGAACTCCGTGCACTCTACGGGGACGCAGCCATAGAATATGCTGCAACGGAGAAAATTAGTTGGCGCTTCATTCCTCCATCGGCTCCATTTATGGGTGGAGTATGGGAGCGACTGGTGAGAAGTGTGAAGACAGCACTCCGAGCGACCCTCACCGAACGTGCTCCGACAGAAGAAGTTCTCCGAACCGTACTCGCAGAAGCAGAAGGGCTAATCAACTCCCGCCCCCTGACGCACGTTTCGGTAGAGCCCGGCAGCGAAGAGGCGCTCACCCCAAATCATTTCCTCCTTGCAGCTTCATCGGGGCGTCCCGTTCCAGCAACCTTGACGGACCGTGATCTGGTGTCGAGAAGCGGTTGGCGCAAAGCGGTCAGACTGGCGGACCACTTCTGGCAGCGCTGGGTTAAAGAGTACTTGCCGAATCTCATTCCCAGACCCAGGCAAGGCGACGTTCCAGAGTTGGCTGTGGGCGATCTGGTCCTGGTGGCTGACGGCAACCTACCGAGGGGCTCCTGGCCGAGAGGGCGCATCTCAGCGACTTACCCGGGCCGCGATGGGGTGATCCGAGTGGCGGAAGTCAGGACTGCAGCGGGCACACTGAAGAGGCCCTTGAGGAAGCTGCTCAAGCTGAGTGCTTAACTTTGGGGGGAAGGAATGTGCACGACGCACCTTTTTGTAATTTTTATACTTTTTGGTATATTTTGTACAATGTTTCTTTTATATTTCGAATGCTGTATTTTTGATATTTTGTTTTCCATTAAAAAGACCAGTCTACCACCAACCATCACGGCGTTTACTTTCGTATAACAGTCCCCTTTAAAATAGGAAGTCTTGTAAACCAGCAGTGTGGTGATTAGGCTCAGTCCGCTACACATGTACTTAATATTTCAAAAGTTACGAAGTGTATACATGTTGGTGCTCGTAACTGTACACTCACCCTCATTTTACGAGATAAGTGTCATGTAACCGGGGGTCAGCCTATTGCAATAAACCCGGCACGATTCGAAACTCCGATATCACTTTGCCCTTTGCCCTTTGCACTCCGTCATTTAATTTACGAATTTCCATAAACTAAAACCCACAGATTATCTTACGGCTATAGATATGGCCGGCAGACACATTCTGGAATCCTAGTATACCATAATAGCTGGCAAGGAATCCCTGAAGGGATGTCAGGGGTACAGTAGCAGTGGCAGGCCTAGGGGCTAACAATAACCAAGTCAACAAGGCAAGCAGGCTGGTCAGAAACTCAAAGCAAACTTTGGCAAGACAAACTTGTAGGCTTGAATGAAAGTACCATCACTAAGTACGCCCTCATTTTGCTAGATATTTAAGTGCCATGTACCAGGGGGTCATAAACCGGGCGCAATTTCAAACTCCGAAATCACTTTGCCCTTTGCACTCCGCCATTTAATTTATGAATTTCAATCCACTAAAACATCGACGTCGTACTGACCTTTGCTCAAATAATTACACCGAAGTGAACCAGATGCGTTCCAAACCAATATTTAATTAACATTTCCCATCCAATCTGACGGTAGCTATTTCATGAGAAACAGGGCAATATTAAGGATAGTGGATTTCCTCAAATTTCATTTACTCGGATAAAATCTACCCTATATTTCTTAAGCTATATTTGCCAAAGATTAATGGTTAAAATGACGCACCTAAGTCCAACGGAATGGAAATATATCTCAAATTATGGCTCACAAATAAATAAGTACTCAATTTTATTGCAACAAGCACTAAAGTCGCAGAATATCAAGGTCGATTGAAAATGTTAGATCTTGCTGTATTTTGCCAAAGATTTCACTACAACTTTCAGGCTCTATTACTGGTCTCTGGCGACTTGGGTACTTGCTGCCATAGTATGAAGTAAATAACTAATTCTAAGCTACTATTTTAGATAATCAATTGTGTTCGTCTTACAACCATGGAATATTTCGACAGTTTATGAGCGATAGAAGTAAATTACATGAACATTGAAAATTGTATTAGAATTGCCAATACAATACAATACCTGTCAGTAATTAACTCAGCTACATAAAAGAGATTAGAGATCATTAACTGGTACTGATAACGATATTGTGGTTTAAGATGAATTTATGGCTGAAAATAATGTTAAGATAGACAATAAGCTCTTATTACGTTTCGAGTTACTTGAAATCATTGTTTTGTTGTCTGAGTTTCACAGTGTGTTCTCTCCATCGATAAATAAATAACTAGATAGACTAGATTATAAACAGTGGAAGACAAAACCTACCAATTTTGTAATGAACCGCACTTTAATTTGCTAGTAGAGGGGCTAGACACAGTGGCCTTCTTCTATCAGAGTTAAAAATGATGGATAAGTCAAGAATGTATCGTGTATATGGAACTGACGTCAGGTACGGAAAAACCTATTACAAACCAATTAAATGCCAATACACATATTCTGATATACTCCAAGGCATTAGTGATCGCCTGGTAGCTGTCACCATTGAAGTGATGGTGATTCTTTGGTTCCGAATTAAACAAAAATAATAGAAAAAGAAATAAAAAGAAAAAAAAAAAAATGTACCTAATTGATAAATATAAAGCCAAATACATAATTGGGAAAAGGCTAGGCAGATGATGATGATTATGAATAGAAAAAGAAATAAAAGATACTTACGAATCAAAGCATTTGGACAGGGTCAGTAGCCAGTATTTGTTGAGTACGACGGCGCTGCAGAAGTAGGTGCCGTTGTTGCTTAGAGAGGCAGCGTACGGGTGTGCGTACACCTGTGTCACGGTTGCGCCAATCCTCTCCATACTATCGTACAAGTCATGGTCGCCTGGTAGAAATAAGATTATATTAGTGAGTTTTGTTTTGTACTGCCAGATTGCCTCAAAATTTTGTCGGAAAAAAACGCCTATTGATAGATATAGATATACACATTTTATAGTATTTTCTATAGACGATTCTGTTTACAGTCTCCATTTGCATACTTCGCTAATTTATACAATTATCATTCTCTATTATAAACTATGATTAGTAGAAACCAGGGCCAAACTTATCGCGGTTGAAATTAATGTTAATAATTACCGAAATGTTCTAGCTAGATTAGATTATCGGTTGAAGTCAAAGTTATATGCATCACTTTTCATGGTCGTTATTCTAAGTGTTACCATTGTAGAAGGAGGTTGAAGTCAAAGTTAAATGGATCACTTTTCGTGGTCGTTATGCTAAGTGTTACCATTGTAGAAGAAATTAAAATAAAGACGTGATCTTATTTCTATAACGTAAGTTAAAACTATTCTTTAAATTCAAATCTTTCAATGTTAGCTATTTATTGATATGGGCTCCTGGTACCTTTTAAAAACTCGACTCCAAAGTACCCAACTATTTTGGGTGGTGTTTGGGTCCTGCTAATCGTTTGATGATAATTCCAAATGGCTAAATTCGATGTTAACTACCTACTACTTCGGTGTAAACTACTAAAACTATTGCAATTTAACCCTTTATTGTGGTCAATGACATTTTGCCCAACACCTATTTCATTATAAAACAACCGTGATATAATTTCAGCCGCATCTGTTTTAACAGCTCTAGCAAAACTAACCCTTATAACAATAGTACAAGATTTATAGTTGCTTGAATTTTGTTCCATAATATGCGATGAGATAATCGGGCTCGGCAGGTAGCGCTCCAGAGATTTATGAAGAGGAACATTAAAAAAATAGGTCGTTTATAAAAGGACCGTATCTATGGTTGGGGGAGGGTATTAATACCTATGGGCCTACCTACGTTTTTTCATCATATTTTCATGCGGTATTTTTAGATTTATTGTGACGCGGCTTTGACTAAAATAATTTAAATATCCAGTATGCCAAGTTAACTTCATCTGTGCCCTGCACTTAGACAACGCAGGCTTCATAAATTGTATAGTAGTTTGTCTGTTTTTCTGAATGCAATGTCTACCCTAAATATATTATTTGTGCGGGAATATAACATCGCACATCATGATTTGGCATAAGGTACTCGAAGGCCAGTTCAGATTATGATGCAACGTCGAAAGCAACAAAAAAATATTACCGAAAAAAAAACTGTACCTACCAAAAGATCATACAACAGAAGAGTTTAAAAGTACGAAAACTAGTCAGGTAATCTAGAAACATGCACATACTGTCACAATTGAGTAAGTTTCACAATGTTTTCCTATTTAATCCAAAGGTTGATTGGTGTGAATGGCTTGTGGTTGTGGCATTAATTCCGTATATGATTGTAGGTACATGAAGCATAAATAAATAAATACCTGACAAATAAAATAATATCCTACATTTTATTTGACGTGAAGAGACCCGCACTATACAACTACTTACATTGCACCCGCTGACCCGCATTTAGAGTAAAATACAAACGAAACACAAAACATTTTTCTCCCTACTCGACTAAATAGCTGCGTCGTTGGTCTAGCTTTTGCATTCTGTTGCTGAGCCATGAGGTCTTGGGTTTGATTCCTATGTTAGGCACAGTGTTAGTGAGTTTTTCACCAGAAATCTCTTACTAGTAGGGAGTTAGAATTTATGACCGGTTAATGGCAATAGGATCGCCCCATATTTCATGGGACATAAACTTAACTGCGAATTTTGGGTGTACTAAGGTTACACCTCTGCCTAATCCTTCAGCAATTACAGGCGTGATGTTTCGTGGTAATTGAACGAAAATGTTTTTAATAGGACTTTTACAAGTAACTTGCCCGAGACAGATTTATGTATATTATTGTTCGATAGCCGGACAAAGTTACACAATAACTGAAACCTAAAACTAGGTACATTAATTCTTATGAGTTACATGTTACATGCCTTACCCAATCGTTCAACAAGGCCTTGAAACTTACGACCTTCTACTGTTACTACAGTCTTAGTACTTCAGACCAGAACTATGTTCTATACAGGAGGCCTCTTTTCATTAATTGATGAAACTTCACAGACGTTACTTACTGGTCATGACTGTGTAGAATTGCTACTGATAGAAAAAAAAGAAAAACAAAAGTAACAACCCAAAACACAGAAAATTGAAAAATAACTTTAGCTTCAAAAGCCGGTGACAAAAACACCAAATCAATCAAACAAAGGTCAAGCTTCAGAAGCCGGTGACAAAAACACCAAATGAATCAAACAAAGGTCAAGCTTCGAAGTCGGTGACCTTTGATTGATTTTGTGTTTTTGTCACCGACTTCTGAAGCTTGATCTTTGTTTGATTGATTTGGTGTTTTTGTCACCGGCTTCTGAAGCTAAAGTTATTTTTCACTTTTTTGTGTTTTGGTTTTTTATTTTTGTTTTTCTTATATTGTTTTTTTTGAAGCCAGTTTTATTTTTTGCAAAAAAGTTTTTATTTTTCCATTTTTATTTGTTCCGATGTCGCCATTAATTTATTTTACATGATTAAATACGCGTCTAAATGACAACAACAGTTGTTTTATTAAAATGATTAATACTTCTAGATTCTAGCACTCACTCTGTTGTCTCTAGAGAAATCAACTATCGATATTAACAAGTCGCATTATCTATACATTATTCTAGAACAAGAAATCACCTAACTCCTAACCGTTAAAGAGTTGTACCTTCCTTCATCAGCTCAGCGTCATGAGATGATGATGACCATACGCAAATGTCTCAATAGCTTTAGAAAAAAAAATACTAACATTTATGTCGTGGCTATTGTGTTGTGTATACAATACTGGTCTGCTGCATCCGGTAAGACTGGAAGCCGACCACAAAATAGTTGGGAAAATGAGGCAGATGATGAACAATACATGTCATGGTAATGGGCTTATCCCCAATAAATGGAAATCTGGGTGTATTGTACACATCTGCGTACCCCCTCAGAGCATATAGGCGTGATGTTACGTCATGATGTTGTATAAACAATAAACATCCAAGCGATTGCAGCAATCACGACAGATTTGCCGTCTATTTTTGAAGAGTTCCATAGTATATCTCCGAATATCAGCATCAAATCTTCACCAAATATGAATGGACCTCAGAAGTATAATCTTTCAAATAAAAAAAGAATTTTGAGAATGGGTCCACAAATGGGGCAGAAATCAGGTAACATTCATAAAAACAAAAAAAAATATACACACGCACATATAACCTCCTCCTTTTTTTGAAGTCTGTTAAAAATTAAGAAAATTAAAGATTTTATAAAACCACTAGTAACTATGCGACATGAGGACTTCGATCAGCTGCTTACGTAGAATAAATGAGTCACACACATTTGCGGTTATAGCTAATAGAGGAAGGGTATCAATCACCTTACTTGTTTGTGAAGCTTCGCCAAAAAAAATTAAAGGATCCATGCTATAAAATACCACAGTTTTTAGCCATAGTAGCTCTTAAATGATAAGATACGTGCTGCCTCTGCATTTTCTTGTGCACCCTGCTAGTAACGAAATATCTCTCTCTCTCTGGCTAGCCTTTTCCAAATATGTTGGGTTCGGCTTGCAGTCTCACCGGATGCAACTGAATACGAATATTTAATTAAAACCGACTGCCTATCTGACCTCCACAACCACCTACCACCACCACCACCACCACCAGTTTAGTACCACCTACTGGATAATACGAAAACTCCTTGGTAAAAGTGGATGTCAGACTTCTCGGGCCACCGATTACCTCTAACGACTGTCAAAGATATACAAAGAATATCGAACGCTAAAATCTCATTTCAATTTCCCGGTCTATATCTCTATTAACGCCTAAAATTGCATCTGACTCCAACCTAACCTAAAATAATATATTTGCCTTACCACTATCGCTCCCGCCAGCCTCAACTGTTAGTCTAAGGATTTCGCAGCTCGAGAGTTATGATAATCGATGAGTTTCAACTTCATCTTAGACTTAGAGGGTCTTCTATCTGTTAGCGCAGTCGGAGTTAGGCCAAACAACTATCAGATTTGATAAGACTGGAACTATAACACGAAATTTATACAGGTTTTAGATTAGTCTAGGCGAATCAAGGTGACTAGAGCAACTTGGTCGCTTTAATTATTGTATTTGGTTGACTAAGAACAGCAACTGAGGAATGTGACCTAGAGGTGATACACAATAAAGACGTACCTATACGTCCTATAACTGTCTCGTAGACCATGGCCAACGCTCAGGAAGCAGTTCCCATATTACAGAATAGATAGATAACATATACTTTATTGTACGTCAAAATTGATACACAGTTATTTGACATTATTGCTAATTCCATGGGTACAACGGCGCGGCGGTCTTATCGCTGATAGCGATATCTTCCAGACATCCTTTTGATGGACTTAACGAAATTTAAATAAAAAGAGGGGAAGTCAGTGGTGCACTGCTAATAAATAAGGTACATAAACAATACAATCATCGGCAAGTTAGTTTAAACTTCCGGTAAATTATGTAATTCTATGCGCAAGGCTCTACTAATTAGACTTACTGCTCATTAGACGTTTCACGCAATTGGACATTTTGCTACTTAGACCTTATGATCAGGACGGCAAACAATGTAGTTAATGAAGTATCTGTCAGTGTCCGCAGCCGGCCCGCAATCTGTTTGTGCATGTTTGGTCCCACCTTCGATAAAACGAAGTGGGTTGTCTCTAGCAGTGCCAACATTAAAACATTTTATAAATGCTTCCATAGACTTTAGTTGACAATAAACATGTCTAGAACATGAATTCAGGATTTCACGCTATCTCTTTCCGATCAAACCTTTCAATCACTCCATTATCCGTAATTAAACAAACCTTATCCAGAAAATCACAGTTCAAATCTGTTCGTCACATCTACAGTAGCTAAATGTGCCTTTGGTACCAGGCGCCCATATTCACATAGGAGTGGATTGGGCACCTAAATAGATTACTCGTGTACCAGTTGCCTACGGTTGTGTGGAGCAATGAGCGTTCACATAATGGTTAACAGAGAATGATTGAGCGAATTTTCGGTTTCATCTGAGGATAATTAAACAGTAATAAATGGTCAAAGGACTGAAACAGTATTGAAATAAAAAGATTAAGTTTTGATTTTGAGCAGTTTTGAGTATCCTACTTGAAGGACCAATGAAAAAACCACGTGATAAAAATGACGTTCAAACAATCACAGTGAGTGTATTCAACGACGAAATAAACGTTTAAAACATTTTTTTGTAAGTCCAAACAAATTCACTTTGGTATCAAACATTTTACACTCCGCCTCCGAAAGCTACAAACTCGCGCAAAAAACAACACTTCATCACTGTTTAACAATTTCATTTAGTCTATTACATTTACACCGAATCATAAAAAATACGCGGGTCGCAGAACACAAAAGCAGTAGTTTTCTTAACTCCACATTAAACGCGGTCGCAACAGCTGTTCGTAAAACCGAAAACTCCCGAGTACATTGTTTGATAAACGCTTCGGATTCTCCCTAAAGTGGGAAAACCGAGCAAATAAGTGGCGAAATTCATCTCGGAATCTTTCCTTAATAGGTCATAGGCTACATATAAAAAGTACCCATTGGTGATTTTCCTTAAATAGCGAGAGCGAAGCCGCGAGCAAAAAAAAAGCTAGTCGTTTATAAAAACTGAAACAAAGAACCTTACTACTTTAACTACTACTACTTTAGCTATTACAATTTTAACTTAAACCAGAAAGTATTTCCTCCAAGAATCTGTTTCCAAAAGAAAATACTTCAAGATAAATCTGGTCTTCATTTAAGCTATCAATAAAGATCTGTTCAAACTTGAAGCAAAAAAAGAGAGTAATTTTAAAAGTTAACCCTTTAAGACGAGCATCGTCTTCAGTTCTATCCATCAATCAAAATGAGTCGTTTTAAATGTTTTAAACTAGAGCATTGTGAGTACTTGTCAGTCTTTAGAAAGTTTTAGACTACCTTACAAGACTGAAGTTCTCTTTGAAGAATGAGTTCTGTCAGCCGTTTATAATGAACTAGCTGTTGCCCCCGGCTTCGCTCGCGTTTTGGTCGGCAATTATCCCACGGGCACGTTTTAAATATAGCCTATGACACTTGGGGATAATGTAGCTTCCTTTTAGTGAAAGAATTTTCAAAATCGGTTCAGTAAATCCAAAGATTACCCCCTACAACCTTTACCTCTTTATAATATTAGTATAGTTATACGGTAAGGCACCGCAACCAAAAAAAGCGCAAAAAATATTGACCGAGATTCACTCCTCTGTGCTTGAAGTAACATTTATAAAATGCTAGCTGTTACCCGCGACTTCGTTCGCGAGGATATTTCGATGTGAAAGTGGGAGAAAAATAAGTAGCGTATGTGCGAATAGCATAAATCCGTTCAGCAATAAACATCCATCCATACATCTAAACGTTCGCATTTATAACAGTAGTAAGATTAACAAAAAAGCTCATTTGTACAGATCCGTAGGGGTAGGGTTGTACAATACGAATAAAACTTAAGTCAAGATAGACCCCAAAACATTGAATCCCGTCCGACACATGCAACTAACTTCAACAAAGAAACTGAACAAAAATGAGGCGACGTTATAATCTAGTGTTTGTTTTCACAATATGTAATGGTATCGCAAACTCTCTACGACATTGTGAAGCTAAACATGCACGTTACCTGAGTTATCACAATTTATTTGGTGTCGGCGCAGCATGTTTTCTTCTTCCATACTTCTCTATTACTCGGTTTCTCAGCAGTCACCTCCTTTCTAGCCATATCATCCTTCAACAACAACAGCCCATCCATCGTTTTGTTTAGCTTTCCTCTACTCCACAGCCATCCACAACATTCATATCCAAAACTTAGTTTGTGATAGCACTATTAGATTAGGTCTTATGGATTTATTTATAAATATGATCTTGCTTCTTTTGGAAGATGTATGAGGTAGATTACGGCACACTCATTATCCTGCTGCCCTTATCCCAATTTATTTGGGGTCAGCGCAGCATGTCTTCTTCTTCCATACTTCTCTATTACTCGACATTTTAGCAGTCACTTCATTTCTAGCCATATCCTCCTTCACACAGTCGATCTATCGTTGTTCTCGTATTCCTCTACTCTACCCATCCACATTCATACTCAAAACATTCCTCACTACATTATCCTCATTCCTCCGCATCACATGTGCATACCACGACAACCGATTACCACCCAACTTTTCGACTGAAAAGTTGGGTGGTAATCGGTTGTCGTCGTCGTCGTCGGTGGTTGTCGTCGTAGTGGCGCCAGTGACTACCGGCGCCACTTTCTGATTCTCTTATGTACTCATTCTTTATTTTATCCATTCACACTATACTCTGAATGTAGCACGTATATGTGGACTAAACGTAACACAAGTATGACCGATTTTAAAATTGAAAGTATTCGTTTCGTACATAACAATTTGCATTACCTTTACGTCATCCATCCGTGTTGGGCCTCTAGTCCTAACATTTACATTACGTCACGTAATTTAGCAGTGACATTTCAACAATGCTTATGCTTACGTTTTTCTTGCTTTTTCAGTTTTTTTTTTCCTTAAAACACAGGCAAATTGAAACCAATAATAGACCTCTTTCTCACAGTAATTGAAGGGTTAGGCAAAGGTGTTCCCAATAATACATCCACATTTCGCCAGTTATGTTGAAGTCCCATGTAATAGAGAACGAGCCTATTGCCATCAACCGCGCACAAACACTCCGTGGCTGCTACTAAGAATTATTTATGCAAAAGCTCACTTTAATCGAACTTAGGACCTCAAGCTCAGCAGATATGCGATTGTTGGCATCGTGCGATCTAATGTGGTGGTTTCAAAATGTTGGCGTCGTGCTACCGATTACTTTAAAGTACTTAGTCATAATGCGAAAGTAGGTATCGAGCTACGAAATCGTTGCGCTTGCGACCATTGGACCAAGGAGGTAGACAGCTACTCCAATCTTACTGTAAAATGGAATAGTCGCTAAGCTGAAATGGGATGGTCTGGCCACGGCTGCCGTATATCCCCGATTTACTGTCAAAATACCCACAACTTCTGCAGTCGCGCCCACTTTACTCAGTTGTGACCAGTTGAGCAACGAAGTATGACTGTTTTCCACAGTAAAATTATTTATTTCTTTCTGTACATTAAGTAATTTATAATTTTATCGGTTTCAGTTTACAAAGCCACTTTTCAGAAATACCATTGCCAAAACTACAGGACCTGTGGTGTGTAGTGTCAAGATGACGCTGGTACGTGGTACCACGGTGGCGTACCACGTACCAGCGTCATCTCATTCGAGAGTGTGAATGAAATGCCGCTAGACGACTTCTATAGCTCCGTCTCTTGCACACACTGGTGTGACATTAAAATAATACTGCTTTACGACGTCATGGTAACCCCCCAGGTGCTTTAACTTTGGGCTCGTTAGCAAAAAAGTGTAACATTGGTTTACAACTTTTTTTTACTCGCCTGTTTTTTACCTTATTATCTTCAATTTCTTTTTTTATTTAAAAAAAACGTCGACATACCCGAGGACCCGTGATCGTCTTCTTCGAACAGCTTTCCATATACTCCAAAAGAACACAGGACGAACAGTAACACCCACATATTCATAGCTACTGTTTCACAATTCAACGAAAACAGAAAAGGAAAACTAAAGGTTATAACTTTGTTTCGATTAGGCAATGTGTTTGTAGACCTACGACGCGATAGAACCGGTAGTAAACGTAACATCACGCAAGTAATCCAAAAAGGGTCAGGCAGAGGTGTACCCTACAGACAAGCCATATTTCATCAATAATGTCATGATCCACTAAACCATAAACCAGACTGCGTGACTGCTACTGAGAAATTCCTGAGAGAAAAAACGGGACAAATACGAGGTCGATTCGCGTGGAGAGGGTTCCGTACGTTATCATCATTCGCTTGCCCCTGTCCCAATAGGGAATATGCATGTAAATTTTTTATCACTTAAATCATTAATATGCATTACTATCAACCCAAGAAAATAATTAAAAGTTAATTTCAACTACAGCTTCTCGCACAAAAAATATATTAAACTCCTGCAATTTTCTACGATAGTTCAAACGTCCATGACTATCGCGGCCATTCATGTCAGGACTTTGATGTCACTTACCTCTATCTGCGTTGTTTAAATCTAATTTTTTGCCCTTACTAGATTAGTATTACTAAAATGTAAGTGCTTTATTTAAGCAAAAATTGCAATAACAATAATATAGTAAAATCTTAGTGAAACTTTAAGTACTTTTCAATTAAAAGAGTTTCTTTGACACATGGATTTTGACGTCACTACCGGAATCGATGCGTTTTGTGT
This sequence comes from Eugnorisma glareosa, assembly GCA_947578425.1. Lineage (NCBI taxonomy): Eukaryota > Metazoa > Arthropoda > Insecta > Lepidoptera > Noctuidae > Eugnorisma > Eugnorisma glareosa. Next base: position 14,061,211 of record OX387967.1, on the reverse strand, counting down.
TTGCGTTCCGTTTCACCAAAAACACACTAATAAAATTGTAAAATAAGTTTTGTATTAGAGAATTAAACAAGTGTACCACGATGTTTTTATGGTCCAATACGAGGCATTTTAAAGAAATAAAAAAAGTTTTGTATAAGAAATACAAAACTTTATATACCCTATTCATTTGGGGTCGGAGTACGTTAATTTATCATTTGTAGTTTTAAATCTGACCCAAGTTACCATTGATTTTTTATAGATTTTCCTGTAATCTATAGGCAAAGACGACAACAACTCAACATCGTGAGGCGAATCACATCTGCCCCTACAGAAGTCACTTCATGATGACCACGACTGCTATGTCAAGAGTGTCACGACGAAGAAGAAGAGATAGACAAAAAACTACTTGTCGTATTTTTTTCAAAATTTTCGGCCCCGAAGTTTCGGAGTTAAGCGGGGAATGGACAATTTTCGCCTATTTTCTTAAATAACTTCATACTACATTATGGGTACCAAATTTCAACTCAATCGGTCCAGTAGTTTCGGAGTAAATTGGCTGTGCCAGACGGACAGACAGACAGACACGCGAGTAATCCAATAAGGGGTTCCGTTTTTCCTTTTGAGATACGGACACCTAAAAAAGACTAGCCAACTCTCGCTCCCAGGACCTCATGCCCAACAGCTGCGCTTGTGACTCCAACCGGCGAATAACAAAAAAAAACCTACGTCTAGTCGTAGACCATTTATTTTCTTTGATCACGTGTATTAAACAAATTGGTGGAAGTGTGGATATTTGCTGTCCTACGGTTACGGCTAGTGGTCTTCTGTGTTTGGGGTCAATATAATGGTGGGGGGTGTCAAAGAGTTTGGCAGATATTTGGACGTAGATACAAATTTGAAGAGCCCGAGGTTAGATTATGAGTCTTATTTGGTATTTTACTGTAATGTTATGTAGGCTCCCATCACCCGCGTCTGTCTTTGCGTGTACTTTCATTTTTCCGGTTCAAATCCTTGTTCCTTTTCCGATCAAGCTACGCTGCGAATTCATTCAAGTCAGTCGTTTCGCCGACAAAACCGGAGGTACAGACAGATATGCTCACTTCCGCATTCATAATCATATTATTTCGGAGAATTGTTACGCTTTGGGGTCTTCTATTGAAGGTGAAGCATCCGTGAACGAGTATTTGAATATGTTACGACATGTTCAAAAAAGAAATGTGTACGGTGTACCCCAGGACCAAATATAATAAAAAGATGTTGTACCAAAACGACTTGTATTGTCCGAATTAGAAATGTATGATAGCCTAGCCTATGTGTTAATCCAGCATATAAGCTATCTTGATACCAAATTTCATCCAAATCCGTTTGAGCGTGAAAGAGTAACAAATAAACATACATACACACAATTATTAGTGTGATATTAATTGTGCATTAAAAATACTTGTCATGTTGTCAAAATACTTGCAGTATTAAAAAAAATTGTCTTATAAAAACGCTTGTCCACTACTAAACTATTCGTAGGTGTACCAGGGCGTCAAAACTCACAGGATGTTTTCATCTCGCAGCCAATGTTTATGTCAACAGCGATACTAGAACGGTAGATTGGGGGAAATTGCGCTGCGAACGAGCAATAGTGTTTCCTTTATGATGCCACGTACAAATCGGTGCTATAACCAACTTTTTGCACGTATTGCTCTGTATTGCTTAACCACGTCAAATTACTTAAGGCTTCGGTAAATGTTTATCGTAAGGGAAGTCGCTGTCTGTTTATTTTCATAAGGAAGTGATGCGTTTTGGTAAAGGGTAACCCGATTTTACGCTCTCAATCTTTTATTGGTCGCCTGGTAGTAATCGAATTGGTGGCGGTTTGTTAAGTGGCTATCTTTCCTTATCTTTTCCAAACCATGACAGCGGTATAAGCAATTAATAATTTCTGTTACTACCGGAATTAATTAAGTTTCTAATTTTTGATGCTAGAGTACCAAAATATGCTCAGTGCTCACCATCCTTTTGTTTTGTCTTGAGGTAAATCAATAAACGAATTTGCATAGCGTTGTTTTTGTGACTATTTTTCATGAAGCACATTTTACCCATTGGATGTGCAGTGAACTGAAAATCGCTACTTACAATACAATGTGTAAGTCAACCCTATATGAAGCCATCAACCAAGCATTCTGTACTATAGCTGAGAAACGACTTTTATTTGTGTGAAATTTTACGTTTTATGATGGGACTCAATGCAACGCACTCAAAACATTGAGATGATGAATGCATTGATTGTACAGGGGTCACGGAGGTATTTTAAGTAAATTTACAAAATAAGAACTTTTATTTAAAAAAAAGAATACAATAGCTTTCAAACTTTGGCCTCCAATATCTCCATAACTAGAAGGGGAAAACACATGCCTTTCGGCTTCGTTAACGGAATTTTTTCACCCATTATGTAGTTAGATGAGTATCCAAACAATTTGTATTCCGAGATCATTCTTGCTACTCTGTATGAATAAATGATTGTATCACTTAGCTGTAGTACAGAATACTCCACATAGGTTTAGTTACGGACAAGTTATTAATGCATATCCCTTGAGTTTTGCGCGCGGCAACTAAGTAATTAAATCTCTGTATCTCCGTGTTATATGTAGCTTGTTAGCTACAGATTCTGAGTTCATTGGTCTGGTGGCCTACCATGACATCTTAAAGCAGGAGTAATTATAGTGTGCGAATGAGATGGCGCTACTCGACCTATATAGCTCTGTGTCCTTCCCACACTGACGTCATAGTAACCCCCCTGGCCGTGTAAAATTGTAGCGTACTTTTGACTTACTTACCTTCATTTCTTAAAGGAAAACTATAAAGAACTAGATTTGTAATCTAAGCTTTAATACAGAACTTTGAAACAGAAATCTTATTGTTTCAAGTTTCCTAGTATAATCTAAGTTAAATTAAGTTCAAAGTTTTTGTTCCAAAAACATCAAACTAAGTCACAAACTTCTCCAACTTATAAACTCCTAGTATCTTGTATCGCAGTAACATCTCCAGTTTATGCTATCTTGTAGAAATTCTTAAAAAAAAGATACCGTACGTAAAATATATAATTTTTTATACCCGAAAAATTTTGAAACAAGATACTACACAATCCCTCATTAGATCGGGTCTTTTGATACAAAATCTTTCACATTTGCCTCTCAACTCTGAGGACCAGGGCAAGATAAACCGAAGGGATGTAATAGGTTGTCACCCGAGTAGGCACTTGTTAAGATAACGGCCCATTAACGCTCAGAGTGGCTATTAAGGCCTGGGAGTCAGTTACGGCCTATTCAGACTGATTTCGTTTTTCGTGTTATGTTTGGGGGTAACGATTCGCGATATGGTTATGGGTAGGTAATTGGGTATTTGGTACTTTATGATGTATGATGGTGTCAATAAAAAACCGTAAAAGCATAAAGGATGAACCATGCAAAGAAGTAAATGATAGTGTTACGTTTGACCACAAAATCGGAAAAAATTATAATCCCTTTTTAAGATTCCGTACGTCCGAATAAAAAACGGAACCCTAACAGGGACGGAACCCCGTGTGTCTGTTTTGCTCCGAATCTACTGGACCGATAAAGTTGAAATTTACACATCATTTTATATATACCCAGAAACGATAGTTTAACGGCCACTTTTGGGGAAAAACTAGAAAATTAACAAAAAAGGTTTTACTAATAGTGTGATAATATAACAAATGAAATAAACATTATGAGGATCTGAAACACTTTTTTTACACTTTCAAATATATTTTTTTTTAGATAAGGGGGAGAGGGGCTTATCCCGAAAAATAAGGTTCCTAAAATGGAAAAAAAAAACAGAAAATAGTTCATTACTTTTAAAATACAGGAAAACTCATAAAAATGTCAATGTTCTAAAAATAACACGATAACCTATCAATATTGTGCATACAAACTTATACATATTTACTACAGTTGGAATGTAAAGAAAATGTTTTTCAATCGATTCGCACTTTGCCGTTTTTTTAGCAGATGTTGATGATTCGATAGGAATGAGTCCAGCAGTGGACTGCTAAGTATAGACTTCTTCTTCGTTGGTATCACTGGGCTGAAAGTACTTCAAATGTCGTTGATGGTGACCTCAAGTGGTTTGGTCGGGGGGGTTTACCATGACGTCATAAAGCAGTAATGTCACTCCAGTGTGGGAAAGACACGGAGCTGTAGAGAACGTCTAGCGCCATTTCTTTCCCACTCTTGAATAAAATTAAAACAAAACTGTTTTAAGACGTCATAGCAGGCCACCTGGGGACTTTCTGCTTACTCAACAAATTCAAAGCCAGATATTCTCAGTATCCGAAGTTCTTTTGTTGTAATTAATCTTAGCCTTACTTACGGCAAAGGAAAATCTCGTGAAGCCTTAACCTAATGGTTCGGAACTGCTAACGAGGAGTGAGCTAGCATGATAATTAATAGTTGTTCATTATCTGTGTTAGAAAGCAGCCTTGAGCTGCTTGGAACTATATGGTACCCTGGTATTATCAATATATCTTGCACCACTGGAAAATATAGTTAGTTTAGAAAAGTAAAGTAAAAGGCCTTCACTAGGAAGTTTTTATGGCAACAAGTTCGCCCCCATTTCAGAAACATAACACTTCTGGCAAAATTATTTTTTTCTGCGTAATTAAATAGGGCGTCATATTTGAGATGGAGCTCAGATAATAAGTTTTTGGGGATTTGTGGCATTTCCTTATGACGCTAACCTCAGTACGTCCAGTAGCTTTTACTAAGCTAACTGTTGTACCATTTTTCAAAAATCTGACTTACTCAAAAAGTAAGGGACAGTCTTCTAAGAACGTAAAAGTACCAGCTTACTCTTTAAATCTACACTGTATCTTATAGATGCAACACGAACCTTCTAAATAGTTGTGGAAACTTCCTCCTTCTTCAAACACACCCCAACAAGCACCTTTATCTCTGAAGTCTCTGAAACCCTGGTATGTAACTATGCTCGAACAATTTGCCAGATAATCGTCAGTCGACCGTCCTTAAGAGGTGATTGGATCGATTCAGTTACATGACACCTGGAGTTAGCTAGGGTACCGGAATGGGGGTTTTTATCTTGGTAATGGGGTCAAAAGGACCAGGAAGTCATTTGGGCAAGTTCAGACTGATGTTTGGTGTTGTAAGATATGACTCCTTCGGGTAAAATGATTTTTTAATAAACTCTACCTCGAAGACTGGTTACTACCTGGCGATTTTCAAGAATATTTGAATTTATAATATATAGCTTTTTATAGGCTTAGGAAAAATGCAAATTTAATGATAGTTTCACAATGATTACTGTCAATTTTTATTTATTTATTTTTCTTCGTAACTATATTGAAAAACGTTGTTAAATTCACGTGGGCATTTGTCACTGCAGTTCTCGACTCCATATCACCGAATTCCGCCTCGGCTGCAATGACAAACTCTCCCCACGAACTTATAGAATTTTCTGGTTTTAATACCACAACATTATTAGATATCAGTGGCACCATCTCCAAATGTAGGTATTACTATTTATCCATTTTATTACATACCATAAAATGTTCGTAAAATTCATCTGTGAAACAAGATTTCAGACCATTCAACTAATACGAAATTTTGCCGCCAGTTTACACGTAGCGGTGCAGAGCATAAGTATCAGGGGAAAAGACTTAATTTCCCAAAGGCCAGATGGAAATTCTTACGTTCTGTAATCCATGCAGTTTCAGTCAGAGAAGCTCAAGGATTCCTTTCGGGTTCCCCAAATAGAACGATGCCACTTTTCACCCGTCTTTTTTTTTAATTTTCGGATGGGAACTCTATGCCCGAAGTAATAAGGTTGAAAAATGATCGATCATCGGTGAACTCGGTGGTACTATAATCATGATTTCCAAAAAAAATTAAGGAAAAAAATGGCGAGCCAAAAAAAAAACACATACATTTAATTTATATCATTAATACAAAAATGATGAAACAGTTTAAGAGCAAAGCGCAAAAAATTTATAATATGACCATGCACTTATTCTCTTACAAATAGGGTCGTCTTTCATCAATCCTTCCAAATAAATCAGCCTATCTATTCATATCACCCTGGTACATATTTTAGCCATCTCAGGCTCATCACTCTCTTTGAACCTAGATTCACGTTACAGATTACTTGCTATTATCCTTAAATCTATTGCCCTGGTAGTCTTGTAGAATAGGTAGGTAAGAAAAGAAGGCATACTCGAGGCAAAATTAAATGAACTATCTTTTAGGTTTATATAACAACACTGAACGCATACCTATACAAAATTTTGTGTCCTTTTTGTAAACCGTTGAGGAGTTCTCTCATGAGGTGATCGTGGCTGCCGGAGCTAGTCATGCCTGTCATAAAATGTATTGTCACCAGAACTAAAGGTATGTGCGAAATATCAGCACAATTGGTTGGGGGGAACTGCCACTGGTTTAAAATTCAGTTGCAAGATGTATTGGTCAAACATAAAAACAAAATACCAAGGCAAACTAAATAAAAGCTTCTAAAAACGCGTGAATGAAAGATACATTGAAACGACTGACACTCATAACAACCAACTATTGTGATGTACTCTGGAGTTATGATATATTTATTCAACCGCTAACATGCAATGAGTAAGGGTGCTTAAAAGGTCACACAAATTCAGACTCCTTGGCTACTACTGAGAAATTCGTAATAGAATAACCCAATAACATTTTGACTGACCCGGGTATCGTGCCCAGAACCTCATACTCAGAAGTCGCGTTTGCGATCACTAGCCATTATAAGAATTAGTCCTTTTGCGAATTGGCCATTTTAAGAATTAGTCCTTTTTCGAATTGGCCATTTTAAGAATTAGTCTTTTTACGAATTAGTCTTTTGGCCTTTTTAAGAACTAGGCATTTATAGAATGCTAGGCATTTTAAGAATTGGGCATTATTCGACTAAGCCAACCCAACGAGGCAGTATTATAGGAATTATATACTTATGAATAATGCTACAATTTTGGCTTGCTAGAATATTGTCCTAACCCGTATGCAAAATACGTAGTTGTGACGGACACCGATAAACAATACAATATTAGAGTGGTGATCGAGACGAGGTCTTATCGTTCTATTCTTTTTTGAATCACTCGACTTCTGTCCTGTCCACTGTCACGTGACAGCTAACCCTGTAAACGCCTAGGTACGTGAATAGGTACCCGCTGTGTACGTGCGACCGCGTTGTACGTGCCGGACCGCTGTCAAAAGCAATTGATCATTTTACATCGACGCTGAAAACCGTTATTACAGCAACGTGACCACGCTAAATTTTATACCAGAGTTAGGAGCCCGTGGGGTTCTATTGATTTGAAATCAAGGAAGTTTCTTGGGTATTAAAATGTATGTGATATTTTTTGCGTGATCACGCTGCGCTATTAGCGAAGGTTTTTTGGCAAGTGGGAAAAAAACTAGGCGTCTTTATGTTGGTTTCTGTTTTTTTGCTAGTAACAGTATTATAGAATAGAATCATTTATTTGCATAAAATACAAGTGTTACCAGATATTAAAGTTGGTGTTAGGTGCACAAACCATATTTTATCTGTAAGTTTTACATAATTATGTCGTTAAAGCTAATTTTGTTTCTACTACAAATTATTGTCTATTACAACTAACTACCTTAAAAAAAACAACAAAAAAAACAACTGTGTATACTTTAAAACTACACAATTGGTTACATTCTTGTAGAGAGTAAAATCAATTTTCGAGTTCCCTTATGTTCCAAGGCAGTTTATTAAAAATTGTAATACACATATGATACTTATAATTTTTAGATAGTGTTGTATTACAAAATGGAATCATAATCACTTAACAATATCTACAATTCAGTTGATTAAATTAAGGTATGACAATGATTGCAGTGAAGTGGACACAACTGAAATCAATTAAGGCCGCTAATCAAAGCCGGTTCAAGACTGGTAGAGAATGCCTTGTGGCATTAAGTTCGCCTATGTACCACTCTGGTACATGAAGTTTAAATAAATAAAATCCTGTGCGCGATGCGAACGAGGTTTTACTATAGAAATACTATTTTCTAATTAAGACAGCCCTAATTGCACATTATTGTCAATATCCATTGGAATGCACTATCACCCACACTAGGGTTCAATTAACATTATTGACATTGTGTAATGAGTTTGAGGCACCCCTTCTCTCTTGCCCGTCGTGCACCACTAATTGCACCCTCCAAGACTTGAATGAGGCAATACTACGACACAGGTTTTTTTTTTACCTTTGGGAAATCATCAAATAACTCCTCCCGCTCTGGGCTGAGCAGGAGGGAGTGTCAGACTTTTACTGACTAAAACCCATCCATATTCCTTATTTTGCCCTTTGTGTTCCAGGGCCGCGGTATCTCTTTCGAACAGTCCCGCAACCCTGGCAGGACGACACAGCTTACGTACTGGTCGGAAAAAATCTGTGTCATTGATTTGAGAAGAAGAAGAAGTTATTTTATTAGCCTACTCATCAGCTGCCTAGCCTTCAGCCTTTGAAGCCTTTTGCCAACGGCCAGCTTCCAGTGTAACTGGATGCAGCAGAATACCCGTACTTAATATATTCAATTCAATTCATTTATTTCACACACAATGAATGATCCATAATTTTCTTGGTACACTTAAAAATAATGTAAGTGAAAAAAAAACAATTGCCTATCTGATTTCCACAATCCAGTTAGTGCTGGTTAATACGGTAAGACTGGTTGTCAAACTTTCGGGCCACTGACTACCTGTAACGACTGTCAAAGACTTACAAATGACAGCAATGACCAACGGCTTAACGTGCTTTCCGAGGGAAGGGGGAAACTCGATATGTAATAGCTATACCCAGCCAAAAAACCTAGGCAAGCGCGGCTTAATCTGAAGATATAAATATGGTAGATACTTAGAAAATGAAATGATAGCAACAATTTGCCTGTACAACCCTTGAAAGCCTGCTATAATATAATAAAGTAAATACGGATTGGAACAGCTACGCTGAAGGGATAAATCTCACAAAGATTGGATATGTGATGTTTTTGTTAGTAATCAGCTTACCCTGGATTTTTGTACCTATCTACGTGATTATGTGGCGTGGGATTGTTAGTTTCACAGGTATATTGAGTAAGTAGATACATAGTTTAGGTGTTATGTGGATAAAGTAGCATCTTTGGATAAAAAACAAAGTTGTTAAGCTCTAATCTTATTCGAATATCGTGAAATCTTTCAGTCTTACTTTCTATTATAAATGCGAAAATTTTGATTGATGGATGAATGTTTGTTACTCAATCATGCCGAAACGGCTGAATGGATCTGGATGAAATTTGGTAAAGAGATAGATCTAAGTCTGAAATAGCATATAGGCAACTTTTTTTTCTCACACATAAACCGCGAACGAAGTCACGAGCAATTGCTAGTACAATATTAAACAACATGCCATGCCTGTATTACCTCAAAGGATTAGGCACCTCTTATTCAGAGTTCAAGCTCCTACTGAATGAATTCTGGTGTTAAAAACCCGATCATAGAATCGAACCCAGACATCACGCTTAGCAGTAACTCTTGGGACCACTACAACAACGCAGTCTGTGTCTTCATTTAAGTGAATGGGCTTATAATGTCGTCTAAATATTGGACGCATCTACGGAAAGTCAAATTAGCTTAATCAAGCAAGATGGATACATTTTGAAACTTATTCTCTACAAACTAATAATATTCATACTCCAGAAGAAGTATGTAGTATCGTAGTAGTACTATAGTATGTTGAGAAGAATACGAGAAATAAAATGACGTTATGAGAAAGCAAGTTTTGTAAACATTCAGGTTTATTTTTATACATATTAATTACATTTTTTAAATAATTCATTCTAAAGTACCTATTTAAAAAAAAAAACATTTAAAAATATAAAAAATAGTAGCCCACCGGTATCGGGAACAGGGTCCAAGCTACCGGCGGTCAGGGCATTAGCATTATTAGCTAACCATGCATTGTCATACAAAAAACACGTATGCAAAATTCCAGTTCAATCGGAAACCGGGAAATGGGTCAAATTTGTCTTCTAAGATTTTTTTATATGATTAAAAAAGTAAGTTACAACAGATATCTATGTTTTTGTTTTGTAAAGAAACAATAACAAAGAAAGCACACTACTTTATGTAGATAAAGTAGCTAATTTGCACACAAAACACCAGGGACTCAAAGGTACCCATTAGGCGATCACGTTACCCGCTTAAAACCGTAATTTAGTAAATATCTCAAGAAAAGTTTCTAGCTTGGAAGCTAAAGAAAAATTACCCCGATGCTGCTCGCCTGGTATAATTTATCCATATCCCCCTCCTTGCGGCCATAAGGAAAGATGAGCCGCATCCACACACTTTGAAATAGTAGTGAGGAAGCTCCAAACGCTTATTTGTATTTTGTAATAGTTGTTTGGCAATTTTGGACATTATGGTTTGTGAGCGTCACACGACACATCTATCTGTTGTATCTGTCATCTTTTTTCCCTGTCAAAACCTTATTAGTTACCTATAACACAACAACCAGTATTATTTATCGGGCTGGTGGTGTCCACCACTCCACGTCGACATAATACGTATTTTGAATAAGTTTACGTGCTAATTACTTATTGTTTGCAGTTATAAATGTAATAATGGTTTGCAATAGTCCCTTGTTTGCAAATATTTAGTTTTAATTATTCTTCAAAATTAATTAAGACTAAAATAAAAATGTTAATTGATTGAAATTGTCTTGAAGTCCTCTTAAACGATAGCCACATGTTGTGTGATCTTTCTAGAATGCGATTTCATCTTTATTAATCGCAGTAACATTAAGCTAACATGGACCATTGTGTAGACGAGTCATTACAGCAATTTTCCACACACTGAATACTCGTACATGTACATGTACATGGTGTAGCTAACGACGTCTTATAACGTCATCACTATGACGTAACGTCTTAATGACGTTTAATGTTCATGTCGTTGCCGCTTGAGGTAATCAGAGTTGAAGCTGTGGTCTAGAATTTTGATAACTACAGAATGCGTGCAACTTTTGGATAACATTACCTGATGAAAACGTGACTGCAGTCGCAGAAGTAGCTTCGTGAATCGATTGCGTTAAAATACTGAATTCTATTTATAAAGGAAAATGAATCGCACGACACACAACAAATATTGCTATCTTTCAAAAAATTGAATATATTAAAAAAAAAAAATCGCGCAACTCTATCAGTATCTATCTATAAACAAGCCAAAGTGATTAGTGATTACTTGTGTAATAGTCATTATTTATCATATAATTTTTGTCCTATAGTTTAGTAACTGTCAAAAGTTAGAATTCTTTCTTTCTTTGGCGATTCTTCGTTCGTTTATATTCTTGCCTATTGCATCAGTAATTAGTTCTTTATCTTGATTTTATAGATACGAGTGTATGACCGTTAAAACTTGTATTCTATACGTTCCAACTTTACTCATGTTTTTCTTCCCATGAGTCATGGGGCCATGGGAAAATGGTGTGTGTTTATCTGTATGTTAGCTTAAAGGAGACCACCGACGGGGCTGCGGGACTGTTCGAAAGAGATACCATGGCCCCGGAACACAAAGGGCGATGAAGGAACATGGATGGGTTTTAGTCAGTCAAAGCCTGACACTCCCTCCTGCTCCACCCAGAGCGGGAGGAGTCATTTGATGATCACCCATCCGAAAAAAAAGAAAAAAGAGGGAGACCACCGAATAAAAACAGTAAGACCTCTTTTTTGTGAGAAAGATAGGGACAAAGAATCACCTTGTAAGACACTCAATCTTCTCAGAACCATCCCACAGATTACGCGCCCTAATCCGAAGACCTTTACGAAGTTTAATTGAAAAGATTAAAGTATCATCCGGACGTATTTTTAGCGCTTCGCTTTCTTCCACGGGTACACTTTTTGAGGCTGGCAATATCTTACGTAGTGCTCAAAGTTTTGCTTGAATGTGTAGGACACTAAAATTTTAATAGAATAGAAAAGAATTTATTTTTATTCGAGTATCCAAGGCCCCCCACTCGGTGGACCGATGACCTGGTAAAGGTTGCGGAGATCCGCTGGATGTGAGTCGCACGGAACCGGTCAATATGGCGACACTTAAGGGAGGCCTATGTCCAGCAGTGGACGTCTTTCGGCTGAAATGATGATGAGTATCCAAGACTCAAAACCCTACTGGTGGAGATTTCTGGAATAAATCAAACTTACGATTATGTTAGTAAGCACTGATAAAAAACAAACAACACCACACATAACGGTGGATCACTATTCAGTCTTGACAAGACTTATTGTATAGAGGATCGAGCTGGTGGCCGAACTCCTTATTCAAATGCCTTTTTATGGTTCTGTAGCCGAATGACTTAAAAACGGAACCCTTAGAGCCATGTCTGTCTGTCTGTCTATCCGTGTATGTCACAGCCACTTTATTCCGAAACTATTAGGACTACACAGTTGAAACTTAGTAGGTAGATGTATTTTATGATTCGCTTTACAATTTTTTTTACAAAAAAAAAGATTAAGGCTGGAATACATGGAACTGAAACAAAAAAATATTTTTTCCATCAACCCTACTCGTGCGGGATGTCTATAGATAGGTCTTTAAAAATGAGTTAAAGGTTCCTGAAACCATTTTTTTTCAAAGTCAATCGTTTGAAAGATAGACACTTCCAAAGTGGTGAAATGTTTGTCTATTCTAATTTCTAAAGTAAGACGAAGATAATTCTGAAAAAATGTCGGATTGTAGAACAACAAAACAAAACACAAACTTTCAACCAAAATTGGTTTGAATAAGATAAGTTGTTTAGTTTTTGAGATATGGGACTTTTTCATCAAACATGCAGAAGTAACTTTGTTTTACATTAATAACATGCTATGAAAACGAAATTTAGATTTGCTGTTGCATTCAACAATAAAAACAATACAACATATGAATGAGCCTTCAAAATATTTTTATTATATTATTTGGTGCTACGGAACCCATTGCGCGTGTGAGTACGACTCGCACATGGCCAGTTTTTTTCTATGGTACATAATATACCTAGACCTAATTCCAATATCTTTGCAGAAGCATTTTCTGGTCTAACATAAGTTGTGTGGACTGCCTCGTGATCGCAAGCGTGACTGCTGAGCATGAGATCCTGGGTTCGATTCCCGGGTCGGACCAAGTGTTCCTGGGTTTTTCCATCAGAAATTTCTCAGTAGCCACGGAGTCTGAATTTGTGCCCGGTTTATGGCAATAGGCTCGCCCCCTATTACATGGGACTTAAAAACAAAACTGGCGAATTGTGGGTGTACTAATTAAGCACACCTCTACTGCCTACGCCTTTGGGGTTACAGACGTGATGGTATGCTATTGCAGAGGCATTTTTTGGTCTAATAAAAATTGTGAAACTTACATGGAGATTCATACTGTGAGTGGTAACTGTTCAGGTTCTCTATCACTCCACCTTGTGTATCCCTAACCTTATAATACACAACTTTATTTAAGAATTTATTTTTATCTACCTACATTCTAAGCAAATAAAGACCTATTCTATTCTATTCTATGGCAATGAAACAAGCCTGCAGCCTTAGCATGTATATGTAGCTACCCGAAACTGTCATTTTTTTCCAAACAACCTTGAACCTTGCTTAAGCTATGAAGTTGAAAATCTATTAAAGAAATTTGGCAGATTGTAGTAGCTTGATGTGCTGGCGTTGGTACTTGGAATGATGAGACTTTTAGGAATCGAAATCAAATATCCAATTCTAATCCACAGAAATATAGCTAATGTATGTATTTACTCTCCACAATATGCAAAGCCCTTTGGCCTTCGTTTACAATCAATTTAATCTTATCAGAAACCATTTAGAAGTTTAATTGAAAAGTTCAAAGAATTAAATCCGCAAGGCTTACGTTTCCATCTTTCTCTGTTCTATAATTCGTGAGAAGTTCGCAAAGTTTTACATCGGGACATAAAACCGTAGTTACCTACTAGAAACTTAGGTCTTAACTCTTATAATCTCATGTTCTCCTGGTACGAGGTCAGGTAATTAAGTACAGGTATCAAACTGATTGACACATAAAGAGAGTGGATTAACTGTGTCACTTGTGCTTTAGAAGTTGGTCAAAGTGCATGACATCCTTATTTACGCTCTCTGAATGTCAAGTTAAGAAAGAAAGAAAGATAGCTACTTTATTTGCGAGACGCACGGGAAATTCAAATTCAAACATGGGATGCACATTTCGTGCTGTTTGTGATGACGTAAGCAAAGAATTTCGTAATTTAAAAATATAAATATTTATGGAAGAGATAATGGCTTTTATCTTGTAATAGTCCTAGCCAGTCAGCACCAGCATAGTCGTCTCCAGAGACGAGCGAATGTAGAGTATATTATGTTCAGCATAAGACTGCTTTCACCTGACGATGATGATGTTATTTATTGTCAACAACAGTTACACGTTCTAGAAATCTAGACTAAAGAGGAGCGGTTTTCTAGGGTTCCTACCGTTCCGTAGGGTAACCAACGTCCGTCAGGCCGTCCGCCTGTCTGTCAGCGAGCTGTATCTCATGATCGGTAGTAACAACATCAAATAAATTAAAGGGGGCTCCGGGTACTACGATGGTACGAAAACCTTCATGCGCGACTCCGACTCGTAATTGGCCAGTTTTTTTAGTGGGGATCTTTTGTACAAAAACAACAAACCATATATTTCATCTGAAACAAGCCACTTAACAGGTGCGTTTCCCGCTCCACCTTACCTCCAAGATAGCCTTTTAAAAGTAACGTAGCGTTAAAACAAATTGTCTATGGGCGAACCATAAAAAACTAAATAAGTACCTACCTACATAACCGTTATCGTTGGTACAACACTAACTTGCTGTAATGGCCGACATTTTGGCGGGGAAATGGTACTGCGCCTCATATCCTTGAGTGTGAGTGTATTATTCTTTTGTTTAATTAAGGTATGATCATTGCGTTCAGAGATATGGTAATTTTGATAGTTGCATGTACAGGGAGTAACAGGACCCTTCACGAAGCCGCGAACCAAGCATTATTGTCCATCAAACTAAGTTACTTAACGCAAAAATTATTGCTGGGAAACGACATTTTTTTTGGGGTACCAAGGGTACTAAGTTAAGACAAATCACGGTAGGACTCAATGTAACGCACACAAAACATTACGCTGATAAATGGATTGAATAGTACGGGGGGTCGTGGAGGTGTTTAAAGTAAAAATCTTACATTAAAAACATTTATTTCAAAAAAAGTTGGAACTTTGTCCCCCAATGGAGATATTGGGGCTCAAAGTTCCAACTTTTTCACCAAGTAACTAGAACGTTCCCATGTATGGTCAAAAACAAAAAATTGATCGCAATGACGGGGAGAAGAAGTGCCTTTTGGCTTTGTTAAGGGTCTTGTTACACCCTTTAATTTGCCAGATTTTCATTGGTCTAATGTTCTCAAACGCACGCGCGCGGTTAATGTTGAGCATTGAGGTCCTTGATTCGATTATCGATTAAAATAAGTATTTTCGATCAGGAATTTCTCAGTAGCAGCCACGGATTGTGGATTTGTGTCCGGTTGATGGCAATTTGCTTGGTCTTATTACATGGGACTAAAAACATAACTGATACTATTAGGTACATCCTTGCCGAACCCCTCGGGGTTACAGGCGTGATTTTATGTTACGTAATGTTAATGTTAATGATCTCTGCGTTTCAGAGATATGGTAATTTTTATTAAGTAGAATCTAGTTCTTTTCGTATAATTTAGTGCTGCTGAAGATCCTTCATTTTCATACGTATGGCCTCTTGCTCCATAATCTTTTACTGCGTGAAAGTAACTACTGCATGCTCCATATATTCTGGGCTTAGTGCAGTGGCAATGTGTCGTCGGAAAATAATCACATCTGTCTGTAGGTAATAGGTATCTTTTTATACCATCAAGGACAGTGCTCAATGCGGTGTTCACGATTTCCGATCATCATCAGTATCTTGCCCTTAACCCAATTGATTTCGCGGGCCTGTGGACGGTGAGCTATGGGCTAGCTCGCCGTCCGTCCGCCTTATGACGACAGGCCGTGTCGACGGCGCGCGAGTGTTCCACGCGCGCCTCAAAGAGAGTCAGCAAACAGGAAGGGGTCCGTAAGGGCCGACGCCTGCCAGGGTTGCGGGACTGTTCGAAAGAGATACCGCGGCCCTGGAACACAAAGGGCAAAGGAAGGAACATGGATGGGTTTTAGTTAGTAAAAGTCTGACACTCCCTCCTGCTCAGCCCAGAGCGGGAGGGGTTATTTGATGATTACCCATCGGTAAAAAAAAAAAAACCTAATTGATTTGGGGTCGGCGCAGCATGTCTTCTTCTTCCATACTTCTCTTTTACTCGTCATCCCAACATCACAGTCCCTCCATCGTTTCTTTGTGTGCCATCTATTGTTTTCCATCGAGTCTGACTCTACTGACTCTCTCTCTCTCTCTGGGTATAAGATACATCCATATTCATACTCAGAACTTTCCTCACGACATTTTTATCATTCCTCTGCGTCACATGCCTAGGCGTACCACGACAACCGATTACCGCACAACTTGTCAGTCACCGGCGCCACTTCTCAGTCTGACTTCGTGATTTCCGACCATGAGGCTGAAAAATGCATAATATTTTGGCTATGCGTTATTCCTGTCACTGTTCGGACAGCTGTCAAACTACAAGTGTAAGGTGTCACTTCAACCATATTATCTGTGCTGGCGGGTTAACACAGAACTATAATAAATATACCAAGTTTGACATATTGATGCAAATTTTCTTGTTAAGAATGCCACCTCGAACTGCACTTTAAAAGTGGTCATACTAGACCTTACACTTGTAAGGCATATACTCTGCGGGACTGTTCGAAAGAGACACCGTGGCCCCGGAACACAAAGGGCGATGAAGGAACATGGATGGGTTTTAGTCAGTAAAAGTCTGACACTCCCTTCTGTTCCGCCCAGAGCGGGAGCAGTCATTAGATGATTTTCCATCCAAAAAAAAAAGGCATATACTTGTACGTAGACATGTTTCTGTCTGGAGAGAGGACTAAAGTAGCTTATTTGTGCGCGTGTTAAGTGTCGTAGGGATACTGCTGCTCTTCAGACTTGCATAAATCCGAGTCTGAATTAAAGTCTGCGGTTTTTAAGACTATTGCGTATCTCTGTTGACAGTTCATAGTGATCATCACTTGGCGAGTTTTGGTATACAATGACAGTTCTGCACGGGTAGCGTCAATTGAAACCAACAAGAACGGTCATTTTATATCAACACTCGCCATGTGATGATCACTATGAACTGTCAACAGAGATACGCAATAACCCTGCTGGTCTCATGTTCCCATTAGATTATTTTCATCATAAGCACAGAATCGAGCTGTGAGTGGCAGTGGTAGAGGTACCGAGCGCATAAAACGAACTAGAAAGAGGGAAGACCGATTTGTCGGCTCTTAAACACCCACCCGCAATAACTTCAGTTTATCCGTGATCATGGTGCTTGCAACAGCGCCGAAATATCGGGAACTCGAAACTAATAATACATGGTAAATATCCCGTTTTCAGTGTTAATGTAGTGCTATTCAATAAATGGAATCTTTAATTTTTAACGCCAACATGACATTTATCACATTTGAAGCTTTATTTACAAAATTTTCCCAACTTCGATACTTTTTATCTCAACTATTCAACTGAATTCAAACCTTTCACTGTTCCATATAAATGGTTCTGTTATTCCGCTGATCGTTCCTGAACACTGCTAATTCATCATGTCCTACAGCGGGCGATATAAAACCCTTTCCCAAGTTATCAACGAATCGTTATGACGTATCGAGGCTTATCGATGTCAGTGGCCGCCATTTTGTGTTTTTTTTTTACAGTTATGATTATTTATTTTAAATTGTATTGCGGTGTTTTTGTGATTAATGTCAAATCTATATATGTTTCTAGTTAAATAAGTTTGAAGTATTTTTTGTTGGTTTTGACATGAAACTTACTAACCAGCGAAGACCCATAGATAGGGTAGATTCAATATCAGCTAAGCTAGTTTTCGACCATTAATTACAGATCGTGGCACGTAAGTTGAACCAAAATGGTGGTCGTCCGCGCAGGTACAATTATGGATTGAGACGGATTGAGACCCAAAAATGTGTTACTGCGCATTCAAGGTCATAGTTCAACTTACGTGTCGCGAGCTGTAA
Source organism: Eugnorisma glareosa (assembly GCA_947578425.1). Lineage (NCBI taxonomy): Eukaryota > Metazoa > Arthropoda > Insecta > Lepidoptera > Noctuidae > Eugnorisma > Eugnorisma glareosa. The sequence goes on along the minus strand of OX387967.1, from coordinate 14,042,986 downwards.
CACATTTTCGGGTCTCAATCGGGCTCAATCCATAATTTTACCTGCGCGGCGACCGCCAATTTGGTTCAACTTACGTGCCGCGATCTGTACTTATAGATATCTACATAAATAAACTTCCGCTGGTCCCCGAGGGGATATGCAGAAACCACGGGATGCCTCCTGCTACCATCCTTACATACCTACTACTCGACTTTAATATGTACCCAGGGGTACCGTTTAGCTTCCGAGTCAATAATTTCTCTCTCTTTATTTGCTAGAATATAGTTCGCTACATAGTGGTGAAAATTTATAATGAGTGTAAAAATACCCTTAAAGAAGTCGAGATTCACTCTTTCTCCTCACCATTGCGTTTTGTTTTTGTTATTTACCATACTTAGTTACGTTCGACCTTACCTGTAGTTAATACGGAGATATGGTGGTTCAAAGTTCTAACTTTCATCTAACCGATTTTGGCCACAGCGACTGCATTCGATGGTTTTCTAGAGAGGTTGTCGAGAGCTTTGGTGTGCTGCTCTGTCATGTGCTCTCAAGAGGCTAGCATACCCAACTTTGGCCGAAAAAACTCCAAGCACAAAGCGGGCTTGTTTAATGTTATGACTTCACTAAATACCTCCATTACCCTCTTACTATTTTAATGACCCATCAGCACAATGTTTTAAGTGCGTACCTTTGAGTCCTACCTTAAAACATGTTTTTCACATTAAAAAAAGTCATTTCCCAGCAATATTTTTTTTATACGAGTATGTAGGTCGTTTCCCAATTATCCAAAACCAACCTACCACACATTCTAGAACCATCTAAACATATCCCCATTGTTTTCAGAAGTTGGTTGTCGGGAGTCCGAACCAGCGCAACTGGCGCGGGATCCTCATCGCCCTGCTGGTCATAGTGGCGGTGCTGGCCCTGATCGTGACGTCAGTGGTCCTGCTGACCCCGCCTGATGAAGGGCCCAGGGTCAAGGGGAGGAGGCTCAGGATACAGGACCTGTTGACGGAGGAGCTGACGCCTGTTCGGTGGAATGGGACGTGGATTTCTGGTGAGTTGATGTTTTTAGTTTTCTTTGTAAGGATGTGTTCTGATTATATTGTTGATTCATAATATATTCATCTCTTAATCTGCGATTAAATCCGACGTGCAAATTTTACATAATTATTTATTTTCTTAAGAAAAAATATTAAATTTGAATTATGCATGTAGATAATAAATTGTATTCAATTCATTTTAATTTGGTAACAATTAATTTTACTACTATTACGAGTATAAATGCGAAAGTTTGAATGGATGGATGTTTGTTACTCAATCACGCCAGAATGAGACATAAGATAGTTTTTTTTCTCACACTTACACATTAAAATTTCCACGCGAACGAATTCGCGGGCAACAGCTAGGTATTCATAATGTGACATGAAAATACAATTCAAAACTTACAACTTGTAAGGAATATAATCAAAAATATTAAATGATAAATACTTTTATAGTGTTCTGGAGTACACTATAAAAGTATTTATCAATTAATATTTTTGTTGATCTAACTGTCTACGGTGATTTTAAACTGCAAGGTGTTTTTTGATTGGTTGGTGTAATTTCACACACTTCTAATAGTTTAGGTGTCAGTTCTAGGTCCATATTGATATTTACGTTGAACAAATCTGTTAGAACTCAGCTGTTTATTTAACAAAATTTATTGTTGTTGTTTTAATATTTTGTTAGCAACGACCGCGATGTTTCACATCAAAAGAGACCTTACATTTTCCTCTTGGTGTGCGAAACCTTACGTAAAGAGGAAAACTATAGTTTATTTACAACATGTATATTATACTTTTCGTCGAACCATAGAACCATTACATATTTACAAAAGTACAAAATAAATATCATCTCCAGATTAGTGTCCGGTCCACAAAGAAGTGCCTTTTTATGTTTCTTCGATATTCGTTTTATGAACAAACTTTAGCAATACAGATTTCTAAGAAACTACTAACAGAAAATACTAAGAATCCTGTGAAAATAACAAAGATTTATCGCCTTTTTAGTCGACACTGGCATACTAAATCTCGTGTCTAGATATTTTGTTCGTGAACCTTTGTTATAATAATATTGACGCCCTATTTTTTAAAGATGAATAGGGTTAGTATAGAGGAATTTTCTAAAGGATTCAAAAGAAAATATATTTTGTGAATGGATCGCTGACAGAGTGACATAATAAATATAATATGTGTGCTGCATGTGTGTCATATTTAAGAGTGCGGTACATTGTGTAATTTACAGAATATAACATCACGCCTTCATTACCCAAGGGTTAGACAGAGGTTAGGTGTAGGTATTTTTTCTTTCTGCTGCTTGGTGCTAATGAGAAAATTTTTGATGGAATAACCCAATAACACTATACCCGACCTGGGAATCGAACCCAGAACCTCATGCTCAGCAGTTACGCTTGCGACCAGTCGACCAACAAGGCAGTCAGTTGTAATTTACATAATTATGTCATTTTAATTGCGGAATTAAACTTGGGCGGTCACTCACCTTCGGATGCCTCTGCAAACAGGGCAATGTTTGGGGGACACCTATGACCATCCGTTGATGTGGTTCCTATCTCAGATCTGAGAGCAACGGTGGCCCAGTGGCGGCGGCCCCGACTTACGAACAGTAAGTCGTTGGTTCGAACCCAGGCAGGCGCATTACTTTGTGTAATTTATTTCATCACCACTGCTCTCTAAAACGGTGAAGAAAAACATCGTGAGGAAACCGGCATGTCCTAGAACCAAAAATTTGAAGACATGTGACATCTATCAACCCGCACTGGGCTCGCGTGGTGGATTATACCCCATTCCCTCTCATAGAGAGGAGGCCGTGTGTCCCAGCAGTGGGAACATTACTGATTAATGCTTATGCTATCTGATGATGACAAAATTTTAATTCACCATTATTGTATTAGGAACTTCATCATAAGCGCTTTAAGCTGTTGGTTCCAGCTGTTTTTTGTAGACCTTTGACAGAGTCTACAGGAAGCCAGAAGCTCAAAAGTCAGACAACCGGTCTTACCACGGGGCGATGACCAGGTAAGTAGCAGGGTTGTGGGGGTCAGATAGGCAGTTGCTCCATGTAAATACTGGTATTCAGCTGCACCCGGTTAGACTGGAAGCCGACCACAACATAGTTGGGAAAAGGCTAAATAGATGCCATCATAATCATCACGACCATGATCATGATGATTAGTAGGGATGTACGACAGTTAAATATTAAAATTTATTATGCTAGCAAACTTTTTGCGCAACGAATTAATAATGAATGGTTTACGCAATAAATATTTATGCTTTCGAAATGAAATGAATAATTCTATGGTAACGGAAATGAACATGGATGAGGTGGAATGTCGAATAAAATTAATTAACAGCTTGATTTTATATTCGCTTGATATTTTATTTATTGCGATTTTTATGTTACAATATATTTAAATATACCAGAAAACCTCTATGATTTAGGGCAAATTACACAGACATAACTGAACGTGATCAGGTGCATTTTAATGAAGTCCTTACAATGTAGCGTTTGTTATAGTTTATAATGAAAAGTTCGTCAAAACTTGAAGTTGAATACAAATAATAAGTATGACACTATTAGTATCTACGTTAGTGATAAAGCTTTAGAGTTTTGAGGAAGAAACTGTAAAATTTCTGAATACTCCATTGAAAATGGAAGATCCTCCGACTAGACTCGTGTTGTGTTTCGTGGACGACTGCCCCGGCGGCAGTTGTTGTACGGGTTTCTCTATAAAGGGTGTAACATGACCATTAACGAAGCCGAAAGGCACTTGTTCTCCCCGTCATTGCGATCATTTTTTTGTTCTAGACCTTACCTGAGAACCTTCTAGTTATGGAGATATTGGGGGTTAAAGTTTCAACTATTTCACAAGTTTTTTTTTTTGAATACATGTTTTTTCCACGACACCCGTACTATTTAATCCATCCATCAGCAAAATGTTTTGAGTGCGTTACATTGAATCCTACCGTAAAACGTGATTTTTCACCTCAAAAAAATGTCGTTTCCCAGCAATAATTTTTGCGTAGTTACTTAGTTTGATGTACATAGTGCTTGGTTGACAGCTTCGTGAAGGGTCCTGTTACATCTTGTATAGTGTAATTGGTAATTTGGGTGGCTAAATAATAACAGCCGCTCAGGTCGATCTTTAGGTTAAGCCGTGCTTGCCTAGGTTGGTCTGTGGATGGGTGACCATCCATTACATACCGAGTTTCCTCCGTGCCTGGGAAAGCACGTTAAGCCGCTGGTCCCAGCTGTCATTTGTAGATCTTTGACAGTCGTTACAGGTAACAGTGGCCCAACAAGTCTGACAACCAGTCTTACCAAGGGGTATCGTATTACCCAGCACTAACTGGGTTGTGGAGGTCAGATAGGCAGTTGCTCCATGTAAAATACTGGTATTCAGCTGCATCCGGTTAGACTGGAAGACGATCCCAACGATTTGGAAAAGGCTCGGCAAATGATGATGGTAATTAGTGACCGTTTTTAAACACGTAATTGTACTCGTAATGAAGATGAATGATGAGTATAAGAAAAAACAAAAACAACATTAAACATTTTTTTATACTCATTCACTATCACAATAACACAACAGCCGTATGAAATTCGCGCCACGCTGGTACTCTGCCTACCCACTGTTGCACGTTACGATAGTAATGAGACAGAACGGCGTCACGCGGCTAACAGCTGATAGGTCAGAGACGCGCGCGAGCGCGAATTTCATACGGCTGTTGTGTTGAAAATGTCGATTAGTCAGATTTCGTACAGGGTACCTCCCTGTACGAAACACTTTCCATGAACAAAGTATTCGCAGCTAAACCATTTATTTCAATAAGGCATTATCTAGACTTCTATACTCATCACTACATAGTATAAAACAAAGTCGCTTCGCGCTGTCTGTCCCTATGTATGCTTAACTACGCAACGGATTTTGATGCGGTTTTTTTAAATAGATAGAGCGATTCAAGAGGAAGATTTATATGTATAACATTACACCCGTGCGAAGCCGGGGCGGGTTGCTAGTCTATACTAATATTATAAAGAGGTGAAATTTGTTTATAAGTTTGTATGTAAAGGGTAATCTCCGAATCTTATAATCCAATTCCGAAAATTCTTTCACTGGCAGAAACCTACATTATTCGTGGGTGCTATAGGCTATAAATTACATAAATATCATGTTTATTAGCTGAGCTATCACAATTTTTGCGGGCGAAGTCGCGAGCGAAGTGCCGGTCTTGAATATATGTTTCGTTAAAGAATCAGCTAAATACTATAACCCATTACATAAATATACGAAATAAATACTTGCAAAGGAGTTACAGTGGTTTGGGAAAAGGGCGGCGGGATTGACCCAAAAAAAAAACAAAATGGGATTAAATTAAGACCATAACTAAGTACACATAGTGTCTCTACATACCATATGTATACAACGGTGACAATAGGACACTTAGTATTCCTCCACATCGCTAGCATCCAGGAACATACCCAGAAGACTGGCAGCATTGCCACGTTGAATGGCAATGCTTTGGCCAAAGAAAGAACCAGCCCTCTCGTCAGGCGAAGCGTCGACCAGTCGCTAGTCGGCGAGAGATTTCCTTAAAAAGGAGACGTACACTTGGGCCCCATGTAATGTGTTAGTTGTGTTTACTTATATCAGCAACGCTTATGTGAAATAGAAAAAATATTTTTTTATTATTTTCAAAAAGATTTTTGAAAATTCACAGCTAAAGTGATTGGCAAATGTAAAGGCCTGAATTCGCTAAAAGTATTTAAAGTTTATTTATTGCTTGAAGTGAAAAGGACTCCCATTTAATCTGTGGCATAAAACTTCTAAAAGACTTCAAGTCAACCCCACATCGCAGCTTCAAGATGTTTCAAGTATCCTACGTAAGATCTCTGCTTCCCTGGCACAGAAACGTCAGGCGTACGTAGTGCACTACTCCTAGCACTTGTAAGTGCTACCTTCCCCCTCCCTTTTGAATGTACTACACCTCCATACCAGCCATAGTTTCCTAGTACCTTCGGGGAACTTTTAAGTGGACTTTAGTGTTGAAATGGTGAACGAAGGTGAGAAAAATCGGTTGTTTTAGGGTGCTGTATTCCGTTCACGTATTTCTATACTATAAAATCGCCGCGATTCTCTCGCTCGTGGAGACGGCCCCTTTTAGATACGTCCTGTCCGTATGTCACAGCCATTTTACTCCGAGACTGTTGGCACCACACAGTTGTAATTTGGAGAGAACGTTTCTTCTATGAACCGCTACTTTAAAAGTGATGTGAATATTTTCGTGAAACTGCAGCAGTTACTTTGTTTTTCAATAACATAATAAGAAAAACAAATTAAGTTTTGCTGTTGAGTGTGAATTTACCTACGAAAGAGCGTTTAAAATACTGTTATTATAATATTCTGTGCCGGTTGCCACTTGCCCGGGCATTTATTTAGTTTTGTGTTTAAATGTGAGATTCGATCGAAGGTGAATTTGTAATGACCAATTTTATTAGGTAAGAAATGTATAAGAAAAAATCATTTGAATTATTTACGTCATGTTAAAAATATATAACAGGTACTTTATTTCGATTGCTTATTAATAAAAAAATGTTATTAATAACAAAGACAACAACGGTAATACTAGTTCATAGGAATATTTTTAAACTAGCAAATAAATCCTAACATGGAACGTCATGCATTCGCAGTTTAATTAAGTCGTATTTTTGTCGCCATCCTGTATATATCTAAACTAAACTGAATACGTGAATTATTCTATGACCTGATTTCAAACAATACTGTTGGAACATGAATAAAATATGTTTGATTGTTTTGCATAATCATAATTTGTTTCATTACTGTTTTACCAACCTGGATTTTCGGCCATATTCTATTTATACATGTATGCGTATATTTTAATCATAAATTATCTGATAAAAACTATACGAGTACAGCGGAATAATTAATTACAATTGCAATGCCTACTATTTTAACCATAAAGTTCGGTACGGGTACCTTTGGGGGCGCGACACACAAACCTCCGCTGACTTGGTACCGGCCCCTAAAGGGGCAAGCGTTTAAGTCATACGTCATCCACATTAAATAAGTAAATATTTAATATTCCGATTATCAAATGCTATGAGTGTACGCTAATTAAGAGAGTTGGATAAAAAGTTCATATGTCCTCGCCATTAAAACTTCTGTCTTTAGCGCGCAAGTTTCTTAATTTACCCTTAAAAAATCCAAGTGCGTAAATACGGTCATCGCCATTTTGACGGCAGTGCTGGCCGAGGCTAAAAATCATGAAAATAGTGGTTTTCGGACATCCAAGCTCCAGTATGTTGAGAATGATTAACTTGTCATTTAATTATGTGACGAATTAATCCAGGGTTCAATTTAAGTAAGCAGTGGTAATGACGAATTTTGATATCAAAAGTCGAAGTTTCGCGCCAAACTTGCGTGTTTACATTTTTATTTTTCACATTACATCACACAGACGCGTATTAATTCGATAACAAATATGACAAAATATCATTCCAATTATTCTAAACAACATGAAAATGCCCTGATCTTAGAGTAGTTTACTAATGCGGGACCAATAACTCGTAATATTCATTACCACTCCTCAATTTATATTCGAAATTGACGACCATTTTTTTTTTTGTTATCTTGATGTGTGGAAGCGATTATTTCAATCGATTCTTTTTTTGTAAATTTCGATCAAATCGAGAAATTAAATTAAGGAATTTAAAAAATTGATAGATTGAAATTAAAATAAATTTGTTTTAAGCGTAAAATACAATAAATAAACACTAATTATTTTTTTAAGTTTATAATAGTTATTTTAATAGATTTTCGTACATTGTTGTACTAAAACCGACACAACAAACAGCACAGACTAACTATGGCTAAATTCGCGCCGTTTTTATTCTATACTTATAAAAAATTAAATTATGAATGCATTCGCTGTTCAATTTTATATTGTATTTAATTTAAATACAATATAAAATTAGATAAAAATTAAAAAAATATATATATATTTTTAATTTATTGAAATTATGTAGATAATTTATCTACATAATTTGTTAGTAAGTATTGGCCAAATCTTGAAACTGAATTTCAAACCAGTTCCCCTATCCCGATTGAGCTGAAGTTTTGCACACACTTTTGGTTCTGGTGACAATACATTCTTATGAGAAACATTACTTAGTCCTGCAGCCAGGATCGTCTCCTCACGAGAGAACTCCTCAACGGTTAATAGCGCGGACACAAAACTCTATCTACGCGTTTGATTTTGATAGATATAGATAATTTCTTTCATGACTTTATCCTGCAAGCAGGATCGTCTTCTCATGACGGAACTCCTTAACAGTTAATAGCACAAATAAGAAATTTTTTATATGCGTTCATATTTGATGAATAAATATGATTTCTATCATGACATCATCCTGCAGCCAGGATATTCTCCTCACGAGGGAACTCCTCAACGGTTAATAGCCCAGACACGAAACTTTGTGTCGTTCAATTTATCCAAATTGAACGAGTATCTATACAAAGTTTCGTGTGTTTCAAATTATGTCTATTCATCCGAATAGACATAATTTCAATCGTATTTGATCCTTCAGCCAGGATTATCTTTTCAGGATGACACTACTCAACGCTGAATAGCATAATATAATGATGTGATATACTGATACCGCTGCTACCGCTGTTAAAAATTTAAAAAAGCGACTTAAGTATTTTTTTGTAGAATTACTTAAAAATAAATATTTTTCTATTGTTTGGTCGATTGGACGAAGTATTATATTATCTGTGGTTGGATATAGAATACCCAGGTCTTGGGCCCTTAGAAAAAAAATTATTTGGTTCCCAAGCAAGGCCTCTGTTAAGGCTTGTGGGTTGTAATATTGAGAGAGAGGTTTTGTGGAAATAAAAAACCGTGACTTGTTTCATGGAGACAATCGAGTTGCTATATTTTTGAACTGAACGTTGATCTGACATAAAAATATTGACATTGACAGTTAAAGTGTTGCAAGACAACAAATATAATTTATAAAATGTTGGGGATGCCAACAGCCTCCCCGTGGGTAAATGCAAAAAATTAAAAAAAATGTAAATGTAAATGTAAATGCCAAATCTCACGCTGTTAGTTCAGTCTGTAGGTCAGTCTGTCTACCGGTCAGTCGATCAGTCTGTCTACCGGTCTGTCGGCCAGTCTGTCTACCAGTCTGTCTTTCAATCTGTCTATCAGTCTGCCTGTCTGCAGTCAGTCTGTTGGTCTGTCTGTCAGTCGGTCGATCAGTCTGTCTGTCTCTCCATCTGTCAGACAGTCTGTCTACCAGTCTGTCTGTCAGTCTTTCGGTCAGTCTGTCTGCCGGTCTGTCAGTCAGTCTGTCTGCCAGTCTGTCGATCAGTCTGTCTATCAATCCGTTTGTCAATCTGTCTGTCAGTCAGTCTGTCGACCCGTCCGTCTATCAGTCTGTCGGTCAGTCTGTCTCTCGATCTGTCAGTCAGTCTGTCTGCCGACCCGTCCGTCTGTAAGTCTGTCAGTCAGTCTGTCTACCGGTCTGTCGGTCAGTCTGTGTACCGGTCTGTCGGCCAGTCTGTATACCAGACTGTCTGTCAGTCTGTCGATCAGTCTGTTTATCAATCGGTCTGTCAATCTGTCAGTCTGTCTGTCAGTCTGTCGGTCAGTCTGTCTCTCGATCTGTCAGTCAGTCTGTCTACCAGTCTGTCTGTCAGTCTGTCGACCCGTCCGTCTGTCAGTCTGTCAGTCAGTCTGTCTACCGGTCTGTCGGTCAGTATGCCTACCGGTCTGTCGGCCAGTCTGTATACCAGTCTGTCTGTCAGTCTGTCGATCAGTCTGTGTATCAATCGGTCTGTCAGTCTGTCTATCAATCTGTCTGTCAATCTGTTTGTCAGTCAGTCTGTCGACCCGTCCGTCTGTCAGTCTGTCGGTCAGCCTGTCGGTCAGCCTGTCTACCGGTCTATCGGTCAGTCTGTCTACCAGTCTGTCTGTCGGTCAGTCTGTCTTTCAACCAGTCTGCCAGTCAATCTGTCTGCCAGTCTGTATATCAGTCTGTCGACCTGTCCGTCTGTCAGTCTGTCTACCAGTCTGTCTGTCAGTCTGTCGATCTGTCCGTCTATCAATCCGTTTGTCAACCTGTCTGTCTGTCAGTCTGTCGACCCGTCCGTCTGTCAGTCTGTCAGTCAGTCTGTCTACCAGTCTGTCTGTCGGTCAGTCTGTCTTTCAACCAGTCTGCCAGTCAATCTGTCTGCCAGTCTGTATATCAGTCTGTCGACCTGTCCGTCTGTCAGTCTGTCTACCAGTCTGTCTGTCAGTCTGTCGATCTGTCCGTCTATCAATCCGTTTGTCAACCGGTCTGTCTGTCAGTCTGTCGACCCGTCCGTCTGTCAGTCTGTCAGTCAGTCTGTCTACCGGTCTGTCGGTCAGTATGTCTACCGGTCTGTCGGCCAGTCTGTTTACCAGTCTGTCTGTCAGTCTGTCGATCAGTCTGTGTATCAATCGGTCTGTCAGTCTGTCTATCAATCTGTCTGTCAATCTGTTTGTCAGTCAGTCTGTCGACCCGTCCGTCTGTCAGTCTGTCGGTCAGCCTGTCGGTCAGCCTGTCTACCGGTCTATCGGTCAGTCTGTCTACCAGTCTGTCTGTCGGTCAGTCTGTCTTTCAACCAGTCTGCCAGTCAATCTGTCTGCCAGTCTGTATATCAGTCTGTCGACCTGTCCGTCTGTCAGTCTGTCTACCAGTCTGTCTGTCAGTCTGTCGATCTGTCCGTCTATCAATCCGTTTGTCAACCTGTCTGTCTGTCAGTCTGTCGACCCGTCCGTCTGTCAGTCTGTCAGTCAGTCTGTCTACCAGTCTGTCTGTCGGTCAGTCTGTCTTTCAACCAGTCTGCCAGTCAATCTGTCTGCCAGTCTGTATATCAGTCTGTCGACCTGTCCGTCTGTCAGTCTGTCTACCAGTCTGTCTGTCAGTCTGTCGATCTGTCCGTCTATCAATCCGTTTGTCAACCGGTCTGTCTGTCAGTCTGTCGACCCGTCCGTCTGTCAGTCTGTCAGTCAGTCTGTCTACCGGTCTGTCGGTCAGTATGTCTACCGGTCTGTCGGCCAGTCTGTTTACCAGTCTGTCTGTCAGTCTGTCGATCAGTCTGTGTATCAATCGATCTGTCAATCTGTCAGTCTGTCTGTCAGTCAGTCGATCAGTCTGTCTATCAATCTGTCTGTCAATCTGTTTGTCAGTCAGTCTGTCGACCCGTCCGTCTGTCAGTCTGTCGGTCAGCCTGTCTACCGGTATGTCGGTCAGTCTGTCTACCAGTCTGTCTGTCGGTCAGTCTGTCTTTCAACCAGTCTGCCAGTCAATCTGTCTGCCAGTCTGTATATCAGTTTGTCGACCGGTCCGTCTGTCAATCTGTCTATCAGTCTGTCTTTCAATCTGTCTATCAGTCTGCCTGTCTGCAGTCAGTCTGTCTGTCAGGCTGTTGATAAGTCTGTCTGTGGGCCTGTCTGTCAGTCTGTCTTTTAATCAGTCTGCCAGTCTGTCTATCTCTCGATCTGTCGGTCAGTCTGTCTACCAGTCTGTCGGTCAGTCTGTCTACCAGTCTGTCGGTCAGTCTGTCTACCAGTTAGAAGTGGGCTCCGACCAAAAATTTGCCGGCGGCGGCGCGCCTGGTGGAACTGGTCGGCGCGGCGGCGCCACGCCGCGGCGCGGGTGTTTAAAAAAAAAAAGAACCATTTCTGGTTTAAGTGTTATATTATAAAGCGATCAAAGGAAGGAAATAAACATTAAAATCAGAAAAATATATATTTTAAAGTTTTTACAATATTTATAATTGTCATGGATGAAAATTATTTTGTTGACGCGTGTAGGGCTCAACCGCGATCTTTTAGTGCTCAAAACCAATCCTGCTATTGAAAAAACACGTTCACTCGGCGTACTTATAGCAGGAATTACAAGAATAGTCCTGGCAAGCGCAGCAAGTCCTGGGATCACATTTTTCTTCTCTCGCCAATAGGCAAGCACATCTCCGTTCAAAATCTCCACTTCTTTGGGGTAGACCGAAGCTAGGTATCTCCAGCATCTCGAAAAGAAAAATCTGTTCGCGTTACCTCTTCAATGTCGCTGAAACTACTATGCTTCTTATATAATTTTGTCAGCAAAGATTGAGTCGAAGAGGACCTTGGATCTGATAGGATGCTCTGTAAGATCACGGGAAGTATTTACATGTTCATTGATGCAATCTGCCATAAAAGCCACACGATTGGTATTTTTTTCTTCTACATAAGAATCGATTTCTTTCAATTCTGAAAACAGGGATCTAAAAGAGATGTACTACTACGTTTTTGGTCAAAAGAAATCTGTGATGAAATTTCTTTGGTATTCTATTTTTAAGCGATATCGTTGTGACTCTTTCTTTGTCTGAGATCGAATATAAAATCTCTTTTAATTCAGAGCGAAACACAAGAGCAAGAAATTAACAGAAACAGACTTTTGCGCACATAAAACTTCCGACAGCTTCGCGAAACTTTCGAAGAAATATAATAAGGTCTTCCAGCAGGTTCCATTCTAATTTATTGTATTAGTTTCAAGTCTTCCTGGCCAATCTTTGTGAGTATGATGTTTACTGGATTCCTATTGCAACAATGCACCAAGCTCTCTAACATGCTTAGCACACTATGCCAACGGGTCGGCATTGCAGTTTTGATGCTTTGCAAGTGATTTATATCGCCAAACTCAGTATTCAACGTTTGAAAATTCTGTAAAACGTCATCATCGTCACCAGTTGGTTCATTTTCGAGTCAAAGTCAGTCAGGTTCCAAGTCAAGAGCGTACGTGGCAACTAGCGCGAAAGTGCCGTGACGACTGGCGGTGGCGCGTACCGCGCGGGCGCGGGTTCACAGCGGCCTGGGCCCTCGGCGCCGCCCGCCTCAATTGGCGCCAAATTTCAAATGATCGGCGGCGGCGGCGGCGCCCAAAACGCGGCGCGGTGCCGCCGCGCCGGCGCGGCGCCCACCTCAACTACTAGTCTGTCGGTCAGTCTGTCTACCAGTCTGTCTGTCAGTCGGTCCGTCAGTCTGTCAATCTGTCTGTCAGTCAGTCTGTCGATCTGTTCGTCTGTCTATTTACTAGCTGTTGCCTGCGGTTTCGCTAGCGTTTTGGTCGAAAATTATGCCACGGGCACATTGTAAATATAGCCTATGGCACTCGCGGATAATGTAGCTACCTATTAGTGAAAGAATTTTCAAAATCGGTTCAGCAGATCCAGAGTTTAACCCCTACAACCTCACAAACTTTACCTCTTTATAATATTAGTATAGAATAGAGGAGGAGAGGAGATTTATTCTCCTTCTCTTGAAATCAGCCAAAAGCATCGAATAATTACTAAATAAGATTATTCTAAAAGATAGCATAAATGTTAATTTTAAAATGATATAATTATTTGAAATTATACCAAGGAGTTTTTATTCCGTTTCAACTTTTTTTTCCAAACTTGATTTCATTGCGAGTAATCGATTAGGCTGACTGCAACTTTTTAATCGAATGTTGAATCTTGGGTTTACGGTCAGCACTAAGAGGTTTTAGTAATATTGGTCAAGACTTGGAACGTGTTTTTTTATGAAATTTTGTATGAATAATGGTAAAAATAAGAACGCAGATAGAATGTCACTGTCTTTATTTTGCTCTTTCGAGTTTTTTTAGCAAACGAGAAACTTGTCCATGTACATTATTTCAAGCGCATCTAAGTTACCTATTTTTGGAAGGGTGTAGTGGTATGTAATTTACACATATTTGGCAATAGACTGACGCCATTTTACCGACATCAACACGTTTTTGGAGATATTAACCACAAACTTATCGTATGAAACAGCTGCCGCGACATATTTTTCATTGCTGAAATGAAAGCTGAATGAATGCTGAAAGTTCACGAAAATTCTTGAATTTCTTGACAATGCGCATCACCCCGCCGATTCAGCTGATGTGTCATGTGTCAAAATTCTGTCGTGCATAGTGGCTAATAGCTCACACAAGTTAGGTAACATACAAACATAGAAAAACAAAATGCAATGAGCAAAGATAAAATAATGCTAAACTAGGCACAGTCTGTATCTTGACAGTTCAGTGACATTCATTGAGTCATTTACATTGCTGAACAGTTGTATTCTGTCAAACTATGAAGCAATGGATTAGGAATTCCCTTTTAAATTAGGGTGCGGACAATGATTAGATGTAAAGATTGCGATTGTAATAATAACTTGTGTTTGACCACAACTCGCCTGATGTGAAGCGCCTGCCGAAGAAACTGATTCACTCGAATTTTGAATAGGTCCAGATTATAATGATCAGGGAACAAGGAAGCCGGCAGAGTGCTCGTAGCAAAAGAATAACAGCCACTCGGGACGATCTTTAGGTTAAGCCGTGCTTGCCTAGGTTGATCTGTGGATGGATGACTGCTCATTACATATCGAGTCTTATCCATGTCGGAAAGCACGTTAAGCCGTTGGTCCCGGCTGCCATCTGTAGATCTTTGACAGTCGTTACAGATAGTCAATGGCCCAAAAAGTCTGATAACCAGTCTTACCAAGGAGTATCGTATTATCCAGTACTAACTGGGTTGTGGAGGTCAGATAGGCAGTCGCTCCATGTAAAATATTGGTATTCAGCTGCATCCGGTTAGACTGGAAGCCGACCCCTACATAGTTGGGAAAAGGCTAGGCAGATGATGGAACAGAGAAGCCGACAATTTGATTTGTTTACAATACAAAATACTATAACCAAAAGTGTCATGTAACAACAAAATGCAATCTTTCAAACAGCGAATGCCCAATATTCTAAAATCCTTTCCTTTGGCGGGAAATCCCATTTTATTAAACGGACGTACATTGTCGACTGCTTTAGTTCCGCTAACTTTTGCTTACTGCAGACGAAAAATATGTCACGCTCTTTAGACACCGTGCTTCTAAACTTGGAAAGGTCAGTGTACCAACCCACATAAAAATCTATTTTGGACGGAACTTCGACGCTAAAACGGTAATCACGTATTGAATGCATTAATTTGAACAAAATTTTCTATGTGGGGGGCACAGAAATATTTCGTTGGTTATTTTTAAAAAAACAGCTGTCCTACAAACCTATATCTAAACGAATGGAATTCATTCTTTTTTTAAATTACCAAATTCAACTCTGTATATTGTAATAAAGTTTTCATTTTTAATCTAAGCATACATTTTGGATGACCTCGATGGACCTTAGTAAATATAATGCTTGAAACTTACCACATATTATATACATATGTTGGATTAGTTTGCAGTAATTTTAACTGAATTAATAAGAAATTGCCATTACGGCAGAACTAGATCCAGTTTAATTGAAAATAGGTAGATAAGGGAAGGACCTTTGCTAAGCCTGGTTTACACATTGTACAGTCGTCAGCACATCAATTTACTACAAACTGCCAAATTCCTCCAAATGATTTCAAACCATAAAATGTTGTTGGCTAAGTTCAAAATCGAATGAAAAAGTTTCACAGTTTGTGCTAACTGGATGCACTGGCGATTGTACCAGTCTTCCTGTAAGATTGCTCCTACTTAGTATAAACCTTAGTTCTGTGATCTGTATTTACTTTAATCATTTCGTAGGTAGAATTAGGTCTTCGTCATGTGAGCATTTGAGCAGTGCTTAGTGGAACCAAACAAAATTACCGGACTAAAGCGATAACTAATCATTTGGTGTGCATTGACCGCAAGTTCACGCGATGTGATTCATCTGGTTGAATTCGCAGAACGCAATCGATCTATGCCTCGTGGCTTACCGTTGGAATTTACATAACGTACGGTCGGGGAATTAATTAATTATCAGATATTCAGATACTGTACTGCTTTTCTTTATACTATAAATTTCGATTCAAACTCCAGGCAAGTGATTATGTAAATAAAAATAAAATAAATAAAAAGCTTTATTGTTCAAGAGAGCATTACACAAGCTGAAATATCACTAGCCCCCACATTACGTCTTACAAAAAATAAATAGGAAGTAAGACGTACTATACAATAGCAGCGCGATTGCGTCAAAAGCAAATTGATATATAAGGTCCCATTAAAATAGGTGGTCAAATTTTAACACAGCGTTCAGTACGTCTAACCAAAGATATCCAAGCAAAAAAACACACTATTCAAAGTGATTTTATTTTGACCTATTGGAAGTGTTTATTCTAGAGTGCCACAGTCAATTTATTATTTTAAGTCAATATATAATATATTGTGTATATATTATATATATGCAATCAACCCATCACGGTAAATGTTGATCCAGTTTAGATTTAGAACAAATGTTGATCCGCCTATTTCGTGTGTACATTTGGCTCTGGAGTGAGATAGAGCTGTATTTATCGAATATATGAATTCACCGTGTGACGTCAGTGGATGTGCATTTGCCTGTTTTTAAATTACTCGTCATAAAATTTTACGGTTTTAGTTGATCCAATAACGGTCAAAAAAATGATACTGAAGCGTATAATGTGGCTCCGGTTTATATCTGACTGTTAGTGGTAAATGTTGCTCCGGAGCTGAATATGAAGGGTACGTACTAAAAAACAGAACGGCAACATCGCACTAGCGTGCGAATGAAATAAACATAAGTTCCTACTTCAAGTTAAAGTGAGACAAGATGCTGTCGCGCATTTCTGCGCAAGAGATGTATTTCTATCTACCTCAGGCAGTCTGGTCCAAGCAGTCAAGTGAGTGTGATAAAATTAAAAAACTCTGTAATTTAAAACGACCTGAAATGCTTACTTCAACAGGGATGAGGCATCATATAGCGACTATGTCTCAATTGCATGCAAAACGAAATGATCAATACACGGAACATTTAGCTGGATTTTTGGGGCATGATATTGCTGTGCATGCCAAAAATTACAGGTTACCCTTACAAGTATTGCAAAAAGCAGTAGTTGGTTCCCAGCTCATGAAATATGAACCTCATCGAAACAGATCACCATCTCAAATTATTGACACAGAAGAGCAATTTGTGGTTCCTAGAGGAGAAGATTCTGAACAAATAATTAAATTAAATGAGAAAGCTAACGAAAAAAGCAGTGAATTTTCTAAAAACAAAACAGTAGAATCCGAAGAAAATTCAGAACAAGAAACAAATTTAAAAGAAAACTCAAAAGATAATGAAAAAAAAGCAAAATCAAAAGCAAAAAAACAAGTAGAATTACAAGAAATAAATTATAAAGATGACCTCAATAACGTGCCGGAAGAGCCTATTATTTCTAAATTGAATAAAATAGATTTCCGTGAAAATCAGAAGTATGGTAACATTCAAACAAGATTCAAAAAGAAAACTGTTGACCAGACGGAAACCAAAGAGAAAAATAATAAAAAAGTAACAAAACCAAAGAAAACAAAACTAAACGTATCTTCTTCAAATGAAGACCTCAGTGATGGAAACTGTGAGAAACCAACCGTGAGAAAACAGAAGACCAAAAAACGTTCATTAGAGGACAGTGATGAAGATATTGACCAGATGGAAACCAAAAAGAAAATCCCAATAAAAGTGAAAAAACGAAACAAAGCACGACTAAACGTATCTTCTTCAAGTGAAGACCTCAATGATGAAAGCTGTAAGAAACTAATAAAGAAGAAGACGAAAAAACGTTTATTACAGGACCGTGACGAAGAAATTAATATAGGAAGAAAAAAGAAGACCACAAAAAGTCCATTACAAGATAGCGATGAAGAAGAACTTATAGTGCAAAGAAGAAAAAAAAAAAATAGATTTTGGTCAGACGAAGAAATTAAGGCTGTGAAGTTGTATTTTAAAGATTACATTAAAAAGAAGATTAATCCCGGAAAGGCTAAATGTTTGGAAGTTCTCAAAGAGGCACCAGTTTTGCAAACAAGAACATGGATGCAACTGAATACATACGTAAATAATATTTACAAAAAAAAAAAAAATGTCGTTGAATTTTTTTTTATCTTTAATATTTGTTTGTTTGTCTTCTTTGTTCGTCCATGATTAGATTTATTTCGAACAATGTTTCCAAATTACCTACTTAAGAAGATGTTAGAGTTTTTTTTATTAATTTTGATTTTTGAGTTACTATTTTGAAGTCTAATGACATAATTATGTTTTGATAGTATTTAAAATACAGGATGTTTAATAAACAGTTCGGATACTTTGGGGGTTCGTTGTATTCGTGAAACTGAACAACTATCCTCAAGAAAAAATAAATCGAATTTAAAAAAAAATTTGGCCTCCCCATAGTAATTTGATCAGCTGATCGCCAATTTTGTATGGGAGGCCCAATTTTTTTTTTGGGAATTCGGCCTATGTCCCTTGGAGAAAGATGTTAAATTTCACGGATACAACAAACCCCCAAAGTATCCGTACTGTTTTTTTACACTCTGTATAAAAAATATTTTGATTATTTAATTTACTTTTACTTCCGAGTATTGGAATATCCGTCCATAATTTAATTTCCTTAGCTTGCAAAAGCATTACACTAGTTTGTGCCATATAAACTTGGACAAATGTGCATTGACGCCTGCCTACTCCTAACAACCATGCATCCATTTTATGTATGTTACTCGATTACTCCGCCAATTTATGAATAGATTTTGATAATTATTTTTTCATTTGAACAAACAAGTATATTCATTCACCAGCCCCCGTAGCATGCAGTCGCATTTTAGCGATATTATCACATCCATCTGTCAGTAATAAGTGAAACAGCCACTTTATGCCACTTTATCACATAAATATGACAGATGGATGTGATAATATAGCTCAAATGCGACTGAATGCTACGGTTGCAGGTATTGGTTCACCAGGTCAGGATCTGATAATGGGCTCCTGGGGATATCGAGAGCAATTTTTTTTAGGCACATGCATACATACAGTGCTTTTCATAAAATATGATAAGCTATGTAGATTTTTCATTGCTGTTGTTGCTGTTTTTTTTGTTGCTGAGCTGACGACGAAAGGTACTTTCAATTTTAAGTTATTTCTACTGGTGGGGGCTACTATGTCTAAGGCCTGATAATCATAATTTAGGGTAGGCTCGAGCCCCTCGAGCCGAGCTGTTGTTGATATATGAATGTTGTTATCCTGAAAAAGAGCTTAATTACTAGGTGTGTAAAGTGTGTTATGTATGTATGAATGTTGTTAACCTGAAAACGAGCTTAACTATTAGGTGTGTTATGTATGTATGAATGTTGTTATCCTGAAAAAGAGCTTAAGACTAGGTGTGTTATGGACCGTTTTTACCGAGGTATCGTTTTGTTGTTTTTTATGTATGGAGAATAATATAATAATAATTGTATCCGA
The DNA here is from genome assembly GCA_947578425.1 of Eugnorisma glareosa. Classification (NCBI taxonomy): domain Eukaryota; kingdom Metazoa; phylum Arthropoda; class Insecta; order Lepidoptera; family Noctuidae; genus Eugnorisma; species Eugnorisma glareosa. The sequence continues at coordinate 14,023,621 of OX387967.1, read as the reverse complement.
TCTTTTACTAGATCTTTCCCATGGACTGAATGGTTTGTCCTTGTGAGACACGACAAAAATTGAGAACTGCAAAATTCCATTTTTTTTACGTTAGGGCATAGAATTAATAATAGTACTAACATACAGAACGGAAGCTCTCCGCCTCCCACCAATCGGAGTACCTCAAGTAAACGCGCCTTACCCCGTGGGGCCTTGCGCGCATGTCCTAGTTAGTGCCCTGCTGTCACGCGATAGGCAACGCACAGATATTTCCGACGGGTTATAATATTTAAAGTGTTATCCAAAGCTTTTGTGTAGGTATTATGTAATTTACTATTATCGGTATACCTACATAATAATTGATTTGTTTGTTGTTGATAAAATAAAACCCTTTTTCTCTTCATTCTAATAAAATAAAATTAGATTCATCGTTATAGGTGTTTTTAGGGTTCCGAAGCCGAACGGCAAAAAACGAAACCCTTATAGATTCGTCATGTCTGTCTGTCTGTCTATCCGTCTGTCCGTCCGTCCGTATGTCACAGCCACTTTATTCTGAAACTATTAGGACTACAAAGTTGTAACTTGGTAGGTAGATGTATATTGTGAAATTCTTTATGATTTTTATATAAAAAAAGAAAAATTAAAAGATAAAGGGGGGGCTCCCATACATGGAACTGAAACTAAATAAAAAAATCATCAAACCTAGCCTATACGTGTGGGATGTCTATAGATAGGTCTATGAAAATGACCTAGAGGTTTCTGTAACCATTTTTTCTCAGTCAACCGTTTGAAAATTATACACTTCCAATCAAAGTGGTAAAATGTGTGTGTCTCCCTCTAACTTTTAAAGTAAGAGAGTGATAAATCTAAAAAAAACATATACTATAGATCTCGATAAAAACTTTCAATGAAAATTAGTTTGAACAAGATGTCGTCATTAGTTTTTGTGATATAGCAATTTTTCAAAAACCGCAAATATAACTTTGTCATTCATGCAATCACTATGAAAATCAAAGTTGTTTTTGCAGGCGTTATTTTTTGCGGATGCTACTACGGAACCCTTCACGGGCGAGTCCGACTCGCACTTGGCCACTTTTTTGGTTTTGGTTCGGGTTCTTCCATTTGGAAAGGTAAAGGGATCGGTGCCCATACAACACATGTCTTATGTGGGAAGAAATTGTTTTCGTAAGTCCTTTCACACTGAAAGTCGTCTTGGGGTATCACCCCGTCATGTCTTGTCAGCTCCTCATGCCCGCCATAAAGCAATAGTGCCAAGGAGTATTGTTATAGGGGGGGGAAGATAGTGCACTTTGCGAATTCCGGTGAGGAGCGGCCGGTGGCTTCTTGGGACAATACAAACGGAGGGAATACGCGCTATCACTTGAATTTTCTATTCCCTAGGCACTATTCAGTAATTTTTATTATTTTTTTTGTTGCATAACACACTATTTTTAATATCCACCAAACCACTTTTAACACAGAAAATTAAAATTCGAACAACAGCTCGAACCACTGCCGTCGAGTTCCCGCCAAAAAGCCTCATCGTCATAGGTAGAATACGGCGGCAGCAGTGTTGCCATTTGTGGCAGAATTCAGATATGGCTCGTAAGTATTAAGGATGGCAGATTAAGCTGTCGATTTAAAAAATGGCAGAATTTGGCAGATTTCAAGGATATTCTACAGCCTACCCACTGCCAACCCCACGTGACACAGTAGGCTAGTTAACTCGACAGATAAATTCGACTTACCTACCTACTTAAGAAACTCAAATCACCCAAAACAAAAAATAACAACAAAAATCTATCGATAGGTACCTAAACCAAACTAATAAGTAACAAAATTTCACCCTTACAAGACTATGGGCTTTGTTAATCTACTTAGGTAGGTACCTAGTAAAACCTACGGCAAAGAATCTTGGAAATTCGCAAGCAGGCAGGCAAGTTCGATTTCCACAGGAAGGACATAAAGTGTTAGGTAAGTTACGCAATTTTCCCCACTAGGTACTTGTTGCTTTTACTTTTCGATTCAAATCGAATCGCCCGATTGTCTGACACTAGAGTTTGTGAAGACTGTTTTTGACCTTCCCACCCACTCGAAAATACCTACTTCCCATGGACTAAACTGACCTTCATTAACAACAAACTAGGTATCCGTTCACTGTTGGACGATAGGTCTCCCACAAATTTTACTGGCGCTCCATTCGTGATGGAATGCAAAACGAAACTGCTGAATAAACTTCAGCACGCTGTGCAAGGGTCGGTGACCGCAATACCTACTAAACGAGAAGCGCTACTGGCCACCCCTCGGATAATAACCCTAGTCGCCTCATAAGTGTGTGTGATACGTCGCCTCAGTTATGACTTTACTTACGCTGTTGCAATAAAAATTGACCCTAGGCTTTTTACACTGCTAATTACCTACTTACAGCTGATGTAGGTACCTACTCATTCTAGTTTCAACACCAGAGTCTCTTCATGTTGAACTAAAATTACAGATCTAGGTAGGTATTAGCTAGCAGTAGCAGCCGCCGCCGCGCCATACTTGGTAGGTACCTACTTACCTACTTTGTGGCAGCAGCAAGTGCACAGTGATACGTCGCCTTAATTAAGATTATTTCTAACGTCTGCAATAAAAGTTGACCCAAGGCCATTTACTAATTACCTACTTACAGCTGATGTAGGTACCTACTCATTCTAGTTTCAACACCAGAGTCTCTTCACGTTGAAGTAAAATTACAGATCTAGGTAGGTAGGTACCTACTAGCTAGCAATAGCAGCTGCCGCCGCTCCATACTTAGGTAGGTACCTACTTACCTACTTTGTGGCAGCAGCAATGCACCAGTAGTTTTTCAAGTGGTGTAGTGATTAGTGCTCGCAAACTAAGAAGATTTCCACATTTTCGAAATTAAAAAAGTTCGTGTGACGCTTGGTCACATAGCTTCAGATTGACCACATGTTAGTTGACCACTGTAGAACCTAGGTCTCACTCCCTCACGTTCACCACAATTCATTGGCGCTCTTCTTAAACTGCCTCCGTGGTCTAGTGGTTAGGGTGTTGGTTTTTCGATCAGATCGTAGGTTACATTCCCGAAGTAAGCAAATTGAAAAGACAGAATCAGATGATCCTTGCTCCAGAAGGCATGATAAAGTTGTTTATCGATGTGCTGTGCAGGCACAGAGCGCGGAGCGGAGGTGTCCACACGTAGACGTTGCGCGGTGCGACGAAAAGCTAGCCATGCCTACTCTCCGGATTTCATACTAATTCGAATAACACCGAAAAAACCGCCTCCTACTCTGTGTGTGGACAGCTTTATTTTATACGGCATTTACACTCGCGTACGAGTCGCGAGACGAGGCGCGAGGTGAGGCTCAATGGGGCTCTTGATATTCCACATCAGGTACTCCAGGTCCTCAATTTCTAAGTGCCAGCAGAAGCGGCCCATCACGATGAACAACTTTTACAAAGGCATAATTTCCGTATCTCGTACAGTTTAACTGGACTCTTGATGTTCCACGTCAGGTACTCCAGACCCTCGATAGCTGATAAAAAGTAGCCTATGTCCGTCTCCGGCGTGCTAGCAATCTTTGTACTAAAATTCACGAAGATTTGTAGTAAGCGGAACGGCAACGTTGGAGTGACCACCGTCGGCCAATCACGGAGGAAGTAAGAAAGTCCTTCATTGTGATTGGTCCGTTTGAATCGGATCAACATTTATCGGAGCGGATTTGTATATTGGAGCCACATTTGACAAGCGTACTTTTCAGTCGAGTGACGTCACAAGAATGTCAAATGTTGATCCGATTGGAGCCACATTGGTATGAAAAAAAGCGTAATGGATCAACATAAGGCCTTCGGATCAACATTTGTTTTTGGATCAACTTTTAACTGATCGTACGTCTTGAAAGATCAACATTTACCGTGATGGTATCTCTATGCATATATATATATATATATATATATATTTCTGTAAACCGTTTGAGGAGCTTAAGGCTAAATAATAACAACCAGTGGGGTCGTTCTTCAGGTTAAGCCGCTCTTGCCTAGGTTGGTCCATAGGTGGCCACCCATTACATACTGAGTTTCTTCCGTGCCTCGGAAAAGCCCGTTCATCCGTTGGTCCCGGCAGTCATTTGTAGACCTTTAACAGGCGTTAAAGGTAGTCAGTGGCCCGATAGTCTGAGAACTGCCGGCCTAAAATGGCTGTTTTATCAGAATCATCATACGAATCACGTTAAAAATTTAAAACTCTTAAAATGAACTTTGTGGTCATAACCATAAAGACCATTTAAGAATTTTAAATTTTGAACGTGATTCATATTATGATTCTGATAAAGCTTCCATGGGCCTAAAATGGCTGCTTTATCAGAATCATAACACGAATCACGTTAAAAATTTAAAACTCTTACAATGGACTTTGTGGTCATAACCATAAAAACCATTTTAAGAATTTTAAATTTTTAACGTGACTCATATTATGATTCTGATAAAGCTTCCATTTTAGACCCCCTGGTCCTACCAAGGGATATGGTATTATCCAGTACTAACTGATTTGTGGAGGTCACAAAGGCAGACGTTCCATTCATTTACTATTGCGAAAATAACCATGAAACTTGGACAATAGGTTTGAAAATCATACCAATCTGACCGTAGGGCGTAGCTTTAGACCCGTTACTCTAATTTATTTGTTTGAGTACTATTTACCTTTTGGTAATAAGCCTGCCCTTAAAGCAATTAATTCAGGTATTTACCCTAAAATTAAAGTAATTTAGGCATTGTTTAGCCGACCTAGGTCCGGTGTTTTGTTTAAAAAGGTATTAAGGTGTACGAATTAATTATACATTTCCACGGATTGCTATAAAATTAAATAGATTTATTTAAGGTGAAAGCGCCAGGCTATCCCGCGAAATTCGCAGATCAGTATCAGGATTTATGTTAATCAAAACATGATTCGTGGCGGTAATAAGTGTAACGGTGTATTAAGATTATAATCAATAAAATCATCAATACAACCCTCTAAGTTTATTTAATCCCATTCAGTGACTATTTCATTAAAAACTTCCGCAAAATGATGTCATTTTTATATTAACAGATCTTCTCAGTCACTTACTTTGAAGTCAATATTTAAAGATGGCATTTCCCGTCTGATAAACGATACTAGCAACACACATTCATACTCAAAATTTTCCTCACGGCATTTTCGAAAACGACTATTTTATTAACAAAACGTTTCTCATTAAAAATTAAATATTTTTGCACGAGTGCAAAACCATTTCATTGACGTTTACGTAATAAGTCCTTTTCACACTCTCCGTGTGCCAGTACACAAATACCTGGAAGCCTGGAACCCTGTTAGACGCACCTTCGCGAAATTCCGACAATTCATTACGAACGTTAATCGGCCGTCCGTGTAACCCTCTACTGCTCAAATGATTTATGAACATCGGTAATTCGGTAATGTATCTCCGGTAAATTTAGACCATTTATCTTGGAACACATTAACGGCTCATACGTAAACGTTTAAAGAATGTATTTACAGAGAAATTATTCGCTTTTCCGGTATTTATTTTTCGACAAAACTTGCAACATGCTGTTGGGAACGAATGAAGATTTTGTTTTGTTTATGTTATCTTCAAATGTTGTTCTTCTTTCGGGGTTTATTAATTAGTGGGATTAATATTTCTAGAAAATGTTAAGCCTATAACGAATGTTTATTTATTTTCAATGGGATTGAATGAACTCAGAGAATTGTATTGGTGATTTTAATCGTTATAATTCTGTATATAATACGTATGTGTAACGGTCGCGAATCATATTTTGTTCAAACTACAGTCTGAAACTGACTTGCAAATAGCAAAAAACTTAAGAAAAATCTGAATTTTGCGTGCTACCCTTTTTTTATGTTACTTCCTTTGCCCTTTGTGTTCCAGGGCCGCGGTATCTCTTTCGAACAGTCCCGCAACCCTGGCAGGCATCGGTCCTTTCGGGACCCCTTCCTGTTTGCTGACTCTCTTTGAGGCGCACGTGGAACACGAACGCGCCGTCGACACGGCCTGTCGTCATAAGACGGACGGACGGCGAGCTAGCCCCATAGCTCACCGTCCACAGGCCCGCGCCTACGGTGGCCGGGGGCCACCACGTGGCCCCCGGCCACCGCCGGCCTCCACTGCTTCGCAGAAGGAGGTAACGGCGTCCCATTCCGTCTCGCTACCCTGACGCTTCCATCTTAAACTTTGACTTAAACTGTCCATATCTACTTGAGATTTTGAATTTCGAGTGCTACATTACAATGAAGGAATCACCTTAAGGTGGAAGCGCAAGGGTAGCCCGCGAAATTTAAATTTTTTCAAGTTTATTGCAATTTGCAGGTCAGTGTCAAGTTGTATGTTGATGAAAATATGAATCGCGCCAGTAACACGTATGGAGTTACAGAATTATAATCATTCAAATCATAAATACAGCTCTCCAAGTTCATATAATCACATTCAATAGCTATTTCATGAAAAAGTCACTCTTTGAGATTATATGAACTTGGAGGGTTGTATTGATGATTTGAATGATTATAATTCTGTAACTCCATACGTGTTACAGGTGCGATTTATATTTTCATCAACATACAACCTGAAACTGACCTGCAAATTGCAATAAACGTAAGAAAATTTAAATTTCGCGGGCTACCCTTGCGCATCCACCTTAAATAAAGTTTGACAAGTTCTCTTTTCAAATAATCAAATCAGAAACTGGTTGTTATTTTTGAAACGCCACTTCCAAATTCAAACAGTGTCGATATGAGTATCCGCAATGACATTTCAAAAACACATGAGTTTGCTTTCGAATTATAAACGTTCTCTTTATTCAGTTTTAAATGAATTTATTTCGGGTACAGCATGGCACCCCAGTACAATTACATCCAGTGTTACAATTTCACCTGCACGTACCGCCACCAAGGTAAACTTAGTAATTACCTTGCTTATTCATGCTAATGTAATTGCAAAAAGTTTGTAATAGGTACAATACCAGCCAAGTTTAAGTACAAAGGAGTGTCGAGTCTTGTGTTGTTTCTTTAGTCTCAGTTTGAAACTTGAGCATTTATGTTTGTAATTTATTTTATTAATGGCCGTGTTGTGTGCCTCTTAGTGGTACTGGGGTGTCCAGTAGGTAAGGTTTTTTAAAGGTTAGGTTGGTGATAATAGAAGATCTAGGTATGACCCAGAAAAAGTGAATATCTGTTCGGGACTCATCGGCGAGATTCGCCACCTTTCAGTTGAGTCCGAAGCGAAACAAAAAAACTCGGATGTGATGAGATGAGACTCGTCATACGATTATTAGTCTGATGGGGATACTCCGATGAAATAGCATGTGACTGCGGAGCCGACGCAGACGATGACCCACCTCCTGTCCTGCTCCTTGTACAACTCCAGCTGCACATTTCCGAGGCCACTACCAACACTATCGAGGTGGCAGAGTTCTAGTACAACCTCATTCAACCCTAGAGGAATGATCGACACGTCGAAGATGAAGATCTCTTAAAATTGAAGGTCGAGCAATAGGCTGTTATTGCCACGAGCCCCTACTCTCAATAAATAAAAAACCCATAATATTACCAAACAAATAGTGAAACAAAAGCATGGCGCGTTCCCTCGATCGTCATCCACTTATTCCCAGCAAATTCAAATTCCAGAACACAATATTTATTCATAGAAACAGTTGATCGGTACAAAGTTCTTTTTTTAAAAGCTTTTCGACTTTTTTTTGTTTTCTAACACTAATGGTTTCACGAAGTTAGGTACGTTGGAATTATTCAGCGGTTTTTTTAGAGTTCAGTACCAAAAAGGTGCTAACAGGACGGGAACCTATGACTTAGCTCAGGCCTGTCATCTGTCTGAGTTGTTTTTGGGTTTTTCCATAAAAAAAATCTCAGTGGAAGTCCGGAATCTGGCAATAGGCTCGCACTCTTTTATATTGGATTTAAACATAGCGACATGTGGGTGTCATAAAAGAACACCAATGCCTAATCCTTCGGTGATGGCGTGATGTTCTACTATGGTTGTAGATGACCACAGAAAATTATGTTACATGTCCTTTATAAAAAGTAGGTAAAATAAAAAGTAAAAAACCAGGGGATGTTCTCTTACAAGAAACCTTGAAATGAAAGTCTGATTTGCCCTTGGCCAGTTTTTTTTTTAAATAAAAGACTTATGTAAATATACTTAGTGTGGAGTAGAACACCTTTTCAAGCCTAAGTGGTACCAAACGAGACTTTAGTCTAGATTGAATAGTCCTTACAACAAACAAGTGTTGAAAAAAAGTATGAATACTTTATTTTAACAAAAATCTTTGTAAAAACATTCAATATATCATCATCTGCCTAGCCTTTTCCCGACTATGTTGGGGTCGGCTTCCAGTATAACCGGATGCAGTTGAATACCAGTATTTTACATGGAGCGACTGACTATCTGACCTCCACAACCCAGTTAGTACTGGGTAATACGATACCCCTTGGTAAGACTGGTTGTCAGACTTTTTGGATCACTGACTACCTGTAACGACTGTCAAAGGCAAATGACAGCCGAGACCAACGGCGTAAGTCTTAAAAACATTCAATATAATGGACCGAAATTAGGTTTATTATGATTTGTCTCTACAAAATTGTAATTTGTGGGACACACTGAGTCCTCTCATGCATCCAAATTAGATTAATTGAATGAATTAATATTCCTGTTACGTCCATTAATTTAATAATTATATATACAGAGCTCTGATTTGGAAACGACCTTCGTAGGTATTTAGGTTAGATACGATTGTCTCATTGGTCTATTGTCAACTGGTCTACAGGCACAATCGTGACTGCTGAGCATGAGATCCTGGGTCGATTCCCGGGTCGGGCAAATTGTTATTAGGTTTTTCCGTCAGGAATTTCTCAGTAGCAGCCACGGAGTCTGGATTTGTGCCCGGTTGATGGCAATAGATGACTTAAAACATAACTGACGAAATGTGGGTGTACCTGTACTATTAGGCACACCTCTGCCTAGCACTTCGGGGATTAGAGGCGTGATGTTTTGTTAGGAACTACTGCCAATTACAAAAAAACTAAAAAATTTCACCAAGGAAAATAACTTTCCTGTTAATTTCATGAAAGAGGTTATGTAAAAACCTTTCTCTAGTTTGTACTTGTTAATTCAGGGGGTCTAAAATCGCCGCTTTATCAGAATCATAATACGAATCACGTTAAAAATTTAAAACTCTTAAAATGGTCTTTATGGTTATGACCATAAAGTCCATTTTAAGAGTTTTAAATTTTTAATGGTAATATCTCGTATCTCGTGGTTTTTTTTTGGTAATATCTCGCCGACTGGTCGACAGTTCGCGTGACCAGAGGGCTGGCTCTTTCTTTGGTCAAAGAATTAGCATTGCCATTCAACGTGGCAATGCTGCCAGTCTTCTGGGCACGTTTCCCGATGACATCGGTGGGGAGGAGTACTTTGACACCTAAGTGTACTAATAATTGTTGTCGTTGTATACAGGGTGTAACAAGACCCTTAACGAAGCCGTCAACCAAGCATTATGTACATCAAACTAAGTAACTTTACGAAAAAATTATTGCTGGGAAACGACTTTTTTTTTTTGGGTTGAAAAATCATGTTTTACGGAAGGACTCAATGCTACGCACTCAAAACATTGTGCTCATGGATGGTTTGAATAGTACGGGGGTCGTGGAGGTGTTTAAAGTAAACATCTTACATGAAAAATAAGAATTAAAAAAAAAATACTTGTGAAAAAGTTGGAACTTTGACCCCCCATATCTCCGTAAATAGAAGGTTCTAGAACAAAAAATTATCGCAATAAAGGCGAGAAGAAGTGCCTTTCGACTTCGTTAAGGGTCTTTTTCACCCTTTCTAAGTAGGAAGTTACTTTTAGCTTTTAGTCATCTTTTTAGCATTATTTTAGTTCTATTTGTAGTCTGTATCTGTATATAATGGACATAGTAGATATATTATCCTATAATTAAAAAAAACTCTGCTGCTCTTTAAGCTGGTAATGAAAATGATGTTCTGAAATTCGTCAAATAAATTACCCCTAAAGTTAGTATTCTTTCCCAAATGAAAACTCAGTAAAATTAGTTTAGTGCAAGAATAAAGAAAATAGTTTTCCTACCTTTTAATAAAGTTTTCCTCTTTAATTTTGCGGTTGTATGAAACTGAAACCTTTAATCATGCCCCGCTGGTACCAGGAGCTCATAATGACGCTGTACTTAATTTATAGCAACACTAACAGAGCGGTGCGGGAAAGTAACTGGTGTGGCATGAATATTTTTTTACGATGTGTATTTCTAAGAAAGTTTCTTTAATGATATTACACTGTTATAAAAGTACTTACTTAACGATGTGGATGGTTTTCAAAAAGACTGTGCCACCTTCTGGGTTAATCGGGTTAAACAAAGAAATCCTTGAACAAAACAAGAGCAGGGTTGATCGTTGTAATTTTTTTGAGCCTTGTATGGTGTCAAGGTGAGAGCAGTGGTGGCCCAGTGGTTGTGGCACCGACTTAAGAGTCATGCGTTGATACCCAGGCAGGCGCATTACCTTGTGTAATTTATTTCATCACCACTTCTCTCAAAACGGTGAAGGAATACATCGTGAGGAAACCGGCATGTCCTAGAACTAAAACATCGAAGACATGTGACATCTACGAGTACCAACCCGTACTGGGCTCGCGTGGTGGATTATAGCCCATTCTCTCTCATAGAGCCAGCCTGCGTCCCAGCTGTGGGAAAATTATAGGCTGATTATGCATGGTGCCAAAATATATTATACTACATTGAAAATATGTGTAAAGAAACCTTGACCGGTTTATGGTACGGTATTGATATCCACTATCGACAAACCACATTATGAACAATATTCATTTAAAGAAGTGGTCTTCAACTGGCCCGCTAATGATAATAATTGGTTGACAACTGAGCAAGATATGGCCATGCTTTTCCTAGAAACATTATCTTTGCCTTTCAGTAAATAATTTATAATAATATTGTACTTACTGTACATAAATTTCAACAAACATTTAATCACACCCCGCCAGTACCAGGATCTCATAAGACTGCAGTACATTATCTATAGGAGCACTAGCGATGCGGGAACGTCGCTCCGGAGAGATTTCAGAGTCGATTACTACCAACTTGGAATTTCATTGTAGAAGCTGTTGCTTTCTATTGAATTTTATATTTTACACTGGTATAAAGTACGTTGGGGTACTCTCTGGTACCCGGCTGTATTAAAATGTAAGACAAAGAAATTTAGAAAAATATCAAAATTTATTTGATAATCGTTTCAAAACAAAATTGATTGGATTTTACAAATGTAACATAATTCTTTAGGGACACTGAGGCTGCGTTGTGTGTTTTCGTCCACCAGAGATGTGCGAGAATGCGTAGCGAGGGATGTGTTTGTTAAGAATCAATAGAATCACTTAATTTACCTAGCCTCGCTCAGCGCAGCTCTAGTGCAAACGTACCAGCGGAGCGAGGTTTTTGTACATACAAAATAAGGGCAGGATGTGTGCGGGGGACGTGCTATGAAGGGACGCGAGCGAAAAAATAGCAGTCAGTCTGAAACGAGCCCGCTACACATCCTCGCACCGCTCATCTGCGCACCGTTTCACAGCGTTGCTACGCATCATCGCACCGCTCAGCGGCCTAGCACATCTTTGGTGGAAACGCAGCCTTAGAGGAAAAATCTCCAATGAAACTGAATGGAATCATCATTCGGCACATGAACATCTGAACTAGTTCAATAGCTACCAGCGTCGTCACCAATACCTTGTTGACTATTGACATTCATAGCTCTTGAACGTGCATGTTTTAAATGTACTGATGACTGTTTAGTGTCACTGTCACTAAAATCGGCTCTTTCGCACTCTCAGTGAGCTTTATTGATCGGTACGTTTTCCAATATTTTTCATTATTTTAATTATTTCAATTTTATGATTTATTTCCATAAAATCCCACAATAAATAACACTACCAATGATATTATTTTTCAAAAGGCTTAAAAAGAACGGCGTGACGCGATGGAAAATAACGAAGCGGCAAATATTGAAATTCACTTTTAATGAAAATGATAAATTGCTTTTTGTGACACGTCACTGGGCTACGGGTCGACAACATGATTAAGCTCTTAAGCTTTGTTTACACAGCGACAATATGTGACAAACACTCGTATTATGTACTGTGTACACCTAGCCTAATGTTTTCACACGTACATAAATAGAACACTGCTACCTTTTTCTGGTAGAAAATCGGTCGCGTGAAATTGACAGCAAAATACTCGTAAGTGCTGATTGATCCAAGCTTGTCTTTGTAACATATTATGATAAATGATGTTTATTATGCAAATAAGTTTTTACAAACACTTTTACACGTCATTTTTTTTTTTCAAAACTAGATGGGACCGGTGTTTCGTACCTGACTACTCTGAGATGAAATATCCGAAACAAACTCAGAGGTCATAGTCTCTTCTAAAGTCCAGACATAATCTTGGTGAACTCACATGAGGTCTAAGTAGATTAGTGTTTGAGATGGTCTTTTGAAGAAATAACCGCAAAGATTTGAGTGAATAATCAAGAAGAAAGAAGAATCAATTTTACATACGGAATTTCCTTAAACTGTTTTCCCTCAGATTTAAAAGGTTAATAGAATCTCTATTAACAACATAATTCTATGGTAACTTATGAATATTTATTCGCACAGAAATACACATCACGGTTATTATAACGTAACCTATCGTACTGATATATTCAATTGTTTTTTATTTAAAATAAACACGAATTCATTATAAAGTATGCACTTTAAAAGAGAAATCTCAGTGGCACAAAATAGGGATAAATGAATAATAACAAAAAAATCCCTTCAAGTTCCAAGTCCAAGGACACGAACTCCATTTCAACTGTAGCAACCTTGACTCCAAACGAGTGACAGTTCTGTGTCTGAACCTGAAATAGCTCTCTTTTGTCTGCGGGGCCAAGGTTCCGTAGCTTTTCGGCCTATTCACTTGGAACGGGACTCTAGACTGCTAGCCAAGACTTTGGGCATTCATGAAAGTGTAGAATATATATATATATACTCGTAGTTCTCTTTACACTTTTGTTGTATCTAAGCGTTTTGAATTTGATATTTTGTTAGTTATTTGTACCTAAGTTGCATCTAAGTTGTGTATTTTCCTCTTAAAGTGTCCAACAGTGATAGTGTAGTGGTGTAACTGTCGTACTGCCAAGTTATAGGTCTCGAGTTCGAACCCACGACAAGCTGCACCTCTGATTTTGTTTTGTATAATTAGCACTCGCCTCGGTGAAAGAAAACATAGTGAGGAAACCAGCATGCCTGAGAGATATTTCTCGACGGCATCTAAAGCCAAGTCAGATGCCCATGGGCGGCATAAAAACTGACGCCGGGTTAGGCACTAACCACACGATAAAGAAAAGAAGAATGTGTCCATCAAATAAGTTGAATTAGTCGAAAACTGAACCTAGAAGAATAGCGATACATTTTTCTTGGTTCTTTGATATGAAATTTACACGATTAGTGGGCTAAGAGAGGTACATACGAAATAATGATGGTTATCTTTTATTAACCTCGATGCAAATTGTGTCATAAGTATAACGAGTGAACTTGTATGTCTGTCTGTGGCATCGTAGCTCTTAAACTGATGAACCGGTTTTGATTTAGCTTTTGTTTGCACTATCTCTGTAACTTAAATAGTCAAAGTAACAAAAAGACTTAATGGTGAAAATATATTATTCTAATTTTATTGGAATATGCAAATAATATAATCTGTCAATTTAGCCTGGTTTAACTGAACCAATATAACTTTTCGATGATAACAGAATAACGCAGTAACAGGTGACAGGTGGGGACACATAAGCATGACAAAGTTATCATAATTATGTCTCGGCGCTCTCGGCGATCTATCACCACAATATCAGGTTTATTTGCTAAAATAGTCTTGTCCGTGATGATAGATCGATCCCAATACAATGTGGCATGACCGTTCTTGAGAACTGGGTCGGGCACATACTTGTAATGGTACTTCAGAACCCACAAGGTTGTATTGCAAGGCATGTTGCTGGTGGATAATCCTACGGAACCCTCAGAAAAACTTCACTTCTTAACTTTCTTTTCCTTTCCTAAGAAAAAATCTCTATTCTCCCAACTATTCTTACTAGAAAACCTGTTGAGACTACCAGGAAACTAGAAAACTAGGATGCAAGTAGTGTGCAATCACTCGCCTTAGCAATTTACGAGAAAGGTGTACACTTTAGGTATTGCTACTCGTAGAGGGAATGACGGGAGACTGATTTATTCTAGTTTGCATAAGTTTACATCTATTTTCCAAGTAGAAGAGTATTGCCGTATACATAAATAGCTAGCCTATTCGTATCTACACAAATAAATTAAATTAAAGTGTCATTTTGTAGTTACAAAGTAACAGTTTTTACTGAATGCATACGAAAATGTACACGGTACTTTTGACAATTTTTTTTAATGTTTTTTTTTCGGTCTGTCTGTTTGTTCCGACTAATCTCCGAAACGGTTGGACCGATTTAGATTTCAGACTTATATTACCTACAGACGATGTTTTCCTTCCCCCATATCAGTGATGTTCAAGATAAACATAGAAAGTAAATAATTATGATTTGAAAGAGTCACATGGTACTTACCCGGATTTGAACCCACACCAAGTAATAGCTAATCTTTATTTAAATGATTGTCTCCCTCATCTCGCCTACTTTTAACTGCGATAGCCTGTAACAGCACAGTACCACCTATTTCAAAGCTACATGAACAATATAATATTCCGAGCGCACAAAGACTTGTAAAACAATTACATTCATACGTTCATTCGTTCACTCCCATTCATTCCAATGAATGCATTCATACCGCACACCGCAGGGAAACAATGAAACTGCAACTTTATTTTCGAAGCCCGACTTCCATCTTGGCTTTAAATTGAAAGCCGTACAATGGCGGTGTTGGCCACACATTAACTAGGAGACCGGACAATGTAAATTATTTTAGTGGACTTAGTTATAGAGGTGTAACAAAGAAACTTATAATGTTTTGTTAATTTAGTGCAATGCTTTGTTTGAACTATGAATATGAAAAGACAATAGCCCCGTTGGTCTTATGTTCACAAGCCCAACTGCTGAGCATGAGGGTTCGATTCCCAGGTCGGGCAAAGCATACTTCTCTATTACTCGTCATCTCAGCAGACACCTCTTTTCTAGCCATATCATCCTTCACATAGTCCATCCATCGATTCTTTGGTCTTGCTCTACTCTTATATTACCCATCCACATTTATACTAAAAACTTTCTTACAACTTACGTATTAAAAAATGTAACGAGCACATGACTTCAAAGCAGGTAGATTATTTCACTTATAAAACTGGAGTGCTCATAAACAAGCGTAAGTTAATAAAAGCTTATAAAAATACAGTCGAACCAAGGATTTATACAGGGTGTAACAGGACCCTTCACGAATCCGTCAACCAAACATTATGTACATAAAACTAAGTAACTTTACGCAAAAATTATTGCTGGGAAACGACTTTTTTTTGTTGTGAAAAATCACGTTTTACGGTAGCACTCATGTAATGCATTCAAAACATTGTGCTGATGGATGGATTGAATAGTACGGGGGTAGTGGAGGTGTTTAAAGTAAACATCTTTCGTTAAAAACATGTACCTATTTAGAAAAAAAAACTTGGGAAAAAGCTGGAACTTTGACCCCAATATCTCCGTAACTAGAAGGTTCCCAGGTATGGTCTAGAACAAAAAAATGATCGCAATGACGGGGAGAACAAGTACCTTTCAGCTTCTTTAAGGGTCTTGTTACACCCTTTGTGAACTATACTCTATAAACGAGGCAAGCGAACTAAGGGATCGTGTAGAGTTCTACAAAATTTTCTGAAACATTTTATTTCGTTCCTGAGACTAATTTGTTTGAACTTGTGCCAGTATCAGTCATCACCTGCCTAGCGTTTTCCAAACTATGTTGGGAAAATCTGTAGTAGTCTTTATCGCACCAATGTCGAAATAACGCTCGTTGAGGGACAGCGATAGTTTCTTCAAATACCTACCACATTTGCTCTTAACTTTTCCATTTGTGGAAGGCCTCAGGTATTTAGCCTCCAACCAAGAAACTCTTTTAAAATTCCCTCTCATCAAATAACCTCAAAGCGAACAAAATAAATTACAATTACACAGGTTTAACAAATAAATCCTTTGACAAAGGAATAAGTTAAGAAGTTGATGTTTTTCCTCAACTCAAGACTTTATGTATTATGGTAATAAGGGACTGTTTGCTTTGCTCGTACGAATTGGGTCGCGTTTGTTCGCGTATGAGTGTGGTTATAATATTAAGAGAGTGAACAGTGTTTTTTTTTATTATTTTAGAGCAACTGACTGCATTATTACGAGGAGTGCTTTACCTACACAATTTTTGTAGGTACGAAACCAAAATAATGATTGCTGTTTTTTTTGTGACTGGTCCTGTTAACTTACGGTACGATAGTCACGTTAGTGGTAAGAAATCCAGTATAAGTTAGCATCATATTCAATATAAAGTAGTCGCCAGCGCAACAAGTTACTACAAGCTGTCATATATTCTCATTTGATTTTGAACTTAGCCTTCAACATTTTATGGTTTCAAATCATTTGGAGAAATTTTTGAGTTTGTGGTAAGTTGACGTGCTGGCGACTGTACATAAAACACGAGTCGAGAGCCTTACCAATCTAGTCAAAGAGGCACCACAGATGTGCAGCCTGGTAAACGATAAGTCGTCTTGTGTTCAGCTTTGTATAGATCACTGTTTCACCCATTCATACTTACTGTAAAAACAACTCAAGACCTATTTCAAGAAAATTGTTTAGCGAATAAATTAGGAATATTTTTAATGAAATGTTGTACATCATTCTCCAGCTCTTATCTCAATTTATTTGGGGTGGGCGCAGCATGTCTTCGTCTTCCATAGTTCTGTTTTACATACTCATCATCTCGGCAGTCACCTCCTTCTAGCCATATCATCCTTCACACAGTCCATCTATCGTTTCTTTGGTCTTCCTGTACTCTTATAACTATCCACATTAAAACTCAAAACTCAAAGCGATTATTTCAATTAGACCTTAGCAGGCACTTTTGAAAGTCAGAAAAACAAAGGCGAAGCTACAGTCACAGACACATATATAATAACTTGTGAAAGTACTGTAATTGCCCATTCCAAAGCGTAGATCTCTATGGAGAAGAATGGGCAAGAAACTCCATGGACACTCTTTTCAATCCAAATATTTTTACAAGATCTTGGTTACATCATTCATGTTGAGATTATACATACATGTGAGAACGATGTAGAAAGACGTGCACATTAAGAGCGTCCAAAGTAAAAGATTATAACTATCAACAATTTAAAAACAAAGTAGTTAAAATAAACCGTGGCAGCTAAGAGATGACCAGTCCCAACTGACAGCGCCCGTTCACGAACATGACGCATGCATCAGCCCCATTCAGCTCAACCATATTGAAGGGAACTAAACGACTCAACACACCCGCCACTATCAGCGAGACATTCATGTTCAAAACTTTCCTCAAGACATTTTTATCATTCCACCGGTCCATACCACTGTTCTTATAGCAAAAGGCTACTAGAGACAGACAACCTTTGGATGTCAGTAGACATGTACTGAAAACATCATAATTTTTATTCCGCTACTAGGAGTCCAGAAAGACTAGAATATGATTAATGATATAATCGTTCATGTGAAGGCAATTGACCGCGCCAGTGTTTACGTCTGGCATGTTAACTATGTATGGCTCTCAATGTGTCTCTAATCTACTGGACTGATTTTGACAAATGGAGTTTTTATCGATTAGACGATGTCGGCATCGGTTTTCGAAAGACTTAATTTTGGCTGGTAACAGAAAGAGGTTTTATTTTATTTTAACAGGCATGTGTGTTTGACCAAATGCATGAACGTGAGCGAGGATAAACGAGTATACAGCCTGTAACAGAAAGGGTAAAATCATGGGACACCTTCCTCTATGGGACCACCATAGAAATCGTAAAAAAATAATCTACTGTCCTATACAAAATTTAAATACCTACTCGGCCCAAATGTATGGGACAGCTGATATTTTTTTTACGATTTCGATGGTGGTCCCATAGAGGAAGTTTTTCGGTTTGATGGTCCGTACCACAGTATTCCATATGATTATACCGTTTCTGTTACACGCTGTATAAGGATGGTTGCAACTGTGAGTTTAAAAAACAATACATATCAACTCTGAAGCTCCTTTACCACCGTTCCGTTCTCTGGATCCAATGAAGTATCATGTATAAATTTTGCCGTTGTAGTTTATCTATTTAATACTCGTAGCTAAGGAAACACTGTCTCACAGCCACAATTAGTCAGATAGCTGTCAATAATTGTCAACTGTGAGTCACCACGAATGGCGGGAAGTGGGAAGGTGAAGCGTACCTTGGTCTGGGGCTTAGTGGTGTTGGTGAGCCTGTGATATGGTTAGTAAATTGTGTTATCAACCTATTAGATCTATTACAGGTGGATACTACAGCCATCAGTAAACGATGCTGATAATGATGCTGCCACTAGGTCATGATGGCTCGAAAATTGAATTGGCACTGTTAAATTATACGAAGAAACAGATAGGTCCAGTTTATCGAACGAATATCGACACAAAAGTTGACTATCAATTGCATAACCACCTGTAATTGGTTCATTGGATTACCAACAGCCAATCACATCTCTAGACTTAGGTTTAATTTTGACGTGTTGATCATTTTTCGTTTCAGAAATAGGGTCATAGTCTTGACGTGTTGCATTGTTTTAATGTTAAAAACGTCAATTAAATTAACAACATTTTGAACAAGATGATTCTCTGTCTCAACAAAAAGACGGTGATGCTCATTCCTGTGAAAATATTTTTTATCTTTATCATTATTTTGCCTTTATCCCAATTAATTTGGGGTCGGCGCAGTATGTCTTCTTCTTCCATACTTCTCTATTACTCGCTTTGATTGTATAATGTCTAGATGGAGATTCCCTCTATAATCAAAACAAAGAAAACGGCCCAACAATATCAAACATATGTTCGTGCGGCTGGTGTTTTACACTTGCCCTTGTCTCTGTGTGCGAACTTATAAGCCAACAGTTGGCTGATATTTTTTGATACGTTTGCGCACATTTGACGCCCTCTAGACATTATATAATCAAAGATTACTCGTTATCTCATCAGACACATGAGGTGTCTGATGAGATAACGAGTAATCATCGATTCTTGCCATATCATCCTTCACACATGAAACAGTCCATCCATCGTTTCTTTGGTCTTCCTTTACTCGTATACCCTAAAAATATTATCATCTTTCTCATACCAATGGAGATAATCAATTTAATTTTCTTTTCCCCAATTATCCATTTACCTACCAGCAAAAAAGAATTGTAATAAGAAAGCTAATAAACGTACTGTCTTGAAAAGCTGTCGTAACGCAGCCCAAAATAAAATTAATGTTCAAAACTGACGTTCAAATTAATGTTGAAAAGTGACGGTGAAATTAGCGGCTTTGCTGACAGATGGGACCCGTTATTTATTTGTTATGATTAAATTCTTTGTAAATGAGATCTTTTGTTGTATTTTTATTAAAGCGGTTTAGCGGAGGAATACAATTGAGACAGGTATACGTTTTCATGTGTTTAGTCTAAGAAGGTTTGGGCAAAGGATTAGGCTCTAGCACGAGCGCGCGGTGTATGTAACGTAAATACATTAAAAATACCCATTTCACATAATAATACATATTTAATTTTAAGCGTGTATTCATATCTATGGATGTTACTGATTGTGCTTGTTGCAAATTATTTAACGAACATGTTATAGGATAATTGTATTTTTAACCCCCGACGCAAAAAAAGGGGTGTTATAAGTTTGACCGCTATGTGTGTGTGTGTGTGTTCGTCTCTGGCACCGTAGCTCTTAAACGAGTGAACCGATTTGGATGCAGTTTTTTTAATTTGAAAGCTAGTTTCTTGGCAATTGTTCTTAGATATGTTTTATCAAAATCGGTGCAGCCATTTGCTGGATATGGGGGATGAAAGTAGGTATACATATTTTCAAATATACCCAAGTGGGATATCCAATGAAAGCGCATGATGTGTATATTACAATTAGACATATTTTATCAAAATCGGTGTAGCCATTTACTAGTTGGGGGTTATTTAAGTTTTAAATTTAACGAATATCGTTACGTTTACACCGCGCGCTCGTTCTGGAGCCTTCAGATATTATCAAGTAACTTCGTAGTCATCACAAATAATGTTATTCAACGTACGCCAGTCTAGACTTTCTGTCTCGCCGGTAAAGGGAGCTTGCTAATCTCACTACTATGGTCGGCACAAAGAGAAGGACTAGGTTTAGACACACAATAAGAATTTTACAACTAGACTTCTTAGGGTCCACACTTTTCGGAGCTGAAGAAAGAACATTTATGTCCATGCCATGTTGACCTTCTTTTTATCCCACCTCGAAATCTTTTTGACTGGAGTCCCTAGCACGAGCTTTGACGTTTTGCGTAACGTAAATACATCGATTTTAGAATTAAAAACACTAGTTTCACAAATTATATTTTCATAATTTGTTCATATCTAATACGGGGTGCGGGACTGTTCGAAAGAGGTACCGCGGCCCTGGAACACAAAGGTCAAAGAAGGAACATGGATGGGTTTTAGTCAGTACAAGTGTGGCACTTTCCGCTCCGGCCAGAGCGGGAGGGATTATTTGAGGATTTCCCATCCTAAAAAAAAAAAGGGTGATTCTGATTGTGCTTGTTGCATACAAGTTAACTAAAATGCTGTAAGAGAATTGTATTTTCGATTCAAAAATCAACGTATTTATGTTACAAAAAACGTCAAAACTTGTGCTAAAGCCTCGGTTCAAGTCAATGGGGGCTATCGCGTATGAATTATTGGCTAATTTTAGGGAGAATATTGTAAATATGTATCTGAAGTCTACACTATGTTATACGTAATAAAATAAACTGTTTATGAAGTTATTGGTAGTTCAAGTATAAAATAGAATTATTGACATGACCTTACTCGACAGTGGCGCCATCTGATGTGCTCAAAAACGATAGCCCTCATTCCGACCACGTGGATAAGTGTAGTAACCCTTTACTGCCAGCGACAGGAATTATGGAGGTGCTACTTCTTCTGGGGGGTGAGGTTTCTCTGCAGCTGTCTGTACCTAATAAACTAGATACAAGAAGTAAAATGAAAAACTACTTTTTACCTATCTCAATAAACCCAACAGCTTTATATCATAACGAATAAATAGCATTAAAAAAAGGTAAAAATAAGGCCAGAAACATATTTACGACACACGTGTATCGTAACGTGGGTAGGTTGTGACAGGTATTTCCTGGGACATGGCATTTCTGTAGTGTATGTGTCAGCTTCTAAATTGGTATTTGGAAGTTACAAAGGGAAAATACGAGTTGACAGGCGATCAAGTATCTTGAAATTCATGTTACCTTTGGTTTCCTACGTCTTAGATGCTTTAGAAAATGGATATGTTATGTTTTATTTGTGAATGCTACGTGTACACTTAACGAAGCTGCAGACAGGCACTTGTTTTCCCCGTCGTTGCGATGTTTTTTTTTGTTCTGGACCATACCTGAGAACCTTCTAGTTACGGAGATAGAGATACTGTGGGTCAAAGTTTCAACTTTTTCACAAGTTTAAAAAAAAATATGTCCAAGTTTTAAATGTACATATTTTTTTTATTTTTTTTAAGTTATAACTTTACTTTAGATAGGTATTTAAAGTAAAAACCCCACGACCCCCATGCTATATTCAATGCATTCATCGGCACAATGTATATGTATATACAGAATGCGGTTGACAGCTTCGTGAAGACTCTGTTTACACCTTAAGACTTGATATTGACACATATTTTCATCGGCTTTGTTTGCCATGGTAAAAATAGAATTGAATAGACACTGATTTGACATGTATGTACACAGCTTTACAGCGGCACTGCTAAAAGTACTACAGCGCCATCTATGTCACAAATGAAGAACAATCATCAAGAATTCTAAATCGCGCTATTATAGTTATCGGCGACGTAAGACCATTATACATTTACACCCTGTTCTTCATACTCCTAAAGCTTTAAAAACACTGTCGATGTAGTGTTTATCACCACGGGTTCATCTGCCCTCATTAAAATTTATTTGGGATCGGCGCAGCATGAGTTTCTTATTCCAGACTTCCCTATAAGTCTTCATCAGAATCTCATGATTCAACCCCTTTTTAGCCATATCTTTCACACACTCCATGCATCGTGTTTCGGTCCTTTTCAATTAATACTGCAGGCTCCGGGTTACGGGGTTATTTTTTTCAATGAATTGATACCCTCTTGTACACACGGCGGCACATGAAGCTGTACATTTCCAATGTATGCTCAAGTTTAAAACCATTTAAAAAAATCGACAGATTGTAGTAGCTCGATGTGTTGGCGTCTTTACATAAGCGAACTTTATGCCACAAGGCATTCACTACCAGTCAACCTTTGGGTCAAATAAGACAGCATTGCGATACAGTACAAAAAATGTAATAAGGAAAATACCGTTTTCACTACATATGTAGTATAAAACAAAGTCGCTTGCCGCTGTCTGTCCCTATGTATCCTTAGATCTTTAAAACTACGCAACGGATTTTAATGCGGTTTTTTAATAGACAGACTGATTCAACAAGAAGGTTTATATGCATATCATTGCACCCGTGCGATGCCGGGGTGGGTCGCTAGTGTTAACATAAATTAAAATACATAAATATCATGACTATTTCAATTTAATTTATTCGCAATTAAGTTATTTTGAATTTAATTCGTATTCATCGGGACTACCGACATAAAATGCTACGTAACTTAGTCTTAAGATAATTAATTTGTTACTAACAAAGTATGGACATTGCCTAGTCTGAAATAAACAAATTTTAATTTAATTAATAAATAGGTTTTTTTCCCTAGTCTGCTCTGTCCCACTCCTGGGCTCCTGGTCAAAGGCCTCCATCCACTCCTCTCTTCTCCTTCCATTTCTCGCGAACCCCGCGTCCTCCTGCCAGTTCTGACGGAACCTGTCCAGTTCTTCCCGCCATCTTCTTCATGGCCTGCCGCGTCCCCGTGTTGTCAGGGGACCAGTTTCCTGCTATTTTGGCTCACAGTTTGTCCGGCACGCGGCAGACATGTCCTGGTACATACTAATACATATATATTGTCGAATTAGGGTACTTATGAAAAATTATTATCACTCACACAGATGGTCGTTGCTAAGACTTTTAAGCAATAACCTTGTTTAGAAATGGATTTCGAGAGATCAAAAGAGACGGCAATTTAAGCATTTGCCGTAATTTCCTCTCTCTACCTACATTCAATTTCATAAGTAATTTTCTTTAATACGTCGATAAAATTACCCTACCTTGTAATGAAAACATAAACGAAGAAATTAAATGTTTATTTATTAGACATTTACGTTTGAGGATATCCGTGACCAGGGGCTGTAAACGTTTGGTAATGGTCGAACGTAAAATAAACTTAATTTTATATTTCGTCTTTATTGGTTTTAAGCAGTAAACAATGTCAAGTAAACCTATTGAATTTACTGTTTAAACCTTGTTTTATACAGCGTTTTATAGTCAATTTAAAATAAATAACCTAGCGAAACTCCGCACACATGATAGGTATCGATATCTACACAACGTGCTAACAAAAAAAAATACTACCTAAACACCCTGTATACTTTTTTAGTATTAAAAGTATTTTATATGGAAAAAACCGCACAAAGAGAAGAGTGGAAGGCTATGGTAGGAGGCATTTGCCTAGCAGTGTGACAATACAGAATAAGGAAAAAAAAAATATAACTTTTTAACACTCTCTCTAAAAAATTCAACGTTTATTTTAAAACGATGACATTTTAACATTGTCAGTTTTCAGAATAAAACCTCTTGTTTGAAAGTTTGAGGTATTTTTCGAACTACCCTCCATAGACTGTCTACACAAACATTGAAAAGAGCTTATAAATAGTTTCTTAAAAGCTCCAAAAAATGGTTGAATACTTTCTTATATTTCAGTACTTACATAAAAGTTACACTAATTTAAAACGGTATTTCTATTTGTTCTTGACTATAAGTAGGTTTAAGTTTACTTGTTTTAAACCAAACACGCTGTCAAGTTATGAAGATTAGTTAATGACTAGAAATCTAACACCCGTATTTATAAACAAGTCACAAGTGATTACTTGAGTAAAAGTTGTTATTTTAAGCTTCGGTTACACGCTCAATCTTGCTTGCGCAAACAGTTAGTGCAAAAATTGGCGCAAAAACTGCATGGTGTCTACACGCGCATGTTTCTTGTACAAAAAAGAATCGGTGCAAATAAGATTGCGCATGTAGCCAAGGCTTTAACGCATATGTTTGCTTGTTCAAACAAGAATTGGTGCAAATAAGATTGGAGTGTAGCCAAGGCTTTAACGCATATGTTTGCTTGTACAAACAAGAATTGGTGCAAATAAGATTGCACGTGTAGCCAAGGCTCTAACGCATATGTTTGCTTGTATAAACAAGAATTGGTGCAAATAAGATTGAATGTGTAGCCAAGGCTTTAACGCTTATGTTTGCTTGTACAAACAAGAATTTGTGCAAGTAAGATTAAACATGTAGTCAAGACTTCTACTTGAAGTAAGCTGTCAAAACTAGGGGATGAAATGAATTCTTAGCTTTGCTTTCTTTGACGGTTCGGCTTCGTTCAAATTCTTGTCTATTACATGAAAATGGTTGCATAAGTAAAACTCAAACTCAAGTAAATACTTTGACTTACTATAGATACAAAGGTAATTCTTAGCTATAGCAAACAATGTAATAATCAATAATAGCAGTACTTCTGGACTCGGCACGTATTGTTAGGAGGTTCCTCTCTCAAGAGCCCTGACCATCGGTAGCTCGGACCCGGTTCCCGATTCCGGTGGGCTACTATTTTTTTATATTTTTAAATGTTTTTACGTTGTTTTATATTAGAATATTTAAAAATGTAAATAATATGTGTATATATGAATAAAGGAAATAATAAAAATATACAAATCTTTATAGTTATCAAAAAAGTCGTAGAAATAGGACTTGCTGTGAGTTATAACGTGTGACAATTTCTATTCGATTCGAAATTCTAAACCAGAGACACAGTCCGTCAAAGTCTTTTAGAACTTAAAATCCCAACCCGCTTCAATTTTAAATCCCGCCCAAAATTCAAACGATAGCATAACCGCCGTATATATTCCGCTTCACTTAAAATTCTTTTGACAAGCACCGCATACGTTCGCTCATGCATATAATCCACAACACTTAACATTAAGTTCCTCTTTTGTGCGGCCGTACACGGAGGTTCTAGCACAAATGCACGACGTAAACGATTATTGAATTGAAGATTATCCGTAGAACTGTTGACCGTTGGGGAAGACATTTCCATGAGTGGAGACCACGAATCAGTGAGCGTAAGGTGGGACGCCCTCAGGATCGATAGAGCGACGATCTCCGCAGGGTGGCTGGTAGCAGCTGAACGAGAGTTGCTGAGATTCGAGATAAGTGGCGTGCGATTAGAGAGGCCTATGTCCAGCAATGGACTTCTGGCTGATGATGACGAAGTACAACTATGCTGTGGCATTTTTTATTAAAATGTGGCAATCACGATTAATATCACCCATACATAAGGGGGTGGATGGGACATTGACGGTTACCACGTATTCAGTACTTACATCATTCCGAACCCTCTGCATAGAAATCTTTAATCGGCAATAAAAGAAAACTTTTCCATAAATTTTGATTAGGTATTGCACTTTCGTCGGAAACAGCATATTAAAAAAAAACCGGTCAAGTGCGAGTCGGACTCACGCACGAAGGTTCCGTACAAGTATAAAAAAAAATATCATAATTAGCGTCAACTATGTATGGGGACGACACCCTTTATTTTTTTTTTTTTTTTTTCCTTTATTTGTGCTGTAAGGCCTTGCTTTTTGCTAAATTTCATAATTCTAGGTCAAAGGAAAGTACCCTATAGGTTACTATTCCCTTGTGAAATCGCATAAAATGCGACATAGATAGTCATTTTTTGATCGCGTTGACTTAAAAGTTTGATTTTTTCAATGCTCCAAGGGGTAACACACTTGAGTATTCGGTACTAATTTTAGCTTGAAACCGCCACGCATTCTTGAGAAAGAGGGTCTTGATAGACAGACAGACGGACAACAAAGTGAAAGGATCACTTTGTGTTCCGTTTCGCCGATTGAGGTACGAAACTCTAAAAATCCGATGAAAAATTTCTATAGGGGGTTCGATATGAAATACTGAATACGTTGTAATCGTTTCTGCGTTGATGTCCCTTCCATCCTGTGAAAATACAGACTGTATTTATAAAACTAAGTAAAATGTTATAAGATGTATTTTCAATTTTAAAATCGGCGTATTTACGTCATCTTAAAGTTGAAAAGATCACCATCCGAACTCCGGACACCGGACTTTCACTCCGGCCTTCCCGACGGCCAGTCTGTAATCTGTGTGTTCTGATTTGACTGAAGCTTTAGGTACTCCGCATTTACATTGTCACTTACGAGATATCTTCCGTGATTTTAAATTATTTGGAGCTCCCGATATGATCATAGGATCAGATCACTGATCGCGGGATCAGATCGAATCACGGAAGATATCCCGTGACAGTGTAAGTTTAATTATAAAACAGTAATTACACCGCGCGTTCGTACTAGGCCTAGGATTCGTACGGTACATATACAGCCGGACCAGTTTCTACTGAAATAAGGTCGAGAGGAAAATTACGGAGTTTAAACGAGTCTGAATTTGTTGCCCGCGTTCGTATTTAGAGTTTTGAGACTATGTATGTTGTATAGACTTATATATATACATGTTAGTAGAAGCTTGGGTTCCCCTTTCCGCGTGGAGTCAAAGGCATTAGTTCAACTTACATTGTATACTGTAGTTTATATCTTTGATATCACTTTATAGTATAAAACAAAGTCGCTTCCCGCTGTCTGTCCCTACGTATGCTTAGATCTTTTAAACTACGCAACGGATTTTGATGCGGTTTTTTTTAATAGATAGAGTGATTCAAGAGGAAGGTTTATATGTATAACATTGCACCCGTGCAAAGCCGGGGTGGGTTGCTAGTACGTAATAAAAACTAGCTGTTGCCCGCGTACTTCTTCCGCGTGCAATTATTTTAAAAATACTAATCTCTTCGAATCTGACTTACGTTAACAATTTCATGGGTTTTAATTTATTTTGCACGGAACTTGAATCTTTTTCTAGAATCAAAGTAGCCTTAGTTACTCCTTATAACATCAGCTGTCTGACAGTAAAATTCTGTATAATAAAAGTCCTGTCAAAATCCGTCCTGCAGTTTTAGACATAAGCCGGAACAAAAAGACACACAGACAAAAAAAGAAGTTAAAAGTACCGTAAGTACTTATTTTTATATGCATTCAGTAAAAAGCTATTATTTATTTTTAAATTACAAACAAACACTCATTAAAGTGTTTGTTTGTAATTTAAAAATAAACTAGCGACCCGCCCCGGCTTCGCACGGGTGCAATGTTATACATATAAACCTTCCTCTTGAATCACTCTATCTATTAAAAAAAACCGCATCAAAATCAGTTGCGTAGTTTCAAAGATTTAAGCATACAAAGGGACATAGGGACAGAGAAAGCGACTTTGTTTTATACTATGTAGTGATACACAGGGCACGCGGTCTAGGTTAGGAAAACCACGAAGCACTCATTCAAGTTTACTTTGCACTAATATGCCCTGAATTAACCTTGCAGCGTATAGACTTTTAACGCAAAAGTAAATTATGATCCTTATGGTCATTAAATCGTTTCAGAAAGGAAGTTGGGGATTTAGGATTCATAATGAAATTTACTTTACTTTATTGTCTACTAGCTTTTGGCCCGGCTTGGCTCGCGTTATGGTCGGAAAATTTTCCACGTGTATGATTTAAATATAGCATTTGTCAATCAGGAATAATCAGTAATAAAAAAATGTAGCTTCCCGTTAGTGAAAAATTTCGGAATCGGTTCAGTAGTTCCGAAGATTACTGCTTACATACAAACTTACCAACCTTACCTCTTAAAAATGTTATCATATATTTAGTCCGACCTGTTAGTTGGTATCTGGACACCTCGTTCTAATCCTGGAATGTGCTCGTGATAAAAAAAAAAACATGATGAGGACTCAAAAGTCCTGCGCTGGACGTTTGAGTCCTCATCATGTTTTCATCATCTTTCATTTACTCTAGAGGCATAACAATATGGGCTGCGGGACTGTTTGTAGGCTGGCTGTAATTTGTAGATCTTTGACAGTCAGTGGCCCGAAAGTCTGATAACCAGTCTTACCTAGAGATACCGCGGCCCTGGAACACAGAGGCCTAAGAAGGAACGTGGATGGGTTTTAGTCAGTACAAGTCTGACACTCCCTTCCGCTCCGCCCAGAGCGGGGGGGTAATTTAATGATTTCCCATCCGAAAAAAAATTACAATATATAGCAGTTCTAGTTAATAAACCACCTCAACCTGCTTTCTCGGACTACCCATTTGTCATATTTGGGGAGATTTTTTTTGTTTTTTTTTTAATATGTATCGTTGACTACAATTGGCCTTCGAAAAATGAACTTGAACAGTGAGTAAAGCATGTGTAAATAAAAGGTGGTAGTTTGTTTGGTTATGACCCAAAAACGTATGCTTGTCGAACGAACATTCGCTGATTAAATTGACCGACTGCCAACCGGAATTGAGACCTCACAGAAATGCAACTCGGCTGCAGCTGTCTATTACTGCTGTCATCTATATTATTAATGTTGACTTGGATGACTATTTTAATTTTGGATGACTATTTGATTAAATTCTGTAATTTTATTAATTTATATTATTAATGTAACGGACGAATAATTTCTCGCATGTTCTTTTGTTATGATCTTCTTGTGTGTGTTTTTTGTTTTTCTTTCTTGTAGTGGACATTATTAAATTGATTATTTTAATGTATTTGTATAAAATTGATAGAAAATTTTGTTAACTTTGATGAACCTGACTTTAATATTTGTATGTCAACAATGACAAAGCATTGTGCAACACTTATCTATTTAAGACCTTGACATGTATGATTAATGTATATATGTTCTTCACCTATGTTTTACAAATAAATAATTCTGATTCTGATTCTGATTCTGAGCTGGTTAGACTAAAAGCTGTAGCTGGGAAAAGGCTAGGCGGATGATGAATATAAGAAAAATGTTCATACTCTATGCCTAAGATTTTTTTCAGTTTTATTTCCAGTTGATATAATATACAGGGTGTAACAAAACCCTTAACGAAGCCGTCAACCAAGCATTATGTACATGAAACTAAGTAACTTTACGCAAAAAATAAGTATTGCACTGGGAAACGACTTTTTTTTTGGGTGAAAAATTACCATTTACGCTGGGAGTCAATGTAATGCACTCAAAACATTGTGGTGATGGATGGATTGAATAGTACGGGGGTCCCGATCGTGGTGGTGTTTACAGTAAAAGTCTTACGTTCAAAACAAATGTATATAAAAAAAACTTGTGAAAAAGTTGGAACTTTGACCCCCATATCTCCGTAACTAGAAGGTTTCCAGGTATGGTCTAGAACAAAAAAAAATTACGAGATGACGGGGAAAACAAGTACCTTTCGGCTTCGTTACGGGTCTTGTACACACTTTATAGGTAGGTAAGTAGGTACATTATTTGAATAAATTAGATTCGAATAAATCAAAATTTGTTGGTATTAAGAGTGGGGTCTCAGGGGGCCTAAAATGGAAGCTTTATCAGAATCATAATATGAATCACGTTTGAAATTTAAAATTCTTAAAATGGTCTTTATGGTTATGAACACAAAGTCCATTTTAAGAGTTTTAAATTTTTAACGTGATTTGTATTATGATTGTGATAAAGCAGCCATTTTAGGCCCCCTGATTTGTTTCGATATCATCATAGTTTTCTACGAAACGTCTCAATAAGATATGTCACTGTTTAGTAGGCACCATTTTTTTAAATCGGAAAACACCCGCTGTTTTTTTCTAACGGAACAATACATTTCTATTAGTTCTTTCCTTGCAGGTGCACCAACAATCCCTTTAATTTAATTAGTGACATTTTAATTAGGGACTTATTGGTCTCACAGGAAAGTCCACAGTCGTACGGAACCAATGGAACCAATATTGGCGCAGTGATTGTCAATAAAACCGCAGCCGTATTACTTCGGCTGGTACGTACGAAGAGCTTGCTTTGCTGGATGTGGCTTGTGGTTTGGAGAGTATACACTAGTGTAAGAGTTTCCTGGAGAAGAGAACCAGTTTGTACCGACCAGCCAACTGGTTTTGTATTGAGGTGCCAGAGTGCCAGTGGTATTTAACGCTGGTAAGTTGGTTGTAATTGCAGGAATGAGGCGGATTACAATTTTTTTTCAAAATATTCTTATATTCATTCTATAGTTTTACATTTATTAATTAAAATAACCTAAAGTAAATAACCTAGCAACAAACTTAAAAAATGGCTAAATTGCAGAAATACGATATTAAACAAGATTGGATGATTACAATTAGCATTGTTGCATTATAATGGATGTTGAACAAAAATCACAAGATTTTATAATTGTTAGGTTTTTCATTTTATCCCTGCATAGCCCGGAACCCCCTTATACATTGGGCTAAGGGCAGGCGAATGATAATAATTGTTAGGATATTTATAATCTATCTTAGTTTACGCTAGTCTATGGTTACTCGATTGTCACTGGGACTTCCTGAAATAGAATGGCGTCGTCCTGGGCTCGCTTCATGTTTCATTTATTATAAACGCCTCGCGAGTCCTCGCATTCTACATATCATACATAACAATAATCCCCGCCTATAACGTACTTAACTACTTAGTACTGGAACACAGAACTTCTCTCTGAGACAGTTTGTTGGCCTTAGTCCACAGTGCGACTTAATTATATTATATATTATTATCTCCTTTATTTATATTTTTTCTTATTTTATAAATTTTTAAACTTTTCATAAAAATAAAACCAAAAAAAACATTTAAAAATATAAAAAATAGATGGCCCATCGGCATCAGGAACAAGGTCCAGGCTGCCGGTGGTCAGGGCTCCAGAGAGAGGAAGCGCCTCCCTATGCGTGCCGTGTCGATGAGTACTGCTTTCTGAATCAAGCCCTTGACCCAGCCGAGCAATGAGAGCCAAATTATTATTATTACAAGTCTTGCTAATGTTCAAAAAATATTTTTAATGCGACCAATTGATCCAAAATTAATCGTGACTGATTTTGTACTAGCCAACACCTTACCGAGCAGTCAACAGTTAGCGTCTCTTCTATAACTTCTACATCCACGTATCTAATTTTACAACTGGACAAAAGGCAGGGAATAAAATTTATTACTGAGATTGTAGGAGACTTTACGTGGTTTCACGTACACGAAATTGCATTCAAGTTGTACATAGAAGGTTGCACCTTGCATTGCACCTTTGGTTGTAAAGATTTACATTATTTATTATTATTATTTATAGGTTCCAATAAATAAATAAATATTGCTGGACATTACACACAGCGCCATCTAGGTGCCACACTAAGCAACGAGGCTTGTGTCGTGGACACCAGATAGTTGATAATACTACATAGATACTTTTTGTTTGTAAATACATACTTATTGTACATATAAACATCCATGACTCTGAAACAAATGTCCATGCTCATCACACAAACATTTGCTCCTACCGGGATTCGAACCCGGGACCCTAAGAACGTAACGCAGCCTCACTACCGCTGCGCCATTCGGGTCGTCAATAGCAAGTCTATAGCCTATTTACATTTACTATTTGAACATTTCAATAGTTGTGCATTCATCTTAGGTTTAGTTAGTGCGAATTTTATCAAAAAAACTGACCGCTATTCAAGAGTTTTGTTTGTTTTTGGTAAGTTGGCTTAATTCTGATTTTTATTTTTATTTTAGATTTTAATGATGAATTGATTTATGTGTTGATTTTAACTTTGATTATGATTTTATGTAATGTGAATTAAATTTTAATGTTATCAATGTAATAATTATGTAAACTGAGATATATGGGTTAATGCCTGAAATAAACTATAATACTAATAATATTAATTTGTTTAGAAATATTTAAAAATGTAATTTATATGTATATAATGGAATAAAGTAATAATAATAAGCTCTTGAACACGGTTCATTTTTAGGGTTTCGTACCCGAAGGGTAACCAACGGGACCCTAATACTAAGCCTCCGCTGTCTGTCGAAATTTTCACAGAATGTGTATTTCTGTAGCCGCTATAACAACAAAAAATGAATTAAAAATTAAATGTCAGCCCCCTTTAATTTTTAATTTATTTTTACGATAGCACGGAACCCTTCATGTGCCAACCCGACTCGCATTTGGCCGGTTTTTATAAATGGGGAAAGTTTCTGAAAATTAAACATCAGATTAATTTAAATAAATAAATAAATATTGCTAGACATTAGACACAGCGCCATCTAGGTGCCACACTAAGCAACGAGGTTTGTGTCGTGGACACCAGATAGTTGATAATACTACATAGATACTTTTTGTTTGTAAATACATACTTATTACACATATAAACATCCATGACTCGGAAACAAATGTCCATGCTCATCACACAAACATTTGCTCCTACCGGGATCGAACCCGGGACCCTAAGAACGTAAGGCAGCCTCACTACCGCTGTGCCATTCGGGTCGACAAATTTAAGATCCTGCCTGCATAACCGGCTTGATAATTCGGACCAAGCTTCTTCAATATTGTCATGATTGAATACAATAAAAGAATAGGCTACATGTGTGTCATTTTCAAGACCTAATCCTTAACTTTATTTTTCTCAATAGCGATACTTAAAATAAAGTGAATAAGCTTGTACTTTAACATCGCATTTTTTCTAAAGAATTTGTCACCATTCTTTATATTTTCCACTGCAATTTTCTATTTATCCGAGGCTTTGTCAACAAACGAGTGCCACCGCTCGTAGCAATATTGCTACGGCGTAGCATTGTGCTACGAGATTTCTGATAAAATGATTTATCTTTCTATTCTTACTTTTTTAGTTCAAAGAAACATATTGCTGTGTGGTATCTGGGTTACAGTGAAGTAATTTATATTGTCTTGTTAGTCCAGCTATTAGTCGACAGGTATTTAGACTCGTTGGTGTTTTTTTATCGAGATTCTCAGAAGATAAGTTTGAAGATATTTTCTGTGATGTTTTATATCAATATTTTTTTCTTGTTATAATATTTATCCTGTTTTGGCTTCTCTGTATTTATATATTGTAACCAGTAGTACTTTCGAACACGTTATAACACTTATTACCTACTCACATTTTTATCCTAACTCGTACACACGGCTACACATCAAGCTATACATTTCCAGTTTATGCTGCTCTCGCATTGTATAGGATTTGCGTACAATGCGAGGTCAGCTTAAACTGGAAATGTATAGCTTGATGTGTAGCCGTGTGTACCTACATACACATTTCATAAATTAACTCAATATCTATTTATTGTACTTAATCATTTACCTATTCATATACTATTTTTGAAACTGTTTTCTGTATGTCACTTACCCCCTCAAGGTTCATTGGAAGATCAGCGTCAGACAGCCTCACCTGTCTGGCATTAATGCTGAAATGGACCTTTTTGGCGCAGCCGTGAGGCACACAGTACAGTCATACTATGTGTTTTCTCTTTTTTGTAACTTTTTTAAATATTATTGTGTGTGTGTGCCTGATGTACTGACGTCGAATAAACATTTTTCTTTCTTTCTTTCAATAGTTGGTCTCCCGCGGCTTCACTCACGTGACTGTGTCATGGCATAGTCATCAAGAATCCTCTACTTCTAGAACATCAGTTTATTTTGTTTATTTAAGACTAAAACCTCTCCATTTTCACTAACAGTAAGAGACACCTACATCTATACCTTTTTGCACTATTTTGATTGCAACTTCAAAGTCCAATAGTGTTATTTTCTTTGGTCATTAATTTAGATTCGCCTATAATTCGTGGTAATAGTATTTTTAAATAAGTCAATATAACGACAGCTTCGTGGGTCTATTGGCCGCAAGCGCGACTGCTGAACATGAGTTCCTGGGTTCGACTCCGACGTCAGGCAATATGTTATTTGGTTTTTCCACTAGAAATTTTCAATACCAGCCTCGGAGTCTAGATTTGTGCGCAATTGATAGCAAAAGGCTCGCCCCCTATTACATGGGACTTAAACATAACCGGCGAAATGTGGGTGCACCTCTGCCTAAGCCTTCGGAGATAACAGGCGTGATGTTACATTAATAAAACAAATGAAAAAATTAATTTCAGACTACCCCCATTTGGGTCAGTAGTAAGTAGCACTATTTTGTGTAACTCTTTTACTTTAACTGGCTAGTAGCACCACTTAACTTAGTTGTGTAGCATTTATTTATTTCCCACTGTTCCGGCCACCCATCGAGTGCATCTGTTCCACTCATATAATATAATATAATATCGCTGGACATTACACACAGCGCCATCTAGGTGCCACACTAAGCAACGAGGCTTGTGTCGTGGACACCAGATAGTTGATAATTATACATATATACTTTTTGTTTGTAAATACATGAGTACTTATTATACATATCCATGACTCATGGTTGCTTATCTCTCTACTAGTGTCGTCGGTTATTTTCATTTTGTTTTTGCGCACATACAAGGTGAAAGCAGACCCTTCACGAAACGGTCAACCGTTCAATTCTGAACATCAAACTAACCGGTAACTAACCGTTCAATTCTGTACATCAAACTAAGTAACTCTACTCAATTTTTTTTTATGGGAAACTTTGTTTTGGTGAAATATACGTTACTACTAGTTAATACGTTTTCTGCTAGGACTCAATTTAACGCACTTAACATATTGTGCTGTGGTGGATGCATTGAATAGTACGGGGGTCACGGAGGTATTGAAAATAAAATCTTTACTATAAAACTTTTATTTAAAAAAAGCTTGTGAAAAAGTTGGAACGTTGACACCAAATATCTCCGTAACTAGAAGGTTCCCAGGTATGGTCTACAAAAAAATATCGCAATGACGGGGAAAATAAGCGCCTCTCGGCTTCGTTAAGGACACTTTTACACCCATTAGATACATAAACCTTCCTCCCATGGGGTTGACAGAAACTATTGAACGCCATCTTTATTCTTATATACTCCTTTCATATTTCTGAAGCACTTTTAACTGGCTTGACATACATCCTCGTTAGTCTAGTGATCTATTTGAACAAATTAGGACTTAGGTTAAATTCAGAGGTCGGTCCAACGTGTTTTCGGGTGTTTTCCATAAAGAGTTTCTCAGTGGCAGCATCAGTATTTCTGCCAGGGTTTGCCACACGCCCAAACACAAATATATGGTAATGGATGATGTTGTTTACGGAGACGCGGGGCTTGACGCGGCGCGGGGCTTGACGCGGCGCGGGGCTTGACGCGGCGCGGGGCTTGACGCGGCGCGGGGCTTGTCGCGACGCGGGGCTTGACGCGGCGTTGCAGAAGGAGGAAAGGAATACGTGTTGGGCAACATGCACGAAAGACTAGTCGATTTATTATAAAAATCGACCTTTAGTTCGATTCAAATCGAACATACAATTATACTATCAGTTCTATTTTGGGGTAGCGGTGGGCACTGCCATATTTGCGCGTGTGGCGCGGCGGTGGCATCTGCGGGAAACGCTGCATTTCAACCAAACGCGCGTAAAATCACTTCTCCGTAAACGCTCTCATACATCTCCATATATTTGAATTTAAGCGGGCCGCACCGCTCAACGCGCCGCGTGTCCGTAAATGGGCCATAAGTGATATTATGACATAAGTTTTTAGGTAACTTATGTCAGAACCCTACCGTATTTCACTTTGCTATCGTCGTTGTTGCTGATAGAATGTTTATTTGTGCTGGCCCTCAGGAAGAACCCAACAGTAATTATCACATTATTAACCATAATTCCAATCCCCTGCAGTAACAACATAATTAAACGTTTTACCAAGCCGGCCATCAGACCCGGAACCTCGCCGAGCTAACTAATTTCCAATGTTGCGGCTTCTACCGGATGCGACTCCGGTCGGACTCGCTATCTCTCTACATAGGTCTCTACCAGTAGGGCTGGCACCTACTTCATTGGTTTTAATGATGGATTGTCTTGAATTTTGAATGTTGGTGAGCCGATTAATAAGTCTGTAGTTTAATTTACATTCAAGTATTGTACTTTTATTTACATTTATAATGTAATAGAGAACTTGCCTAGGTTGGTCTGTGGATGAGTGACCACCCATTACATATCGAGTTTCCTCCGTGCCTCGGAAAGCACGTTAAGCCGTTGGTCCCGGCTGTAATTTGTACATCTTTGACAGTCGTTACAGGTAGTCAGTGGCTCGAAAGTCTGACAACGAGTCTTACTAAGGGGTATCGTATTACCCAGTACTAACTGGCTTGTTGAGGTCAGATAGGCAGTCGCTCCATGTAAAATACTGATATTCAGCTGCATCCGGTTAGACTGGAAGCCGACCTCAAGATGGTTGGGAAAAGGCTAGGAAGATGATGAATGTAATAGAGAAGTATGGAAGAAGAAGACATGCTGCGGCGACCACAAATAAGTTGGGATAAAGGCAGGAGAATGATGAAGACGATGATTAAAAAAAAAAAAAAAACAGATTGTTTATGAGTTTATTTATAGAAAACTGACTTCAGTTGAGAAGCATTTAATTGGTCTAAAAGTGTTAGCTGACGTTAATAATTACTCAACTATATGTAGCGGTTATGAATGGGCCCAGAATATTAGGGTTATCAATTCAACTTATATTTTGTTTTGAAAATATTAATTAATTGGTTTATATATTTCTCGACGGCATGTAAAGCCAAGTCAGAGGCCCATGGGTGGCATAAAAACTCTGACACCAGGTTAGGCTTTAACCACGCAATAAAGAAAGAAAAACAGATTGATTTAGATAGAATAACATGGCTGTATCTTTGTCTGAACATCATTCCTCACACATTCTATCCATCGTTTCCTTGGTCTTCCTCTCCCACTCCATCCCTACAGTGCATTTCTAAAATCTCTTTCAAGGGCATCCATCCACCATCTTTACTTTTGACAACCCTAACTGGACTAGAGTGGCCAGTTATTTGTAAAACATAGTTCGCTCGTAAATCCTAGTTTATCGCTCAACTTCTTTTTTTATTATCATCATCTGGGAACAAGGGTAGTCGCGAATGAGTTTAATGCTTTTTTTCTAAATAGTTTTGAAGAGATTTTATTACTTTTTGATGAGTTTCGATAGGTTTTTGCAAAGTTCAAATCGGAGAGGCAGATGACCTTTTTGCCACTTGTTTTAAAGCTCTAAATCGTTGTAAAAGATGTTATGGAACGATACTTTTTTTTCGGATGCGAAATCATCAAATGACCTACTCTGGGCGGAGCGGAGTGTCAGACTTTTACTGAATAAAACCCATCCATGTTCCTTCTTTTGCCCTTTGTGTTCCAGGCCCGCGGTATCTCTTTCGAACAGTCCCACAGCCCTAAGGAACGATGCTTACGTGGCGTTCTGTTAATAACAATGTAGCATTAAATACAGTCTACCGCAAAATTCACTCTTCTTTTCTCCTGAAAAACACTCACGCACAAAAGTATTTAGCTCCAAACAAACAATCGCCATAGACAACATTATTTCTACCCGCCAGCTGTCAATAAGAAAAGAGGTTCCCATCGTTTCTGACAACGCAAGAAGGATGAATGCCGAAACAAATACGCGAAACAACGGAATCGAGGAAGAAAAGGGGAAAGATTCCTCCTGATTGATCCATCTCAATCAATTTCCTTCGAAATGACTCCATCTATACGTACAAATGAACGGAGTGGCACCATCTATATTTATAAAATAGTATAGCATAGCTGTAAGCCCCTTCAGTGGTTTTGCAAGCGTGAAATGATTGGCCTTGAGGCTTTTCCAGAAATACAGTGGAGTAATTTAAAGGATTTTTTGGAAGGATAGTTATGGGGTTCTCAAGGACACTGTTTAAAGGTCTATCTGCCGTGCCGTGCCCAGGACGTGGATGGATCGTGCCCTCAAAAAAATATCGGTGTGTATTTTAGATGAACTCGTTCACACACGCCCGTGCCCGGGCAGGCGACGAAGCTTCAGTGCCTACATACATTCGGCCACGGCCCTGATGTGTATGGATAGACCTTTAGTCGTTTTTTAGAAAAATCATGAGAATTTAGGCTCTCATTAGTGTGAGAATAGCTTTCTATACATAACCCTTTATCATACTATACTTTTCAATCCGCTCGACACACCAGCAATCCGTTCCGGATACACAATCAAAGGTATATGAGTGTAGTACTTCAAAAAAATAAGTCTTGTAGCTTCTACTGCCCTTGGGTGTACATTCTTGGTATGTTTACTGCTTATGTCCATAACAAGCAAAGTGTATAGTTTACTGTCGCAGTTAGTAGTAAATAATCGCAAATATATCTTAGCTAAGATATATTTGCGATTAGCATAATCAGCCTATAATGTTCCCACTGCTAGGACACACGGCCTTCTCTCTAAGAGAGGGAATGGGCTTGGCCACTATGCGGGGTCACATGTCTTCGAATTTTTTGAACATGCCGGTTTCCTCACAATGTTTTCCTTCACCGTTTTTGAGAGCAGTGGTGATAAAATAAATTACACAAAGTAATGCGCCTGCCTGGGTTCGAACCCACGACTTACTGTTCTTAAGTAGGGGCCGCCACCACTGGGCCACCACTGCTCTCCCCAATTTACTACAAACTACAAGAATAAACTATACACGTTGCTAATTTCTCTAACCATAAGAGGAAATGCGGGTGGTCTTTTCTCCATACAAACGCTTTCGCCTGTTTTCTTTCTGGTTTCTGACTTCAGAGTAATGATTTTTTACAGTTAAATAAATAACAACCTGTTCTATGTCCCTATGTTTTCATTTTTGATATTACGTAATCTTTCTAAGCACTAGAACTCTTACAAAATGCTCAAAATTACCTATTTAGAGCGCGGTCAACAGAGGCCTAGTGTAGTTATTAATGAAAGAAAAAACACATAGAGACACAGTATATATCCTTCTTATTCAGTTGATGAAATATCGTTTAAAATGGTCGAATATTGGAGGAGGAAATAATCGAGAGCCAAACCTCGAATTATGACTTTTGACTTAGGTTATTCAGTAGGATCTATAGTTGCCCTTATCGCAACAATGTTGAAATCGCGCTCGCAGAGCAGCAGCGATAATTTCTACAAATACCTAATTTTCAAAAGTCGATCCATCCGCATTTCCTCTTAAAACCCTATCTTAAACCAAGCTCAACTTCCACGCAATGCATTTCAAATTCCCACGCATTTTTCACTATAAGGTCCCTTAACCCTGCGAGTAAACGGCGCGTGAACCAACCCTCGGCCGCTAACCACTTTTAATTATTCAACTGGGTTCCGTTAAACATAGGCTATTTTCTGCTCGCTGTCGGAAACCCTAATTTTAAAATGGAGGTAATGAGCATTTTTAAAAGGTTTATAATGGTATTATTAAATCTTTTTTTAGGGTAATATTTTTGGCTTGTACGTGTTTGGAATTCAAATGGAATGGAATTGGCAACACTTTGTGAGCAAGCATGGTGAATTGATTGTTTATTTTGGTCTTACGTGTTGAAAACGAGGCTTATGCTCTGCAGTGAGGGAGTTAATAAATAAATAAATAAATAAATATCGCTGGACATTACACACAGCGCCATCTAGGTGCCACACTAAGCAACGAGGCTTGTGTCGTGGACACCAGATAGTTGATAGTTTTTAATGACTTAAAAATAAGAAAATCGTTTAGAAGAAAAAGCAAATAGCAGTAATAGTATTTTTTGACGTAAATGAAAATAATGATAAAATGAAAAATGATGATAAATGTAATAATGATAAATAAATAAATAAATGATAGGAACATGATATTGGTGGACTGCCTCTTTGGTCTGGTGGTCGCAAGAACTTCTTCTATGCGTGAAATTTTGGATTAGCAGTGTTTCCATCAAGAATTTTTCAATAGCAGACCGGAGTTTACATCCGTGTCAGGTTGATGACAGCAGTGTCGCCCGCTATTGCGTGATACGCAACGCGCGTGGTATTGCGTACGCTGTTGCGTGATAACTGGTAAAATGTGTGTATACACACCTTAGGTACATCTGTACCTAACCTTACGATGAAAACAGGCGAAAGATTAAGTTATGTTCTGTGAATGGGTAGTTTTAATGTTGCTTAGGTAATATTGAGATTATTATCCCACTGCCAAGGTAGGGTTATGTTTTTCGCGCGTATTTTTCATGTTTCTTTGTTTTTTTTTTTGTAAACTTTATTAACTGGTATGTTCCAAATGGCTGTTTGATTTCGATGATTAAGGTATCATACGATTCAAAATATCGAAATATCAAGTGTCCTTAGATAGTTTTTAGATGTTTTGGCTCTTAATTTCCCATCAAAATGAAGGAAATTAAAAGGAGATTAAAAATAATACAATATTTAGGTACGCATAATACAATTTGTAGTCGGGTTTTTTTAAACTTTTTTACTTTTGGTTATTTTTGTTTAAGTAACAATATGGTGAGACTAAAGAATGTAGCCCTAATTGTGCCATGAACTGATAATACCTTAAGTCAGTCGAAGATAGTGTAGGCCCTGTGAATCACAAGCATTGCTTGAAATGCTTGTTAGTTGTAGTTATTTTTGACAAAAATTTAAAGGCTAGTTTTAAGCACTTTCATTGTACATTTGCTTAGAGAAAATATCTAATAAATCTTACTTCAAGAGCGGGCGAAGCGAGCTCGGGACTTGAGGCACCCCGACGTTAGGTTAGGTATGAGAATGTTTTTTGAACTATTGAACAGATTTTAATGAAACTTTACAGGAATATAGCATAAACATCTGAATAACATAATTAGGGCTATCATTTCTAGGGACAATAAATAATAATAATAATGAATAATAATAATAAAGTTCGTTTGTGCACATAGGTTTATCCTCATTCGCAAATCTCACAAACAAACGTAAGGTTTGCTGTAAGAAAACCCAAGTCTGGGTTAAGCTCGCCGTTGTACATAAGTTATATATTGTAATTTTGTGTGTCCTACTTTTATATTTTGTGTGCAATAAAGAATAAGAGTAAGAATAAATAAATAAAAAATGAGCGTGCGAAACCGCGGGTGGAAGCAAGTACACTCAACCTGTTTTAATACGAGTTCATCACCACAACAACTAAGTTTAATGCAATGGGCTGTGGTTTGTGGTTACAAGTGTGTTACTCAATTAAAGTGCTTGTCTTAAAATCATTCTGAACAGCCTAAAATAATAACATTCTTGATTACAAATGGATCCCAAGAGAAATAGTGCCTATGTTGGTAATATTTCATACTGGTCTACGCGTACGCGCGTAAGTAATGGTTGTAAATTACTCGCGTGGGCATTGTTTTGTTTACTTTAAGGCAATTCTGATCGTTGTCACTAACTGAAAACTATATGTTTTAATAAAAAAAACAGTAATTGGATTTTCAACTTTAGACACTGAATCTAGGGTTGAACGTCCAACAATGCACTTTTATTCCGGAATCGCTTGGCACAGTACAGATAGCGCCTAAACACTTTTTTTTGTTTATCCTATTCTGTCCCACAGCTGGGCAAAGGCCTCCCACAAATATTTCCAACTCTCTCGGTTTTGCCAGACAAGGCCTAACTCTTAACTAATCAAAAAACCTTCAAAGTAAATATAAGTCTACAATACAGTCTGGCCACAATTCAGAACTTGTGACCACAATATTATTGTTGTAACGAAGAGAGAGCCAAACTAATCCCTTTTGACATCTGTACTGATATTTAAGGTTTGAAGTTTATTGTAACTTCTTGGCGCCTACAGAAGTCAATCTTAATTAATTCGTTTATTTTCTGTTTTCTTCACTAATCTGATTACCATTTAAAAAATAAATGTATTGTATAATAACACTTAACAGTTTATTTATTTAATAACACAATTTTAAACGGGTAGTACTTTTGATTGTTTGATCAAAATATCGGTGATATGGAACCTTCGCCAATTCAAGCGAAAATTAATTAATTGTTGATTTAACTTATTAGACAATAAGAATTAACAAACAAACTTTAAGAGCAGCTAACCCGTCATACGTTTCATACAAACGCTCCTACGTGACTATGCCGCTGTTACACATCTTTGAATTTTTTGAACTAATAGGTATCTTGTACACTTTATCTAGGTTTCTATGGAAGCAAAAAATAATAAATGGTATAAACAAATTTAGGATAAGTCTCCAAAAATTGCCGTTTTGCACAAATTTTCCCTGAACTTAGGCCGTTCATAATGTACTCATAAATTGTAAAAGTAAAGAAACCATCCTGATAGAAACCTTGCACCTGTAATGTGGATTCTTAATATCAAACATTTATTTCACAAACTTGTAAGACTTATTCAAAAACACGTATTTCCTGGAACATGTTTAAGAAATTTTCGAACACTATTTTTCGTTCTATGTTATTGCGCTAAGCGGTATGTGGTGCGCGGGAGACGAGTTGTGTGGGGTCGGGGCGGTCAGAAGGGCGAGTTAAAAGAAAATGCCGCTGTGGCTCTGGATGAAACAACAAGCTTTTCGACCATGCTCGCGTTGACGATAGACGGACCAGGAGGGGCCCTCTTAAGTGTATGCTGTCAAACACACAATGTCACTGTCTTTTAAAGTTTGTTTGTTTTTGTTTGAGCGCGCTAATCTCTAGAACATGCAGTCGGAATTGCGAAGTTCATGTCAAATGCAAATAACTTCTCAATTTCTGACTAGATGTTCCAGAGAAGTTGTTCCAGTAAGGTTGTAAGCTATTTAACATCACCCTTAGCCGAGGAACCGCGGAGCAAAGCTTAAGTCAGCACTAGTCAAATTATTTCACAATCACTAGGTACGTTGGTATGCCAGTCTTACCAAGGGTATTGTATAACTCAGTGCTAATTGGGCTGTGGGGATCAGATAGGCAGTCGCTCCATGTAACATACTAGTATTCAGCTGCATTCAGTTAGACTGGAATCCGATCCCAACATATTTGGGAAAAGGCTAGACAGATG
Organism: Eugnorisma glareosa; assembly: GCA_947578425.1. Classification (NCBI taxonomy): domain Eukaryota; kingdom Metazoa; phylum Arthropoda; class Insecta; order Lepidoptera; family Noctuidae; genus Eugnorisma; species Eugnorisma glareosa. The sequence continues at coordinate 13,980,301 of OX387967.1, read as the reverse complement.
ATTAATAGGATTAATGTTGGTAATTACTCAGCTACGACTAATTAGGGCTGCAATCTACAGAGCAAGATCTTATCAAATAATTATGTCAGCTGTCACCGATAGATAAAGCGGACATGGATACTGGAGACTGGACACACGTTAACAGTCATTATAAAAAAAAACTTTAAGTGCAATATTGTTCGTCAAAGCCTTTTAGATTCTCCACAGACCTTATTTACCAGGAATTTGAAGTCCTAAGGGTGCATCAAATATTCATACTTCAAGCAACGCTTAAATATCACGCAACAGTAAGAAAACTGCCGGAATACGAGGATTTATTAAACAAACGAGTATTAAGAGTACCTATATCAAATACCAAATCGGAACTAGCTAGACGCTGTACAATTTTTTCCCATCCAAACACTTATAATAAAGTACCTAAGTAAAATTTGCGACCTACGAGACTGCTCTACCACCACCTGTAAAAAAATACTAAGATTAGCCCTTTTGAAATTGTCATGCGACGACACCGAAGCCTTGATATAGCATCTCCACAACAGCCACACACACACACTCACACCCTCACACACACACACACATTAACACCAGCCAAACGAATGTAAACACTGTTTTATTTTAATTTTACTACTTTGTGTTGTATTCGTGCACCGAGGGTTCCGTATAAGCTTGTAGGTATCTTGTTATTAAACCACATATTAACGGTTTTCAGTGCTGTGAAACATTGCTTGTTGCCAAATTTCATGATTCTCGGTCAACGGGAAGTACCCGGTTTTGATTCTCTTGTGAAATCGCAAATTATGCGACATAAACGGTCATATCTTTTGATCGCGTTGACTAACAACTTTCATTTTGCTGCTGCAAGGGGTAGCAGACCGGAGTGTTTGATATTAGTTTCAGATTGATACCTCCACTGAGATGATGATACTGAGAAAAGTGACGGACAACAAACTGATCCTATAAAGGTTCTGTTTTTGTCGACTGAGATACGAACCCTAAAAACTGTCATGTTTACTAAACTTGTAATTATTTATTTAGTGGCGTGTTTCCCCTTATATTTTCACTCTATATTAACTGTGCGTATTTCCCAATTTCCACTGTGATCTCATATTTCCAAGCAACCCTGTGAATTTTCCAATTTCTGTATAAACTCTGGCGACTTTTTCGTCTTGCCGTCGTAACCTCTTTTGCTCCGATGAGCTGACGTCGATGTGTTCGAGCGTGACGCGGCTCTCGCTTACTGACGCTCAAACATATTTTTTTAATAAAAATAAATCTTTCAACTAGTTTGTTTTGCCTGAAATAGCAACCCTAGTTCGGATTTTGCATGTTTTAAGTAAAATGTGTGGGTATTTTCTGATAAATGTAAAGACGCCAACACATCAAGCTACTACAATCTGTCAAATATCTTTAAAAGATTTTCAACTTTATTGCTAAATCATTAAGTACAAGGTTGATTGGGAAAATTTGGCAGTTTCGGGTAGTTTGATGTGCTGGCGTCTATACTTACACTCTCGCCGAGACACTCCGAGGTAAGGCGAGTGCTAGAGTGTACACAGCCAAGCGAGGAACACCGAGACTAGACGGCTGCTCCCATAAAAGTATGGTCTCACTCTCGCCCTGCCTCAGAATGTCGGCGAGAGTGTTCAACTACCTTTATGTATTTCAAAATTAAAAGTTACCTATAAAAAGGTCTGTTTCTGTATGCGACCACATGTCGCAAATAATAACCCACGGCGGGAAAGCTGCCCAATTGTAGTGATAGACCGTAGTGACACTACTGGCAATGGCAAGAATGCAGCAAGTTGCAACATCTTCATCTACTGAACCGAGAGAAATTCGTAGCTACAATAACAACCGAGCGGGCCGATCTTCAGGTTAAGCCGACCTTGCCACGGTCGGTCCGTGGATGGGTAATCATCCATTACATACCGAGTTACGTTAAGCCGTGGTTTCAACTGTCATTGTTAGATCTTTGACAGTCGTTACAGATAGTCAGTGGCCCGAAAGTCTGACAACCAGTATCACCAAGGGGTACCGTATTACCGTGCAGTACTAGCTGGGTCGAGGAGACATTTTGAATGCTCTATGTAAAATACTAGAATTCAGCAGCGTCCAGTCAGACTGGAAGCCAACCCAAACAAAGTTGGAAAAAGGCAGATGATTATTTGTTTTCTTTAAAAATACTTATTATAGTTTACAGATAGATGTAATAAAGGGTGTAACAAGACCCTTCACGAAACCGAGAGGCACTTGTTCTCCCCGTCATTGCGAACATTTTTTTGTTCTAGGCCATACCTGGGAACCTTCTACTTACTGAGATATTGGGGGTCAAAGTTCCAAAATGTTATACAGAAAAACACTGACATTTTACGGTCCTACATAATAAAAAACAGACTTTTCAACAAACTTAATTCCATTTTCAGTTTTGAGTACTAGGAAACCAGGAATAGTGAAAAGTTATTCACTCATTGCGATAATTTTTTTATTGTAGACCATACCTGGGAACCTTCTAATTACGGATATATTGGGGGTTAAAGTTTCAACTTTTTCACATTTTTTTAATTAAATACATGTTTTTAATGTAAGATTTTTACTTTAAACACCTCCACGACCCCCGTACTATTCAATCCATCCATCAGCACAGTGCTTTGAGTGAGTTACATTGAGTCCTACCGTAAAACGTGATTTTTCACCCCAAAAAAAAAGTATTTTCGCAGCAATATTTTTTGCGTAAGCTTGCTTAGTTTGATGTACATAATGCTTGGTTGACGGCTTCGTGAAGGGTCCTGTTACACCCTGTATTATAAATCAGGATTTAATACATAAGTTTTAGCAACTGGAGCCAAACTTGTAACCTGTATTTCGGCTTACACAAATGTCCAGTCCTAATCAAAGAAGCATCAACAAAAACATAACATTTTCAAAACACAACTCCAACTTTGAATCAGCCATTAAAATAATATTCTCCGATGTTTATTTATATTTGAATACAGGTCCACAATCCGCTTCCGATTCACTCCATAATTGAATTGAACCCGTTAATATTTCCACGTATTGAACGTACCCATTCAATGGAATCAATTGAAAATATTCGTTTCTTAATGAAATTCATGTTTGTGTATTATATTCATGTGTGCGTTTTCCTCCTGTTTTTGTCATCTTAATTTGTGTTTTGTAGAAAAATAAAAGATTTCTGTTACAGGCAGTAGCTACAGACGTTTTGCGGTGGAACTAGCAGATGCGCGCGACCTTCATCCGCGTGAAATGTTCATAAAAATATTACTTCCCTATTTAAATCTTATTTTGTTAACAATTTCAAGCGTTTTTTTTCTATAATTAGCCTATGTTACTCTTTATAACATCAACTATCTGCCAGTAAAAGTCCCGTCAAAATGTGTTCAACTGTTTTGAAGATAAACCGAAAGAAACAGACAGACAGATAGACAATTTAAAAATAAATGCTTTTTTGTTGTTATTAGAAGTATTGTATACACTTTCATATGCATTCAGTAAAAAGCTGTTAATTCAAAATAACACACAGATACATAAATTTAATTTATTTGTATAGATTAGTTGCCTTCTCTAGGAAGAGATATAACATTGTAGTTATTTAAAGATTTCTTGTTGCTTCTTTAATTTTCGTTCAAAATGTCGTACACGTGCCTAGCACGAACGCACGCAAAATCTAAAATTCGTTTTCCCATAATATTCGCACTGATACAAGTAAGCTATGTCAAGTTGGGGCTCTGTTGTTTATTGTGAACTTGCTGGTCATTCTGGTGCGTTCTCTCACCGTCGGAATCACAACGGACTCCATCGGGGACGCAAGTTGAACGCTTAGGTTATAAGATTTGTCGCTACAACGAGTGCGGGGAAAAGAAAGTGTTAGAGAAAAACATTGGTGTGTTGCGAAAAAGAGATAGACAGACGTGTGACGCTCTATCTCTATCGCGCATTGGGACAAACTGACTTTTACATATCCCCACGTTTGCCTCTTGTCTGGCTTCCAGTCCAACAGAATGCAGCTGAATACCAGGATTTTTCATGGAGCGGCCGTCTATCTGATCTCCACCACCCAGTTTGTACCCATTAGTAAGATGGTTGTCAGAGTTTTGGGCCACTGACTACCTATAACGACTGTCAAAGATCTACAAATGACAGCCGGGACCAACGGCTTAATGTGCTTTCCGAGACACGGAGGAAACTCGGTTCAGTTTTCAAGCTACTTTAGTCCATATAACAATACCTTACAGACTAACATACATATGATAAAATACAAAATGTATTAGTAAATAGAACCTTATAACTATGATGGTAAAACATATATGTGTTGTATGTTTTAATGGGTGGTCACTCAACCACAGATCAACCACGGCAAGCACGACTTAACTTTAAGATCAAACCTAGCTGCTGTTACTATTTAGCCTGGAATACATATGGAACAAGAAAAAGTTAAAAGAACTATAACCCAACAACGTAAACAAGAATTTGTGTGGTGTATTACCACTATAAACCCAACTACTGAAAAGTCACGCTCTAATAAAAATCGGAGTGTTTCTTCGGTTTGTAGCTTATGTTAACCGAGCCATAATAACGAATCGATTGACACCTTATTCATCCAAATCGGATGAATAGTTTAGACGCTAACATACATACGAGTACATAGACTGCTAAAATCATAACCCTTCCTTAAAGGCTTCTCCGTAGTCGGGTAAAAACATAATAATATGAACTAATTGTAGTTCATATTATTATGTTTTTTATTAGGTAAACAAAAGTACTATTGAACATACATCCACCATATCGCATCTAGCCGGTGGCACAAAACACGCTGTTAAACAACCGAGGCGCAAACTAATCCAATATGCACTAACTTCAGCGGAGTACAGCCTCCGGAAATGTACGCAGTGTGTATTATAGTACATTATGTGCTATGGTATATATGGTTTTTAGGGCGGCTGGGAATGAGGGGCGAATTTGTTATGACGGAACTTAGCTGTTTCTGAGTGTTTCGTAGCAAACTTTTTGCTCACTGGATTACTCATTCATATTTACTACATTTTATGCTACTTAAGAAACACGAGTGATAGCTTTCGCTGACGCACTGAAGGAATTCAAAGAAAGAGACCAGACAAGTACGAGTTCGATTCACGTGGAGACGGTTTCTTACGTTTATAGATTTCTTACAGATTTTCCTGTAATGTATAGGCAAAGAACAATTTTTGGTATTTTTTTCAAAATTTTCTACTTTGTATTTTCGGAGTTAAGGAGGTGGGAATGGTATTTTTTCACCTATTTACTTAAAGAACTTCAAAACTATTTATCTCAAAATTATTAAAAAAAAAATATTTGAGATGCTGACAATGAACCCTTTCATTTGATATATAACACAATATCATAGTTTGGAAAACTTTTGTTTTTCATTTTCTAATTAACCTCCCAACAGTGCCTCCATGTTTAAAATTCATTTTACGTTACACGTCCGTCTTTGGGTCACCGACTTACATGATGTACCACATTTCAACTCAATCGGTCTAGTAGTTTCCGAGTAAATTGTGACATACTCCTTTCAGTTCCTTTTTTTCCTTTTAAGGTACGGAACTCTAAAAAAAATGGATTTAGATACATCGTGACCCAGATAAGTGTGGTCATATTTCAGGGTGTGATTCAGATCATCAAACTGAGCAACTTTCTTCTTGAGACCACCTAAAGTTCGAAATCGCAAAGAAAATTTGCTGTTATAGTACAAAACTTCATTATTTATTCAACCCAATTGCCTGGTACAGCCGTTTTAATTGGTACACGCTGTATATGTTGCCTAGTATCTAAAAACGGTAACTACAATTGCTTATCGTCACTGTTTATTTCTTTCGGCCTGTGAATACAGTTGTAGGAATTTTAAGCCACTAAAAATATAAGCATGCTTTGTATTAAATTACGATGCGACAAAAATAATTGCGAGTGTATTAGATTCCGACTGACAAAGATTCCGAATGCAAATAAATTGACTCCAACGACATCATTTTGCGAAAATACGTATGTCCATGTGTAAAAGGCTGTTTCGATGATTTACAATATAAGATATGTATAAATCCACCAGCTAGTAAATATCCAAAAACTACAAAGTTATAAAAGTTAAATGACTAGGAACCCATACTTGACGAGAGAATATTGAAAAAGCAAAGTTCTTGTTTGTGAAGGATCGACAAACAAAGCGAAAACTTATGCGAAAAATGTTTGTTTTCTACATTCTCGCAATATTATTCAGAATACATGGAGAACCAGGGGGCCTAAAATGGCTGCTTTATCAGAATCATAATATGAATCACAATAAAAATTTAAAATTCTTAAAATGGTCTTTATGGTTATGACCACAAAGTCCATTTTAAGAGTTTTAAATTTTCAACGTGATTCATATTATGATTCTGATAAAGCGGCCATTTTAGGCCCTCAGAACAGAGTTGCCAACATCTTCACAAAATAGGTAATCTGAAGTGGCAGTAGCCGGCCATATTAGCCGTAGAACCGATGACCGTTGACGGTTAGTCGTGTTCTTGAGTGAAGACCGCGAATCGGCAAGCGCTAGTTGGGAAGGCCCTCAGACTCGGTAAACAAAAACTGGATGAGAGTTGCCGAAAATCGAGTTGAGTGGAGGCCTATGTCCAGCAGTGGACTGCTGCAGGCTGATGATGGTGATGACATGGGAAAGGTTTATTTTTGAACTACTAGCTGGATTCCATCAAATATGTCTGACAGAAAACTGCAACTTAGCGCCAAATCTCATGATATGTTTTCGTTGCTTTGAAAGTAACACTATCATCAGATACTCCCTATTATTATGGTGGCTGTACACTCTGTCCAAGACACTCTGAGGCAGGGCAAGTGCCACAGAGTCTGAACTTGTGCCCGGACTGCTAAGCATGAGGTCCAAGGTTCGAATCCCGGGTCGAGCAAAGTACTATTAGATATTTCCATCAGGAATTTCTTAGTAACAGCCACAGAAGTTTGAATTTGTGCCTGGTTGATGGCAATAGGCTCGCCCTCTATTACAAGGGGCTTAAACATTACTGGCAAAATGTAGGTGTACTATTAGATACACCTCTGCCTGGCGTGATGTTATGTTATGAAATAGAAAATAATACGACATCAGGAACGCAGGCACCGGTTAAGGACGCCTCAATAAATTGGCTCCAATGCTTAATGCTCCATAAAATAAATATGTTTATGTGTCGCTGTGCCGTTCAAAGCTGGTGCCGACGTTTTTATATTCCGATAAAGCTCTTGTTTAATAGCAGATGCTCTGTTGTTTTGCATACTGATTTAGCTAAAGATTTAAATAGGAAATTATGAAAAAAAACTTGACATTTATGAAGGTTTTATGAGGGTAAACTTTCTTACGAAGATACTGAACTTCTACTACATACACCAAGGTGATTGTCTGCTTACCACAGATACACACCCTCTCACACTCACGCACCCATATTTTCATCTATACTAATATTATAAAGAGGTAAAGTTTGTGAGGTTGTTGGATCAACTGAACCAACTGATTTTGACAATTCTTTCACTAATAGGAAGCTACATTATCCCTGAGTACCATAGGCTGTATTTATAACGTGCTCGTGGGATAATTTCCGACCAAAACGCGAGTGAACAACAACAGCGGGCAACAACTAGTCGGTAATAAAAAAACAAATCTGCTTTCACCTACAAAAGTGCAATACTCACACGGTCAAAATTTATAGAACAATAGATTTTTACGTTTACCATTTGTGCCTCGGTGACCACCTTCAACCCTGTATATTCGCATGTGTTTATGTACGCAATACTTATAAAATGAATCCGTGGATTGCGATGCCATTTTTTTTTATATAAGGTATTTATGCTACCGTGGGTTGCACTATAAACCTCTTTCTATTAATTTTATATTGGCACATCGCATCTTTATGTTACTGCACACTATCCATCCTGCTGTCATAAACAACACCCACTGGTGTCGAGTGGATAGGTACAGTCCTTGCATAGATATTTAACCCCTGACAGCTGCAGGACAGTGTAGCTCGTGGCTGAATAATTACAGCCGCTCGGGTCGATCTTCAAGGTTAAGCCGCGTTTATCTAGGTCGGTCCGTGGATGGGTGACCATTCATCACATACCGAGTATCTTTCGTGCCACGGAAAGCATGTTAAGCCATCAGTCCTGGCAGTAATTTGTAGATCTTCGACAGTCGTTACAGGTAGACAGTGGCCCGAAAGTCTGATAACCAGTCTTATCAAGGGGTATTTTAATCAGTATTAACTGGGTTGTGTAGTTCAGATAGGCAGTCGTTCCATGTGAAATATAGGCGACTGAATACAGCTACAACCAACAGGACTGGAAGTCGACCCCAGCATGGTTGGGAAAAGTATAAGCGAATCATGATGAACTGTGGACCAGCAACATTATGTTCACGAAAATAAAAATCACTATAATTTTATTTAAGATACTCGTAGCCACCGAATTATTGCTACTTTCGTAAAAGTGTCACTGTGTCTGACAGCGATGCATGCACGGAGGTAAGATATCTGTGAACGGAATTTTGTCTTTCACATTTTCAGAAAATTCCTAGCCAGGATTCGAACTCATTGATTTTGTAAAAAAACACACACACTGTATCATTACACCATTCGATAGTGTCGCTAATAAGGATCACATTCTGGGAAGTAATGACATACGGCACCTTAAGAAAAATCTTAAAGTTGATGTTTTTTCGTATTTTTAATTAATGTCCATGATTGATGACACCTGCAGCGCAGTCGATCTTCACAACATTATGTTATAATTTCAATTTTATTTACTCTTCGCGGATAAAGGTCACAGTAAATGAATAAAAAAATGTAAACAATTGAAATTAGAACTTACGAGTACAAGTGAGTTGGCGCCACTATATTGTTCGACATTTCCTTGATTACCTACTAACTGTTTGCATACATGAAGAGTTCATGTTTTTATCAAACATGAACTCTTTCCTTTAGTTTGCCGTATGTAATAATTTCCCAGTTTTCTTTTTTCCAAAATCAATGATTTCGAATCCTGGCTAGGAATATTGATTTTTCAAAAATATATTGCTGCAGTTTTAGTTTTCATCAAAATCGGGTTCGAGATTCCTTTAAGCATTTTTCGCTATTCATCATGGTTTCGGATTTGGCTATCCACGCCCACTTGAAAAATTCACCCTGTATACTTAAAGACTATTCGATGACGCTTTAAATAGAATTCATATTACTAAGCAAAAAGGTCTTTGAACTCCACAGTCGATTGGTCGGCAACATGTCCCTAGAAATAGGAGTCAATTCTGGCACTACTCCAGCATAATGCTGAGCTAGTGAACAAGATTGGGTGCGGGCAACATTTTGCAGGGGAATGAACATGATGTACGCATTTTCATTAGATCGTGTTTGTCTGTCATGTAGTCCTGGTACATGGGTCGTAGGAAAATAATTTTGTCGAAGAAACTAAGGTGGCTTTTTTTGCACGCTTTCTTTAGCTTCACCTGTAACAAACTATGTAAAAAAATCTTGGAAGTTAAATTTGATCCCCTTCCCGGTTTCCGATTGAGCTGAAATTTTGCACACATGTTTAGTTTGGATGACAATGCATGCATAGCTAAATTACGTCATTCTAAATCAAAGATGGCGGACTATTTATTTTTTATGCATTCCCATGATATGGGTATCAAATAAAAGGGTTTGCCGAAGAAAGAATACGAGAAATAAAATTGCGTCACTCTAAAGCGTGTTTTTTTTACACTAAAATTTGTTTTTTTTTTTTATGTTTCGTATATAGCAGAGAGTTGATAATAGCATTCTTCAGACGCGACTGAACCCCTCTACCTAGGTAGTACAGGTACTATAATGTCTTTATATTACTAGTGTATATATTTTCGTACAATCATTATGTGTTTAGTTCTAAGTTAATAGAGTTTAAGTTAATCAAAATAAAATTGTATTATGTAATGTTAAATAGTACACGAAAAAAATCTATTGTCCTACATATAGCATATAGTTAGAGCTCCTGCAGCCTGTGATACAGGATTATCCTAGTACAGGCATCATTCATTATTATACCCACATCGTTTACGTCACACGTTTTAGATTCGTATTGTATTGTACCTTTTGGGATTGTGAATAAAGATTTATTTATTTTATTTTAGTATTTTCCCAGTGGCTTCCCGTGAATGGCGGAAATTATTCGACGGGAAAGAACTATCGGGGAAATATTCATCTCCTAACCCAGATCATGGTCTAATTGTGTGTGTCCGTAAAAAGGTAACAGACAGACCGACAGACAGATTTACTTGCGAATTTATTATATTAGGATTTTTTAACAAAAGACACACATACAAGGTAGAATGGACACCGACGCTAAAACGGTCACCACGTTTATACAGTACATCATTCTGAACTTATATTTTTTTGGATCAGCTGGTCCATCCATTTTGACCTATTTCTATTATATTTTTTCTTATGGCAAACAAAGCATTGGCAGAATGGTCGACATCGTCGACCATTCTGCCAATGTCAAAAGTGAATTGGAAAAGCAAGTGTGTATTTAAAAATAATATAAAAAAAGGAAATTATAAAAATCTTCGACGATACATTGAACTTAATGTAGATCTTGTGGGGTTAGTATTTCGACCTATTATTTATTTGTATTAGGTATTGCAGTTTTGTAGAAAACAGCTGTCTCTTTAGGGTTCCGTATCCAAGGGGTAAAAACAGGACTCTATTACTAAGACTCCACTGTCCGTCTGTCTGTCTATCTGTCTGGCTGTCTGTCACCAGGCTGTATCTCATGAACTGTGATAGATAGTTGAAATTTTCATAGATGATGTATTTCGGTTGACGCTATCACAACAAATACTAAAAACATAAGCATAAGCATAATCAGCCTATAATGTCCCCACTGCTGGGACACGCGGCCTCCTCTCTGTGAGAGGGAATGGTCTATAATCCACCACGCGGGCCCAGTGCGGGATGGTAGAAGTCACATGTCTTCGAATTTTTAAATAAAAACTAAAAACAGAATAAAATAAATATTTAAGAAGGGTAATATTACGGAACCCTTCGTGCTTGAGTCCAATTCGCACTTGGGCCGGTTTTATTAATAACCGATGAAAAATTTCTATGTGGGGGCGAGCATTCAGGAAGATGAACTGAATACGTGGTTACCGTTGTAGCGTCGGTGTCCCATCCACCCTGTCTCTATACACGAGCATTTACCAACCTACAAAGCTATAACCTCGCACTAAATGAATATTCACGTTCACAAAACTTGCAACTCAAAGTTCAATTTAAATGGATCTCCCAGTTCTGAATGGCGTCGAGTGTTTGAGCTTCAAACTGTCATGTTTGAGTTGTCAGCTCTCCCGCATTTGATATCAACTGTGATTCTGTGATTGTTGGGAACTGTCGTGTGATAACCGAGTTAGAAAGAAGATTTTGATGTGAAACTTGAGGTTTTGGTTTTTTAGACGGTCTTTCTTTTTTTATCGTGTGGTTTTTAGGCCGCCCATGGGCCTCTGACTTGGCTTTACAGCCGCCAAGAAATATCTCTCAGGCATGCTGGTTTCCTCACAATGTTTCCCTTCACCAGAGCAAGTGATAATTATACAATACGCACATGAATCCGAAAAATCAGAGGTGCGTGCCTTGGGTTCTATCTCGAGACCTATGACTTGGCAGTCGGACGGTCGCACCACTAGGCTATCACTGCTATAGACGGTGTGCGCAATAGAAGCCAAAAAGTTTCGTCTGTTACGGGCAGAGTGGATTTGTCTTGAGCCAAAACAGGTTCTCAGCATACCTTAATACTTCCTACTAATATTATAAATTCGAACGTCTGTGAGGGTAGATGGAAGTTTGTTACTTTTACACGCGAAAACTACCGAATGGATTTAGATGAAATTTGGCTTATTATATGGTTTATAACCTGGATTAACATATTGGACTTTTTATCCCGGTGGTATGATCCCGTGGGACAGTTACCGAACTTCACGCGACCGAAGCCGCGGGCATAAGCTAGTTCTATTATAAATATGAAACTTTGTGTGGATGGATAGTAAAAATGGATGCTTTTGATTTAGCCACGCGCCAATATATCCTTGTCCCAGCTATTTTATCGAAAGACAAATGAAATGAAACTAAAATACCTTCCACTAAAAGCTATCGATACAGAGATTTGATTATTTAAATTTAAACATTCATATTCACTACGCGTTGTAGAGATTTGACGACAGAAAGCGACGTAAAATCGTTCGTGACAATGTGACAGGTCGTCACAGTAAAGTCTTATAACAGTAGGCTTGGTTCGAAATGAGAATTGCGTGAATACCGCTGTTTGAGTTTATTAATAAGAAAGGAAAAAGTTAACAATATTGATTAGTCCGAACAGGACAAAACACACAAAGAAATGATTGAATTAACAGTACAACAAAATTATATAAAAAGTCAACATAAGAAAAAAATAACAAATGGAATTGGTTATCGTACAGGACCAATTATAGGACAAAATATCTAGGCATGGTGCATTGGTGCTATAACATTACAAAAAAACAATAATAATCTTGATTTGGATAATGAGCGTGTTACATGCTTGTTAAAGTGTTTTATTGTTGCTATTTTAAGTATTTTCGGTAAACGAAAACTGGAGGGTCACAATATAGGCCAATATTCTTAGCCAGTATTGTACCCGGCGCAATGTGGGACTATAGCTCCCTTCTGGCTTACCTTTCTGGGAAAATCGGTGTAATGTTATGTTGTTTCTAGCCGTTATTTGTAGTTCAATAAAGTCTTTCTTTGGCTCTCCAGAAGATCTGTTTGCTTTAATATTTCTCGCTGTTTTATTGGCTGAAAAACTTGAAATATTTCTTTAAAAAAAGTTATAGGTTATTAACCTTTATTTATATTTCCAGTCAGTTTAATTAATAATAAGCTGAGCTCATTAACTTATAGCGATGCATAGGCGTTTTATGGTAACCTAGTATAAATTATCGTTCATTAGCGAAATTATTTCTATGCTCAACATTTTTGTAGGCATACTGTTGGCTTTTCACAAATAGGTATTACTTTTATATATTTGTACATTTTAATATAGATTTCAGGTCAACATGAAACCAGCATGGCGTGATTATTTACCTACGTTCATGTTATGTATTCATTATCTTTCTAAAACACGATAATACGAGTATATCAGAGTTATGAGATCTGCATGTAATTATCACAAGGATAAGCTTAAAAACCTTAAAAGGTTAACATACAAACTATGAGTATGTAATTAAACTATAGCACTATTTATTTATTTATGTACACACAAAATACTTAATAGGACATTACATTAAGATAAAAGAGCACAAAGGTACTGCTTATTTCATAAGAAATTTCTTCCAGCAGACCTGCGAGAGGAAAGTTGGATTAGAAATGTAGACACAGTGTGTAGAAAAGACAGAACAGGAAAATTTCAATTAAAACTTAAAACAAAAATATACCTATATAATATAAACATACACACAAATATATACACATAAATAAATATATACCTATAATATCCAGAATATTACAGTATAGAGGAGAGATAGTGTTCTTTGACTTGCTTTTTGAAGACAAATATAGTTTTAGAATCTCTAATGTTAGGCGGAAGAGAGTTCCACAAACGTACTGCGTGGACAGAGAAGGAATTAGAATAGAATTCGGTTTTATGGGATGGGAAATTAAGATGATGCCTGAGGTGGGATCTACACAGAGCATCAGAAGGGCGGGTAAACGAAAAACGATCGCGCAGGTAGCTAGGATATGAAGGGTTATAAAGGATGTTGTATAGGACACATAATATCCGAGTGTTCCTGCGAAGACGAATAGGGAGCCATTTGAGTTCCTTGCGGAACTGAGAAACATGATCATATTTCCTCAGACCAAACACAAAACGGATGCAAAGATTTTGCAAACGCTCGAGCTTATTCAACAGCTCCTCAGTGGCATCCAAATAGCAGGCATCAGCGTAATCAATGATCGGCTGAATCAGAGTTTGAGCCAAGTATATTTTAGTCTTAAACGGCAAGAAGCTTTGTAAGGATTTAAGCGAATGGAAAGAAAAGTGCACCTTACGACTTACCTCATTCACTTGAGCTCGCCAAGAAAGATTGCTGTCAATTAAGACACCAAGGTCCTTAGCTGTTTCCGCATAAACACACACTATTATAAATGCGAATGTCTGTGAGGACATATGGATGTATGGACGATGGATGTTTCACGCAAAAACTACTGAACGGATTTGAATGAAGTTTGGCATACAAACATAACATAACATGACGCTTGTAATCCAGGAAGGGTTAGGCAGAGGTGTGCCTAATAGTACACCCACAGTTCGCCAGTTATGTTTAAATCTCATGTAATAGGGAGCAAGCCTATTGCCATCAACCGGGCACATATCCAGACTCCAAGGCTGCTAATGAGAAATTCCTGTTGGAAAAACACAATGACACTTTGCCCGACTTGTGAAACGAACCCAGGGGGCCTAAAATGGCTGCTTTATCAGAATCATAATATGAATCACATTAAAAATTTAAAATTCTTAAAATGGTCTTTATGGTTATGACCACAAAGTCCATTTTGAGTTTTAAATGTTTAACGTGATTCATATTATGATTCTGATAAAGCGGCCATTTTAGGCCCTCAGGACTTCATGCTCAGCAGTCTTGCGACCACTCGACCAACGAGGCTGTCGTTTAGCACACAGATAGTTTATAACGTGGGTTAAGACGTAGGATACTTTTAATCCCGGTAGTGCCATCCCAAGAGACAACAACCAAACTCCGCGCGGGCGAAGTTGCGGGCATAAGTTAGTATTAAAGTACATAAATTCAAATCGAAACGCCGCTGAATCTAACTTAAAAGATTCTATGAAACCGATACGGACAAGACACTGACTTTTCAGTAACTACTAGAATAATGTCAGAATATGCTACCCCGATAATTGTATACAATTAAATTACATATACCTATACTAACCTAACCTACCCTCAACATTTTACTCATAATAATAATAAGATAAAGTTTTCTAGCATCGGACAATAGTGAGGCCAGACCCTATTATAGAAGCCTACATTAAAACTATTGGCAAACGCCTCATGCGTTTGGACCCCCACACGAGCACACACCTTCAAGATATGCACATCTTCAATGACTCCACCGACAGCACAATTTGGTGAATCGACTTTGCACATCATAAAAAACCCTAATACTTGAATTAAACATATTACGTTATTTAAATACGACTGATCAAATTGTTAGTACTTTATTATCCAAATCTATACTAATATTATAGAGAGGTAAAGTTTGCGAGTTTGTAATGTAGTAGAGGGTAATCTCTGGATCTACTGAACCAATTTTGAAAATTCTTTCACTAATTGGAATCTACATTATTCCCGATATTTACAACGTGCCCGTGGATTAATTTCCAACCAAAACGCGAGCGAAGCTGCGGGCAACAGCTATTGTTGTATGAAATGCAAATGATATTAAAAACAATCACTTTCCCGTCAGCCAATGAGAAGGGTCACAGTTATCGGTATGAGGTAATTGACGTGAGAGCTTACCTTTGTAGTGGTATTAATGTTTATTTGTTTTATTTCGATTTTTAGTATTATTTTGTTGATGTCGATGCGGCCGTTTTCCTCGCACGGTTATGGCATAGGTATTCAAATTAAAATTAAAATTCATTTATTGTTTGTCACGGGTGAAATATGAGTTCTTACGATTATTTCACTCGCTGTAACATACGTATAATAAGGTGTAAAATATTTAGTACATGTTCAATATATAAAATAACATCACGCCTGTAATATACGACGAGTAACGCAGAGGTGTACCTAGTAGTGTAGTTTATGTATAGTAAACCCATATTTCACTCGGTATATTTAAGTTCAATGATATTGCAATCACAAATTAAAAGTCCAGAAAAACACAATGATACATTGCCCGACCTGAGAATCGAATTTAGAACCTCAGCAGTAGCGTTTGCGACGACTCCAAAAGCAGGAAGCATGAAGCAGGATGCAGTCCAAAAGTACAAGAAGCACAGCTTACAAAAAAGAAAAAGTAAACCAAAAAATATACGCGGCGAAACCAACCGCTGGACCTATATTTTTAGGTTTGCTTTTTCTTTGTTCCAGGACGAATAAAGAAAATAGTAGTTGCATGTTCGTGGAATCCGTTTCAAAGTGGCCGTTGAGAATGACGACCAAAAAGAAGTAAAAGTGCTCCATCGAGGTTTTTCGCTATTTCAACCAATTTTCTCTTCCATTTTCAAATCCACAGGTTCTTGGTATTGCATCTAAATATATAACCTAGTGGCCTATATTTCACACCGAGTACCTAACTTCAAAAGCTTTTATCATAAATATGTATAAACTTATTTACCTTCCAACGTCTGGGATTACTAAACCATTTTGACAGCTCGACCAAAACCGCAATATTCTACAATTCGACATTCGAAATTCTGAATTCACCTTCCAAATTCAAACGGGACGTAGGAACTATTGACGCGCTTCGAATTTTAAAACAACCGTCTCAATAGTAAAACCAGCCTGTAACGTTCCCACTGCTTGAAGACAAGCCCAGGATCTGTGAGAGACAGTGGGCCATAATCCATCACTTGGGAACAATGCGGGTTGGTGAATCTTACATATCTTCGAATTATTGGTTGTATACAGGTATGTGGATGGCTATAAGAGTAGAGGAAGACCAAAGAAACGATGGTCGGACTGTTTGAAGGATGATATGGCAAGAAAGGAGGTGTCTGATGAGATGACGAGTAATAGAGAAGTATGGAAGAAGAAAACATGCTGCGAAGACCCCAAAAAAACTGGGTTAAGGGCAGGTGAATGATGTTATTGGCTCTAGGATATGTCGGTTTCCTCACGATGTTTTACTTCACCGTTTGGAGAGCTGTGATGTTGAAATAAATTACAGTAAAGTGCCGAACCCACGTCCTTACAAGTATGTCGGCGCCAATTATAGAGCGGACGTTGGGAATATTTCCTAAAAATTGTAATTCCGAATATTTTCAATTTTGACACACGAATGTTACATGTCAAGTTGGGTATGACTGGTATGACACAAGCCAACGATTTGTTATTAAGTAGTAACATTGATTACAATTTTCTTCGTCTTGTCGCATCTATCGCTCGTAAATATTTGAATGTATTTGGTCGGTACTGTAACCACTAGCCACTCAAACTCCCGTAAACGTTATCAATTAAAATAATCAAATAATTTAGTCGTAAATTGTGGAATAATTACCAATGATTGGTGAGATAATAACGTAAAATTGGCATCGCATCGGTCCGCTTGTCACACCGTAATCGATTTTAATCGCTTGGCTCGCGTGTTTTGTGTAATAAACAAATATCGCTTGTGGCTGAACTAAGTGCGTAATAATATTTTATTGGAGTCATTACCGTTTTGCTGTTGGGCGCCTGTTTGTGTTGATTCTATCTGTGGTCAGTATGCTGGGAGCTGAATACTTTATACAGGTTTATTTTATAGGTTAGTGTGACATAATGTTTTTCAAAGTTTTGTCATAGTGTTCATGATTTTCTTTCATATGTAGAAAGTTAATGAAGAAAAAAAGAGTCTAGTTTAAGAAATTATTTATTTAAAACAAACCGAAAAGTTTTGTTATTTTTTTTAAACCATAAACTATAAAATTATTCATGATTTATGAGATTGATCATCGATGTTACATTAATTATTTGTATACAGAAAATTGATTTTCTCCTCATGTATTATATTGTCACGAACATATTTGGGAAGTATCTAAAGGGTGTGTCTCCCCGTCATTGCGATAATTTTTTTGTCGTAGACCATACCTGGGAACCTTCTAGTTACGGATATATTGGGGGTCAAAGTTTCAACTTTTTCACAATTTTTTTATTAAATACTTGTTGTTAATGTAAGATTTTTACTTTAAACACCTCCACGACCCCCGTACTATTCAAATCCATCCATCAGCACAATGCTTTGAGTGGATTACATTGAGTCCTACCGTAAAACGTGATTTTTTATCCCAAAAAAATGTCGTTTCCCAGCAATAATTTTTACGTAAAGTTACTTCGTTTGATGTACAGAATGCTTGGTTGACGGCTTCGTTCGTAGGGTCTTGTAACACCCTGTATAATGAAATTCTTGATTTAATCAAATAACTTTATACAGACAAACGCTGACATTTTACGGTCCTACATAATAAAAAACAAACTTTTCAACCAACTTAATTCCATTTTCAGTTTTGAGTACTAGGAAACCAGGAATAGTGAAAAGTTATCTGATTCTAGGTTGTCCTCGCGACGCTATCCATACAGATGTTCCGTTCGCCACATCGTGCACACGGCTTTGCGTACTTAGGGATGCTTGAGAACGCTGGCAGAAATGGTTTCTCAAACTCGGTCGGGTTTTCTTGAAACGGAAATAGTTTATAAAGGTTACTTTTAAATCTATTCGCCTCGTAGGTCTAGTGGTCGCTGGCATAACTGCTGAGCGTGAGGTCCTGGGTTCGATTCCCAGGTCTGACAAAGTATTATTGAGGTTTTCCATCAGAAATTTCTCAGTACAAGCCATAGTCTGAATTTGTACCCGGTTGGTGGCAATAGGCTCGCCCCCTATTACATGGGACTTCATAACTGGCGAAATGTGGGTACGCCTAACCCTTCCGGGATTAATGGCGTGATGATATGATATGTAACCCTATCTGCCAGTAGGTCTGTTATCTTTTTAAAGTGAATGGCTGAACGGATTTTGATAAAATAAGGCTTTCAGGAAGACCACGACCTGGATTAGGACAAAAAATACGTGAAAGTATAAACAGATTCCATGCAGGCGAAACCACGGACAAATACTAGTTAGTTTATACAAGGTGTAAACAGTCCGTTCATGAAGCCGTCAACCAAGCATTCTGTATGGCAACTTCAACTTCAAGCAACTTCATGGTACGTGCACGTGCACGTGCACGTCTACGTGTACGGATCCGGTGTGTTTCGGCCTTAAGTGACGCCGCTGGCAGAGCAAGTTGTCACAGGAGGCAACTACACTTATAGACGCGAAATTGGCTTGAGCCGGTTAGAAAAAGCCGTGTTTTCATGAAATAAAAACGAAAATATAGCAGTGATAGCCTAGTCGTGCGACCGTCAGACTGCCACTACCTCTGATTTTTCGGATTCATGTGCGTATTGAATAATTATCACTTGCTTCGGCGAAAGAAATCCAGTGTGCCAGAGAGTTATTCCTCGACGGCATGTAAAGCCAAGTCAGAGTGCCGGCATGTAACACCAGGTTAGGTACTAACCACACGATAAAGAAGAAGCGAAAAAGTCATCATGCATCTCATTTCGGTTTGGACGACGTGACTCGACACAGTGCCAAACTAAATGCGTCAAAACAAATGTAAGCGGAAAAATAATAAATAAAAATAAAATAAATAAAAGCGGAAAAACGTGAT